>BDMV01000009.1:35871254-35966254 GCA_008326285.1 Oryza officinalis | reverse complement strand
GGTACAGGCAAACTCATAAGATTCATTTTTCTTTCCTTCGTGAACAAATTTTTTTTTAAAAAAAGATGACTTGTGTAGATCTATTAGAATCAAACTGCAGTACCATCCCCCCTTGTTGTTAGTTTAGACCCCCCAACTTCTGCATTAATAGGCATATCCCTATGACGCTGTTGGTATTCGCGATGATTTTATTTGCAGCGCCTTTACTTAAAGAAATTGTTTGCAGTGCCAATGACGTGTGCAAGGAATCGAAGAGGCAGACGATCAACGCTGATGATGTCCTCAAGGCACTCGATGAAATGGAGTTCCCTGAGTTTGTAGAGCCCCTTAATACTTCCTTGCATGGTCAGTATTGTCTCCTTCCATCCAGTGTTTGGTATTACAAATGGCAAATGTAGGATGAAGTGCCACATGTTTCTACTCGGTGAAATACTTAGTTAATTTAGACCTTTCCCTTAAAGATTTGAGTGCTTACAATAACATAGGTTACTGAACTTTGATATTCGTACAACTGGGCAATTACATTATTGTTACTATATGTACGTAACTGCAATCACTTCAATTTTCTTGGGGTCTCACAGCATTCTGTTTGATCCTTTCTGACTTGGAGATTGGTTTGTCTGTCTGTCAGAACCTTTAATTGTGTTTACCTATCCACCTTACACAAGCTTTTTTCCCCCATTTGGGTAATGCCTCTTTCAGAATTTAGGAACAAAAATGCAGCCCGGAGATCAGGAACAACCCAAAAGAAAGCTGAAAAGAGAAGGAAAATAGATAAGGAGTCACTGCCACAAGAACAAAATGATGCAGCTGATGATGGCAAGGCTGATGAGGATTAACATTTCTGGAAACCGGGCAGTTCTATGCTGAATCTGAAATACGCTAGCATTTTGCCCCTTGGCGGTGTAACGATGTGTAGCGCTTGTTTCCATATGTCAGTCTGCACTCAAAAATATTTGTAGACTTGATCAGATGCTGCATAATTCATCTGTGTTAGCTCCTGCTAGCGATCATATTTGTTAAGGCATTTAGCGGCTTCATCAGTTGACAACTTCCTGTTTGAACCATTCAAAAGGAACTGTTTTCAGGACAATATAAGCCTGAAGGTTGAAACTGCTGGCTTTCCATGCAAAATCTCTAGCGCAATTGCTCGTTGCACCGCTTTGGCTTTGATACACAAAGGGCGTGTTTGGTTGCTTCTATCAGATCTGGCCTGCATCTAGTGATGGTGCCAGTTTCCATCTCAGCAGCCAGCATGATCGCCATGGGTGGTGTTAACATGGAGAAACAATGGCTGGACAAAGCCATGGATGGAGACGACAGTTATATGGCTTGTCCAACAACAGCATAACCCTTGGAAAATGGAATGGTTTTCTTAGAGCAGCCAAGGAGGTCGGAGATCAAAACTCCGACCACCCCTCTGATGCTCTACTGTCTTCAATCCTAAGCTTCTACACATGCCGGATCTGGTAAAAAGTAATCAAATAAAGATAACAACATATACTTACACTGGCCCCACCAAAAGGAAATTAAGAAAATACCGATCCCGGGGGGTCGGTCACTAAAACAACGACCCCTCTTGAAGTATGCAACTTCGTCAATAAGAGCCATGGACAAGTTGCTGGGTCGAAATTTATTTTGAGGGCCTCACCTCGCCTTATTGAGCTTCATTGGAATGGTAACTATGGCTTGGAATCGGATCGGAATGGAATTGCGGATGAAGAGTTGTTTGCTGCGTAAATACTTGTAATCCCCAACGCATTCTCTCCTAGACAACAGCGGAGAAACTGTAATGAAACTACGGCAGAGGTACACATACACAAAATCAGAACCTTTTTTAAATCGTTTTTTCTTCTCAAACAACATCATAGAACAAGTTGTGGTACAAAGCGCTCAACACAGCATGAACAACATTTATGCGGCTCATAAGACAGGGTACATCTGTGTTATACTAATCCAGTCCATTCCCCCATTTCCTTACAACTCTCTCTTTCGCTGACTTTCCAACTCTATCTTTCACCACCACTGCAGCCTGATTGCCAGTGTCTAGAGAAGGGGGTGATCGCCTAGGAGCCGAGGATTGTACGCCCTGAAGAACACACTGAACTACGAAGGACAGTGCACGCCGAATTTGCCGCAGCACAGTCAGCAGTAAATTTACAATAGCTGCTACCAGCACATTGAAGTTTGCAATCAGGAAAAACTGCAAAGAAATTGTACAACAGTTGGGATGTAAAATACATCTAGGTTGACAACTCCTTCATACAAAAAGTGCAGGATATTGATTGTCTTTACCGCGGCGATAATACCGACGATCGTAAGAAGAGTTTGTTTTGCAGCATCCCAGAAACCTCCACTGCTGAACCACCTGAACCAACCACCTCCTCCAAACCATCCTCCACCACCGGCTGAAGGAGGCAGTCTTTGCCGCCTTCTTTCAATTCGCATACCCAATTTCGGAAGCTCCGCCTTCTTCCACCCTAAGGCACTTTCCACTGCTTTCCTAGCTTCATCCTGCGAGGAAAAAATGTTGTGGTTTGTTATTCTGATATTCTGTTGGCCTAGCAACTTTCAAGAAACAAGAGTAATTTTGGATTTTTACACAAACCAACAGCAGATAATCCTATGTGGATTGGCATTGCAGTAATGCATGCCTATCATCACATGCCAAATTAAGCAATCGGGTTTGTGGTTTAGCACGATATTATCGTCATCATCCCATAGAAGATTACTACATCAACAATCACCATTCTAATTGTAAATGTTCATATAAGATATTATTTTTTTGCATGGTAAATGTTCATACAAGATTAATAGATTATCACATCAACAATCAGCATCCTGGATGTAATGCTCCCCATGAAAAAAAGAATCAACACACGGAGTATCACATAAGCCCACTAGTTAATTTTCCAAGCTAGATAAGGGGTTTGGCCAAGTTAATCCCTCGCCCAAATCCAATCCAGGCAGCGATGGCTAGCTGTTCTATGATTCTCCTTCAACACCATCGTATGATTTCGGCGCAAGCAAGATTGAAGGTAATAGGTAGGTTCAACTGGCAAGGTAACCAGTCAATCAATCAGGGGGGGATTGGAGATGCTGTGCACGAACCTGCTTGCTGCGGCTGCGGCTGCCGGCGGCGGAGAAGAGGCAGAACGCGCGGGCGAAGCCACCGTAGGAGGCAGAGACTAGATTCCTCCCGCATCGAGATCGAGATGTAGCGCGAGAGGACTCGCCGGCGGCGAAGAAGAGGGGGGAGTCGCCGTCGCGGCGGAAAGGGCGGAGTCGCGGAGGAGGGGCAAGCGACATCGCCGAGTGGCTTGGGCAAGCTTAGCTTACGCCCATGGCTTCTTCATGCCAATCCAATCTACTGGGCTGTGGGCTGGGCCTGGATGGGCTCTCCACCTACAGCTCAGGCCCACAATGCTCGGTTTTCTTCAAAGAAAAAAAAAAGAAAGAAGAATGGAAGAAATGAAGCGTCAGGTTGCTGTGAACACAAGATAAATTGCATAGAAAGGATTGGGAATTTCCAGCAGCAACATGAATAAATTGAGGGCAGTTTCACACTTCCACACAGGCAACAAACAGTGCAGCACACACTGGTCGTTAGATAAACAGACGCCAAAATGCCAAAACATTGTACTGCTAACACATAATGCCGTCTCAAGAGTAGTAAGCGTTAGGAGAGCTCTTGGTTCATTTGCTTATGATGATGCACAAACCATATTACTCCTACCCAGTTAACAGGACATGTACTGGAGTACCTCGCAAAGGAAAACACACACGGAATATATGTATTATTATAAGGCTAATGGCACTAGTTGGAAGAGCCACAGCCACCGGCGGCGGGCTTGTCGTGGTCGTCGTCGTCATCGTCTCCATGTCCATGTCCATTAGCGGGAGGTTGGCGGTGCTTGTTGGAGAGGAGCTGGGCCTTGAGCTCGGAGAGAAGCCTCTGCCTCTCCTTGTGTAGCAGCTCTGCCGCTTTCTTCAGCCTCTGGTTCTGCTCCATAATGTAACAGTTCTGCAGCACAAGCTCCGAGTTCACCTTCTCCATCTCCTCCCTCACTCGACCTTGCTAAATTCACCGCAACATATATACAAGCAGTTCATAAGGTAGAGAGAGAAAAAAAAAAACAAAGAGAAGCAGAGCGCATCTTACAGCAAGTCAAGAAACCACCTCCTCCCTCCTTGTGAGGCTGCGTGCGATGTGAGTGGAATGGATGCTCCAGCTCCAGAAGAACTGAAGATTGAAGCAGCAACAGCACAAGGTATTTATAGAAGCAAAAGGAAGGAGCAGCAGTGCAGAATTGACATAGGTAACGTGAGCAGCTCAAATGGTCATCATTTCCCTTGATCCAGCCCTCGGAGCGAGCCTATTAATGCAAGGCAGAGGCAGTGCAAGGGCATCATGAGCGCAGCAGATATGTTGGATTCTTGAGGCCGTGGAAGGAAAATGATGGCAAAAGGTTAGGCCCGGCTACCACGAGATTCGCTAGCTATCATGACAGCATCGCATCCCTTCGATCTCCTTCCTTCCCTTTGTTGCTTTAGCTTTGACTCCTTCTGCTTGTTCGTCTCTGCTGGCTGCCTCCCTGTGACTGAGCCTGTCACCAGAACAAACATGGAGGGTGTGAGCAAGCAGGAAGGATGGCATCATTTCAATACAGAACACAAGGGGCCTAATAAAATCGCCAGAATAAAGCTGTAGTAATGGCATCATTTATGTCACACACCAAGATGGGTTAAAGTCACGCAGCTCACTGTACAAGCAGTAACTGCGACATCCCAATCCATATAGACAGTGCTACTAGTAGAATTGGCATACGCTAATCGAGCTTAGCACAGTGTTTTAACTTACTAGAGTGGAGTTACAAAGTTGGGGTTACTCAACTAGAACTACAATGATCTACAACAGACACTGTGATTAAGCCTCAACGAGGGGCTTAGGTTCACTGTGGGGACTACAGCGCTGCATCTTCGGCCAGTCAATCTGACGCCACTTCAGGTGGAAGGCGAAGGCGAAGGCGAAGCTTCAGCAAGCAACAAGGCAAGTGCCTTGTATGACCGAGCAGCTGCAAATAGTCAAGAAAAACTTCAGTGAGGAAGATGATTAAAGCTGATAAGCAAAACAAATAGCAGCAGGAATTGAACTAACCACGTCCTGAATAAATATCCACATATTAGATGTTGTACCGATTCTCTTCTCATCACCCGGGTGGAGTGCTTTACTTCAGGGGGGCAATGTGCCCCTCCTGAATGTCAAAACTGAACTGCAAGGAACAGCAGCAGTACAGCACCCATCATGCCAGCCATGACTGCTCTCCCCTTCATTTCTCAACTTCTATGCATTGGACTTGAGGTCCGTATGCAACAGTCTGCAATTTACTTCCAGGACGAAGAAGGTGCCTCTCCTGCACCTGAATGTGCAGGGTGCAACAACACCAAGAACCACAGAAGCTAACAAGATCAAGTGGATTGATTAGCTCAGACCTGTAGTTCTCGGTTCTTTTATGCCTGCTACCATCTGCCAGCAAGAAATGAATCGGGTATGACATCCGATTTACACCCATTCAGAGCATGCTGGCAGGGTGCAGGCATGCCCAGGCCCCTCATCGGGGCCGGGCTAAGCGCAAACTAGCTTCAGGTTGTTGTTGGTGAGTCTGCACAAGAGAAAAAGGAACACATCACACTTGCGAAGCAAAAATTGAAAAAAAAAAGTTAATGCACAATCTATAAATTGCATAGAAGAATATCACTATAGATGTTGTATGCGCAATAATACATGTGTATAAACATCATAAAAGTCTCATATCATAAAATTGTACCTTGCAAATCTACTACCTTCCCTCCAAAAAAGAGTTCACTTTTAGACACAACTCTGGACAGGCACTTGTCTAGATTCATGTATAAAAGTGAAGTCTTATTGGGACAGAGGTAGTAGATCCTATGTCAAATGAACAACTGAACTATCAACAACTTCATCGCACCTCTACAATGGTATTCTTGTAGTACATCAATTCAACTTGAACAATGAGAAAAGCTACAACGATCTAAAGTACGCATACAAACCTGTGCAAATGGTCGCATGGGTTCCTGTGGATGTACATATGTGACTCCTGGCCGTGAAGGCATAGCAAATTGTTGGGGAGTGTGCATGAAAACAGATGACCTAATGGGAGCACCAGCATGACCAGGACTGTAAGGTGGTGGCATGGCACCATCTGGAGGTCTGTACCCAATCGCATTAGGCGATTGAGCCGGTGACCAGGGCCCAGGAATATGCTGTGCTATTGGCTGAGGCTGCTGTTCAACAGGAACTGGAGACCCATGTGACCCAAGTTGAGGGAACTCAGTGTTGTAGTTAACAGCAGGGGCATACAAAGGTTGAATAGTGTATGAACCTCCATTAAATCCAAATCCAGGATCAAATCTTTGCATATACCTGTCAAGTCATTCATGATGAGTTAACTTGATACAAAAGCGCACTCCTTGTCTTTACTGACATAACAAAAAAGTCGACAGGTAGTTTTAATAGAGTTTTTGAAAGTCAGTCCCCATTGTTCTTTGTATCTTTAACATATTATCACATGATTACCTCATGTTGATGTGTTTTACACAAGCTTCTCTTAGAATTAGATTTAAATTAACAATCTAATAGTTATATGAATGAAATGCTTATACAGATGATTGCATAGAACAGCCACGAGCTACTTTGATAGTTCAGGACACACGTGAACGGGAAGTCATATATTGAGAGAACTAAATGGTTCACCAATAAAAAAAAGGAACTGTACGGTGGAATGGCAACATATTCTATAACTAAAGAGCTACCAAAAAAAGTGTATTATGTTAAACGGACCTGTCATAGCTTCTGTCATAATCAGGATCCTTGCGATCTGACTCACGGTCTCGAAATATTGCCACCCTGTTGTTTTGCCTGTTTCTATTAAATGCAGGATCCTTCTCGGTCTTGTTTCTATTTGCCCTGCTGCTAGAAGAAGCAGTAGTCAAACTCCTTTCAAGGGTAATTTCAGGCCCTTCACCTAGCCTGTTACCTGAGCTTAGCTCCAAGGAACTGGACCTATGGAGAGTGTTTGGCAAAGTAACTTCATCACCTGATCTTCCATCAGCAGCATTGCCGCTGCTACTGTTGTTATTAAATATCCGTGCACGTGCCTTATTGTATTCCTCCTTCCTTTCTTCGACACTTTTCTGGAGGTTGGCTCTAGAAGAGTGAGCACCTGTACTGGAATTGCTATGGTAGTGCTTCTGAGGCCTTTGCTTGATAGCCACTTTGGCTATAGAGTTGCCCTCATCTTGTGGCAGATTAACTTGTATATCTGATAGGCGCACAGCAGGCAACCGGCACTCGGATGATGTTTTACGAAGGATTATACGAGAACCAGATCCATCTGGCAGGCCGTTATCTTGAAGAGCAATTGACTGGAGGAAATAATGTTGTGCAAGACGATGTGCAACAAGACGCAGGTAAGAAGTTGGAAGACCATGGAAGTCAAACTGTGTCTGTGTAGGGTCATGAATGAACTTCAAAATGTCTTGCTCCATTCTTAGCACTGCAATGAGATAAGATTGCTGTAAGGTACAAGCCATGAAGCATTGCCCAATTTACAAAATGTAGTCAATCATGAAGATACTGATGCATCCACTAATGTATTACTGAGTCAAGAGTATAAGCTTGCAAATGAAGGAAAAAGCTTGCAAACAGAATAAGAAAAAGAGAATAAACTAACTAGTTGAGGTAATTGCAGATGAAGCCAATTCAACTTTACAAAGAACTAATACATCAGTAAGTAACAAGGCAGAAATTGGCACAGTTAAACTTGCATGTCTGCCAACAGACAGAAGTGCTACATGATGTATGCCATTGTTTTACAAGTCAATTCAATATAACTCACAACTTCCAAAGTTGGNAAAACCTATTCGGAAATTCAAAGGCAGTGTACAATTATGGGCAGGCTTGCAGCTATATACCCAAAGGCATCAAGTGGGAACACGTGACACTCACGTGCAGGAATTCCGAACCAGCAGAATCGAAGATAAACATGGTGAAAACACGCGACACTAGTGTTAACATACATGACGTAATCCTCTAAACAAAAAAAATGAAGGGTAGCTAGAGCTAGACATGATACGAAGCAGAGGGAGCTGCAGGAGGGACGGGGATTCGAATTTATACCAGAGAGCCGCTCCCTCGGCTTCTCGAGCGCCTCCCGGAGGAACTGATCCAGCTGGTCAACCGAATCGGGGCGCCCGGACGACGGCTGCTGCGGGTCGTCGGCATCGGCGTCGGCGTCGGCGAGGTCGGGCGAGGAGGAGACCCGGCGCGCGGAGGAGAGGAGGAGGCGGCTCATGGGCTCGTCGAGGTCGGCGGTCTCCCATGAGTCGGGGGGCGGCGGCGGCGGGGGGGCCTCCATGGGCGGGGGCTGGGCGATCTGTGCTGTGCGTGGGGCTAGATGGCGCAGACGGGAAGAGCTCTCGCGGCCATGAGACGCGTGCGAGAGAGAGATCTGGGGAGCGGAGGCGAGGCGAGGCTAGCTAGGGTTTGGATTGGATTTGCGCTTGCGGTGGTCGGGTTCGGTCGGGGTAGATAGCCTCGGAAGGGAGGAAAGATGTAGTTTGGGTCGGGAAGGGAAGAAGGAATCTAAAAGACGAGGCGGAGAAGGAGAGTGGTCGCGTCGCGTCGCGTGCAGCGTGCTCTTCTTCTCGGCACGCGAAGTTACGGTATTACCCTGACACATTTTCCATGTCTCCACGCTCCATCTAGGGGCAATTCAGTCTTAGTACATGCTTTTCTTTTGTTTACTTTTTTTTTTTTGTGAGAGCATCTCGGATTGGGAAGGTCAAGCCCGGCCCAGTAGTGGCCTTGGGCCGTGGCCGTGCACTGATGGAAAGCAAACGGACGGGATATTTTGGGCCTGTATGTCAAGGAAGGAATGATTCATCCTTACTTAACTTCGTGCTCAGGATTTGGTTTTGTCCTGTCCGCAACTAAGTAGATTCTCCCTAAAAAAACTAAGTAGATCCTCCAGACCATACATTCTAAAAGAATAATTATAATATTATTCTTATAAAACAATAAAAAAAATACAAGTAAAAGAGCACGGTCATAACACTAAACAACTCTGATATAAAAAAAAATATGAACAAGTATCGGCCATCGTCTTCATCACTCCAAATATCAGCAAATAGTATCTCCAAACAAACTAGTGACCCAAATCATAAAATTGGCGTGGCTAATTGGATCATCGACAACCCAATAGACAAGCTTATCCTAAATCTTGTTGAAGACCTCGTAAACTAAGGAGCTAACAACAAAGAAATAGAGGAGTCAAGAGACTCTAAAACCAATCTAACTCTATAAACCCTAGACAAAAACCCTAGATAATCTAAAAGATCAAACCAACCAAATTTATTCAGAACAACCCCTAAAAGTTGGGGTTTTTCACTATTTGCCATCCTCTTCAAATGTGCATTCCCAAATGTCATTCTCTTCAACATGATTATTTGCCATTCCTAGCTGTTGGCAAGACCAATTGGCAATGACTTTGATGCCCTTTCATCTCCTTTTCTCTGTCACCATTTTCTCGAGCTCAACTATAGCCATCTCGAGCTCGCCCGCCTCAGTTGCTGTCGAGATTGTTGCATCTGGACATCCTCAAAGTCTTCCATGTTCATGGTTATCGAGCTCACCCTCAGAGCCGACCTCGAGCTTCACGGTTGTGGAAGAAAACGGCAGCAAAAATCACTGCTTGGCTGAAGGAACGATGAAAGTTGTAGAGTAGGTGAAGGGGATGGACAGAGCTTGCTATAGGCGGGGACCTCGTTAGAGCCTGGGGCGGCTCGGTGCTGGCCAAGAGAGGGACAAGAGATCGTGTGTGTGGTGGCAGGGAGGGACAAAGAAGAAAGGAAGAGGGGTAAAATTAGGATTTTTCACATCTAATGTCATGTCACCTGGTGATGTGGCGGCCATTATGGCAGCGTATAAGTTCAAAATGACATTGACTCACGAATTTAAATGGTCTCATTTGCACATAATTAAAATATGTCGGGAGGATGTCACTTGAAAATGCATCGTTAGAGTTGATGGCATAAAGTAAAAAATCCTTAAAACTTACTCAGGTATATATATCTGAAGCGCTGCGTGCTAGGCAGCAGGTAGCGCGACTCACGACCCTCCTCTCCGGTCAACCCCTCTATCCGGTTTTTCTGTTTGATAATTTCCTCTCCAATTTTTTTGTTCAATACGAACACCTCCTGATTTCCAGGGGAGCGAGTATCCAACAGCCACGAGTAAAAGAATAACTGCCAGCTAAGATTAGGTCCCGTTAAAAAAAATTAATGTCTCGTGCATCCGGTTTTTCCATTCCTAACAGCGATACCCCTCCTCATGCCATCTCAAGAAAAAAAATTACTAGGATACCGCATCCGTTTTCTCGTTGCTGCATCTCCTGTTTTCTAGTTGGTTTTGTTATGGGTCCAATTGGGTTAACCGGCATATCACACATCAATAAAAAAAATTACTAACGCATATTTTCTACTAAAGGTTTCAATTTGCTTGGATAAAAAATTTACTACCACGTATTTGTGTGTAGTTATAATTTTACCTCCCTTTGTAAGGTCCAGTAAAATTGTTACTGGCTGACTAGATTAGAATAAAAATATTACTCACCATTAGTTTGGGTGGAAAAAACACGCTTATCTTGAGTAAAAAAAAAAATCACTGTCTGCTTAGACCTGGTAACAAATCACATATCCCCATTCTATCTGTCTTTCCATTTTATTTACTAGCAAGTTTTATTTTGATAGTAATATATTTATTTCGAATTGCCGACTGAAAATGGCAGTAAAAGAATTCAACATCACAAAAAAAAGGATAATAATTTTTTTACTATGCATATTATTACATTAAATCATGAAAATATCTCTCTGAATAAAAACACAAACAGGTACAGTCAGACTAGGAGAATCATAGTGACTTCGTTAGAAGATTATTATATACACAAGGGACATTTACGGTGAATCATCGACTCCAACGAGCAAATCAAAAGGAAAATCTCGTGCTTGTGTTGCAGGCTGCATCGTCACTGATGCACGGCGGATGACGGGAGGAGGCTCGTGATGGATGGCGCTAAGCCGCTGAGGATTCATCTTGCCGGCTGAAGATGCAAGCGCTGCGGTAGGGGGCAAACCTAGGCTGAGACAGATGCCGAGCGATGGACGAGGCAGGACCGCTGCTGCTTGAAGTAGATTCGCCTGTCGGTGGTCGAAGAGGATAGCCAGGCGGCGTGCGGCGGATGGGGGCATTGTCATGGATGTGCTGCTTGCCGCCTTCTCCTCCGCAGATATGCCGCCGTGGGAGGCAACAGGGGAACAACACACTAACGGCTCCTCCTGGTCATGGTAGCCACCGGAAGCCGATCTGACACCAGATCCCGTCGCCACTGTCTCTTTCACGTTTAGTAGTTTGAAAAGCGTGCGCGTGAAAAAAGCGCTGTGCGTACTGGGAAATCAGCAAACGAACTTAGCCTAATGCACTTAGCAGTGATATGTCATTCACCGAAATTGCTTTTCTTCACGGGATGCAAAGCATTATCATGTTACTCATATAGGGTGTCTTTATTATTTATTAGGCATATGATTGAGGCAACTTAAGCATATATGAGAAATTGGTGATAATTTGTCTCCTAGTGGAACTCTTGATTGTAATATCTATGTATTGCTTCGCAATCAGTTCTAACTATAAACTCTTTGAAACTTAGATAAAGTCTAAAAGCATTTATCGCATTAATTATTGCAAGTATCTCTCGATCTGTATTACTTATAATTTTTAACATATAATTTCTAGAGACATATCTACATATTTTCTCTTATGTTTTGGATGAATATTCAGTGGGTCTTTGTTTTAGCTGTGCCCTCTTAGTGCTTAGTTTCAACGCTAAAAAAATATGATAAAAAATCATAAAATAGTTGAGTTGTAAGATTTTAAAAATTAGATCAAAAGTTTTAAATTTTGAGTTGGTTTTAAAATTTTGAATTGAGAATTTTAAATTTTAAGTTGAAAGTTTCAAAATATGAGTCGAAGGTATCAAATCTAAACTTAAAAAGTTTTCAAATCTTGAGTTAAAAGTTTTAAAATCTGAGTTGAAAGTTTCAAATCTAAAGTTAAAAAAGTTTTCAAACGTTGAGTTAGAAGTTTTAAACAAGAGAAAAGAAAAAAGATTGAATAAGACGTGCACTATTTCCCTTGTTAGCACGTATGCGTTAAGTATGAAACCTGGTTAATCTTACCTTAATCCGCCTGTGATGTGTGGCATATGGCAGTTTAATTTGAGCTCTAAGATGGACCATGAAGTAAATAGTGGAGTATATTCTCCGATGAGATCCATCCATGTGATGCCCCCATGTGCACCATCCAAGGCGACCCGACCCGACCCGACGTAACGTACACGTAGACGTAGACGTAGGTATACACACGTACGTTAGGTAGGGAAGACGACGACGACGACAGTCCTACTAATACTATTATTAAGGAGTAGGAGAACCTTGATTTACATCTGTCAAATTAAAACCATCGTCGTTGTCTCCCCCAGTTGTACTGTTGTGATCTCATCCAACAACTCCACAAACTCATCATCATCATCATGGATCAGGAGGCGGCCATGGAAGCCAGGAACGGCCATCGGATCCCGCCGGCGCCGGAGGAGAAGGTCATCATCGACACGGATCCAGGGATCGGTACATTAACTAATTTTAATTCTGAATTCTCCACTACTCCTAGGCCCTAGCTCACCTGCATCTGTGACTGTGATCCATCCATTCCATTCCATCGACAGATGACAGCGTGGCGATCATGATGGCGTTCGAAGCGCCCGGCGTGAAGGTCGTCGGACTCACCACCATCTTCGGCAACTGCACCACCTCCTACGCCACCCGCAACGCCCTCATCCTGGCAACCTTTCTTTCACCATGCCTTTGCCTCGCCTTGTATATGCTTTATCAAATTAATGAGATTGAGTAGCAGCATTACTCAACTGAAATTAATTCTTCATGTGCAGTGCCACAGAGCAGGCCGTCCTGAGGTGCCGGTAGCAGAGGGCAGCGCTGAGCCTCTCAAGGTATTAACATGTACTCTAATTGCTGATTTTTTTTGTTCATTCTATCATTTCGCACATTTGTATGCATCAGTGGATAATTGTCTAGTTATCAAGGCTTTTACTGACTGAATCATTCGAGTCAAGCTCGAACCTTTCGTGCACTTTTACATCTCCTGAAGCTTTCTCTTTTTTCTTTTAAGAAAGTTAGTTAGTGCTGTGCAAATCTTCAGAGCATTTGCTGAAAAAGCTCTGGTGTAACACTTCGCGAATATTCAGAATCCATCACCTTTTCCTCAAGTTGCCTTGTTTATTCAGCTATGTAGTGGATTGCTGTATAAATAAAGACAACCTTTGTGTGTTGCAGGGAGGGAAACCTCACGTTGCTGATTTTGTTCATGGATCGGATGGACTCGGTAACACGTCCTTTCCTGATCCCACCACCACCAACAAAGTTGAGCAGTCAGCTGCAGAGTTTCTGGTTGATAAGGTATCAGAGTCTCCAGGAGAGATCTCTGTACTCGCCTTGGGCCCTCTCACCAATATCGCATTGGTATGTAATATGTGCTTCTCTGACGCCTCTTAATTAGTAATACTCTACTTACTAGGACCAAAACCTTATTTCAGGCTGTAGCACTTTTGCTTTATTTCTTTCTCAGGCCATGAAGAAGGACTCCTCCTTTGCAAGCAAGGTTAAGAGGATAGTTGTGCTGGGTGGAGCTTTCTTTGCAGCTGGGAATGCCACCCCTTCAGCTGAAGCAAATGTAATTTTGTTACTATTACACGTGTCTGCTTCTGCAAATCAACTTCGGTTTTGTCTATAATGTTGCTTTGTTTCTGCATTCCCCCCCTCTTGCATTGCTTAAAGTTTATCCATTAGCTTCAATAGTTTCTTATAGCCAACAGCACAAGTGAAAAAACAAAAAAAAAATCATCTACATATCATGCAGTACTTCCTTGTAATTAAGATGGTTGCCTTTACCTCTGTTCTGATACTCAAGAATCTGTACTAAAAGTCTGCAAGGGCACTATCGTTTAGTTTTACTATTTTATTACCAAACTCTGAATCTCAGTGAGAAGAGAGCCGTCATAAAACTGACGAAATATTTTACTTCCTCTGATATCCACAGATCCATAGCGACCCAGAAGCGACTGACATAGTTTTCACTTCTGGGGCAGATATCTACGTAGTTGGCCTCAACATAACAACCCAAGTCTACTTCACAGGTTCATGATCAGCCTTTCATTTCAACTTTGCACCTTCAGTGTGAACTTTGAC
Source organism: Oryza officinalis (assembly GCA_008326285.1). NCBI lineage: Eukaryota > Viridiplantae > Streptophyta > Magnoliopsida > Poales > Poaceae > Oryza > Oryza officinalis. Next base: position 35,951,860 of record BDMV01000009.1, on the reverse strand, counting down.
AGTAGTGCTGGATAACCAACTCACCAGGTGACATGCATTAAACACGTGCAAAAAATTGCAGACAAGGATATGTTGGAGCTAAGGAACTCGAAAGGGAAGCACGCACAATTCCTATGTGACATCTGCAAGTTCTACAGAGACTGGCATGTCCACTCCTACGGCGTCGATGGTACGCACATGAAACATCTCTCCTTTCCTTTTTACAAGTTCAGACTTTGGGAAATTAACGTTCCAGCTTACATTTGTGTGATTTCTTCAGCGCTTTTCCTCCATGATCCTGTGAGCTTCACCGCGCTAGTTCACCCCGAGTACTTCACGTTCAAGAAGGGCGTGGTGAGGGTTGAGACCCAGGGCATCTGCGCCGGGCATACTTCCATGGACATGGGACTGAAGAAGTAAGAAGATGCAGAGATTGTTACTGTCTGTTTCTTCAGAGAGGCTGGATATGTATAAATTTGCAACTGATCATCTGCTTAACTGTTGTATTGGTGTATGCAGGTGGAATTCAGACAACCCGTGGACTGGTTACTCCCCGATCTTGGTTGCTTGGACTGTCGATGTTCCTAAGGTTCTTGCATATGCCAAGGAGCTACTCTTCACCGCACAATGAAAATGTAACTGGATCAGTGTCATTTCTCTCTCTATGTCTCTGAACTCTGATGTGATTGTCAGAATTGACATGCAGAGATATCTTGGCATTATTGTGTACTGCAGAAATTGTATCATATCATTTATTCTGATGAATTGCAAATTATTGGGAAATGTTTAGCACCATCTGTTAGTAGTACTTGCTGGTGACATGATGATGTCCTTGCCGAATCACCATGCTGGTTAATTGTGTGGCTCGTGGATCGAGCTGTGCCTGTCTTGGTAGAGAAAATAATAAACTTCGGTGGTGCCGAAACTTTGGTATTGCCGTTACCTATTTCAGGCTTGTCGATTAAGAGCAGTAAGTACTAAGTACTAGTTGTTGGAATTGGCTCAAGGATTGCAACGACACACGCACGCACACTCTTCTTGACAAACTAGCTGAAGCGAACAAATGTAGACACACATACACTTGTGTGACGACAAACGCCTTTTCTATTTCTCTTATTCACTTAGCCATTGATCAACCGATGATTACATGGCTTTATAGCCGAGCGGACACACCACTAGCATACAGATTTTGGCCGCGTCATACGCGCACATAGCACGCGCGCGATCCACTCAATCCGGCCGCATCAATGTGAACACATCACATTTTCAGCTACTACATGCATGCTTCTGCTCTCACACATCCAACACATAACGTGACTCAAGCCAATTAGCTAATTCAACATTAAAGAATCCTATGTAACCAGAATAGTTCTAACACTAGGCAGCTTTTACTGAATTATTTGCGCACCAAACAGACTTGCACCGTACCAATATGCCTGGCGCATGAACATTGCAAAACAAACAAACAAATAAATATAACTCACGGGTTCTGAACATATATGCACCAGCTTTACAGCAGGAATTGGCAGTGCAATTTTACAAGTTTCTGCATTGGGCTGACTACTAGTAATATCCTTTTGGTTTTACTTGGAATGGCGCAGCAAATTAGTGGCCATGCAGCACTAGCTGCTTAATTAAGCAAGGCAAAGTAATTTATGTAGCATCACACACTGATCGATTTAGCTAGACATCATTTATTTGGTGGAGATGCTATTATCTACAAGTAGGTCAAGAATGAAGCATGCGCGCCTGATAACAACACTAGCTAGAAGCAGCAAGGTAAGTAGGAGTAGTAGCAAAGATGGGGAATTAAGCCGCTTTATGAGTGGGACGCATGAGCAAATGCATATGGCGAGCATGCATTCCTGAAAGCCAAGATTCTGCAACCAAAGTGTACATTCTGAAATTTGTTTATGTGAATGAAACACATAGTATATTACATGGGAAGAAAGGAAACTGGAAAACGGTGTGCTGCTGCTGCTAGGCCTGACTCTTTGGGCTTGGACGCTTCTTCTCTCTCGCTTCTGCAGGCAGAGCATATACCCCGGCCGTCCGTTCTCCAATTTGCCATGCGTGTGCCGGCCATGGCTAGTCACTAATCACTCATCACTCTACTGATGCCTTGCACAGCATCTCTCTTCTGTTCTTGACCAGACCGTACTCTTGTTTTGGAGAATGAGAGGTCAGGAAGCAGCAGGCAGCAGCTGCTGCAGGGGAGAGTCCAAATTAAACCAACCACCACGTTGTCATGTATGTGTTGCTTGCTGCTAGAGTGCTAGTAATGTACTAGTCCAAATTAAATTCTTGATGCATTTTAGGATAGATATGATATATATTGATGCGTGTTTGGATAAGCTAAGTTTATTGGTGGTGATTTTCTGGATGGTTGAATGCATCTGCAAACTGATCGAAAGAGTGGGCAGTGTGAATGCAGTGCTTAATTGGAAGATGGCGTGGCCCATCCGACAGTGGGTAATGGAGGAGACGGGCCAGTAGGGTTGGTGGCTGTTAGACGGTAGCACATCCAGTCGATTAATAAGACTTGGGCTGACTAACTGGATGGTTTAGCGTAGCAAGAGAATGAATGCGTCTGCAAACTGTCTGTTGTATGTCGTGCACTTGTGTAGTTTTTCTGGATTCTTGCATGATTTCTGAATAATGTCGGACGTGTGATCACTGAACGTTCGATCCTCCAAACAAAATCCAACTACAACAGCAAGAACAGGAAAGTTGCAGTGACAAGGCTACTCCAACCTTCGCACGGTACTGCCTAATGTTGACCAACGCCGTGCAGATATGTATGCTGAATATAACCTTTTTCATTTCATTCCACTTACTTTACTTCTAGTAATCGATGTTTCCATGAAATTAAGTCCAACATGCACCATGAAATCGTGCGAGAGTGGGAGAGTGGCCTACATACATTCAGAGATGCAAGATCTAGTATAGAGACGGAGAATGAAATTTTATCTCTCAAGAGAATGTTCCCCCGTTATTTACATGTCAACTAAATAATTATAATATTTTTTTGCCGGGATGACCGAAGAAGATCATCTGAATGTCATTATTAAGATAGAGAGAAAAAATGGTTACAAGAAAGTTTTTATTGAACAGTCGACTGTCGAGGAAGGATGTGCGCTAGAGCGCACATACCGAAACCACGTGCTAACCGCACAAACACAAACTACTGAGAGAGGAACCGAGCACCGAGCTGGCCGCTGCTATGCGAGTCCGGTCGCTGCCAGGCCTACAACAACACAACAGAGAGGAGACTTATAAACCGATGCCTCCATGAAAGTTGCGACACCAAAAGATGCCGTCGTCGCCTGTCCAAAGAAACTGGACATTGTTTTTATCCAGAGATCCTCGCTAAGAGAGGAGGGATACCTCGATAGCGCCCCAAGGAGAGTTACCACACCCAAAGACATAGCTGCTGCCAGCCCAGTGAAACATTGGGACATCCTCGCCAAGAGAGGAGGGGTACCTCGACAACGCCCCAAGGAGAGTTACCACACCCAAAGGCATAGTTGTTGCCAGCCCAATGAAACATAAGGTTAGGCTTTCACCTAGGACTCTTTGCAACCCTATTGCTATGGTCCATTGCCAACCAGCTCAGATACCATCATCCCAACATCGGTAGCACGCGGCCTCCACCATACTGAACCATCGCTCCCTCTGTCGGCCAACTTCCAGTTTTACCACCAACAAGATCGCCACTTCGCCCCGTCGCTAGCGCCTTCTACCCCATTGCTACTCCCCCATGCTCTAACCCATGTTGCCTCCGCCACGTCGTCCCCCGACCTTATCGCTAAATCCGACCTAGGAGAACCCAGACAATGGACACCATCGCCTTGACAACCCGAGCCTTTCCTTGTGGATAGGCCATCACCTCCACCCCCGCCTGTAAAGCTTCCTACAAAGGAGAGGAGCTCCTCTAACAGAGTGGTAGCCCTGCCAGCCTCAAGGGAGAAAACCCTACCGCCAGTGCCCTCTACCTTGCCATCACTCCTCTGTCTGTTGTTCGAGGCCTCCTCCACCCCGCCTCCCACCGGTCTCCTCATCAGATCCGACCAAGGAGAGCCCAAACCTAGGTGGCGGCACCTTGGTATCCCAAGTCTACTCCTGTTGTCTAGCCACATCCTTCACCCTACTAATGGAGCTCCATGCAGAATGAGAAAAGGAGCTCCTCTAACAGAGTAGTAGCCCTGCCAGCCTCAAGGGAGATAACCTTGCTGCCAGCGCCCTCTACCCCACCGTCACTCCTCTGTGTGTTGTCCTAGGTCTCCTTCGCCCTCTCCCCCACCCACTGGTCTTCTCGTCAGATCTAACCAAGGAGAGCCTACACCTAGGTGGCGGCGCCTTGGTAGCCCAAATCTACTCCTGTTGTCTAGTCCTCTCCTCCACCTTACTGATGGAGCTCCATGCAGAACGAGGAGAGGAGCTCCACAAGTAGGGAAGGTGCCTGACCAACATCCACAGCGAAGGCCCGCCGTCAATCCCAGCCAACACTCCTGACCGCCACCTCATCGATGAGAGAGCTCTGCCTAACCACTGCGCCGTCGCATTGTCCAGCCCGCCCACTGGTAGCTTCGCTGGCCAGCGCTAGAGCCATCGTGTCGTCGCACCATCCAACCTACCGGTGGCGTCATGAGTCAGCACTAAGGCCACCTTGTTGTCCCTCAACGGCCACTCGTGGACAGCGACGGGCCTCACCGCCCCTGATCTGGCCGATAGGAGACCAGATCTAGCCATAGGGTAGCCGGATCCGACATTACCCTCTGACGCAAGCAACGACCTCCTCCATAGCCTCCTTGGCCACCACCTATTTCACCGGTCACAGCTGCAAGGCCACCATGCCATCGTCGACCGCCATGGATGTTAGCCGCGTCAACTTGCTCGTTGTCGCGCGCTTCCCCTCTCCACATCAGAGAGGGCAGGGGCGAAGTGAGCTCACGCCTCGCCGACGTGTCCTCAATCGCCACTCAGTTTTTTGTGGCTCTCTCAGGTAGCGGTGAAGCGAGGGATGGAGAGAGGACGGTGACAGGGCTAGGGTTTTGGCCACCACCTACGACGCCCACGCGGGAGCCATGCGCGTCGTGCCCCTTCCCCTTAGCAACCGTCATTACGAAAAAAAATAAAAGATAGATTAATTTGTAACAAACATACAATTTAAAATCGAACTCCTGCAAATGGTAAAAAAGTTGTAAAAAAGAAGAACGTATTATCTATAGCTAGTTTTTTTATTTTTTATGATGGTGAAGTAATATATTTTGTTAAATTATTTATAATTATTTAAATAGCATAGAAATAATGAGGGAATGTCCCTCTAGAATTTAGAATCCATTCCGAGCGAGATGGGGAAATGGATGGGGTGGCGATTTTGTATTTTTGATGTGGGTAGCTAGCGAGCTTGTTTGCCTTGTGTGCAGAGTGACATGCATTGACGCCCCGAGCTGGCGGCTGGGCTGCCTATATTTACACCTCCACACCAACAGAATCGATCGCGCCACCACCCCTCTCACACTATCGATATCGATTGCTCTTGTCATCTCTGATCTGCCCGCCGCTGCGGCTGCCTCCTCCGATCTCGATCTCTCTCATACTTGCTAAGTGTGACTCGATTTGTGAGAGATCGATTGGGCATGGAGGAGGAGAGCAGCATACTCATACGGCGCTGGACTAGTTTGCCGGCGAGCATGGTGATGGTGGTCCTCCTCCTCCTCTGCTGTAACTGTAAGCTCAGCTACCTCTCCCTCCACATCGATCAATTACTACTCATCCATCTCTTCTTCTCTTCTTCTCTTCTCATATCGATCGCTATGCTCCACCACTATTACTAGTATTAAATTCTAGCTAGCTACTCAAATTCATTTACTGCTGCTGCTGAAACTTCAACTCCCATAATGTGACGTGAATACACATATGCAACCTACCATAGGTGGTGTTGAGGTGGTGGTGGGTGCGGCGGCTGATGAGTCGTCGACGGCGGGCGGCAAAGGAGGAAGTGATGATGGCAGCTGCCACGGCGGCGACGGCGATGGGTACAGGCAGCGGCAGCAGCTGTGGGTATTCGGCGATTCGTACGCAGACACGGGCAACCTCGGGAACCTTGGGAGGGAGCTGACCCACGCCTGGTACTACCCCTACGGCCTCACCTTCCCGCGACACCCCACCGGCCGCTTCTCCGACGGCCGCGTCCTCACCGACTTCGTTGGTACGCCCACGCGCGCCGCCGCCATCCATATATATATATCTCTATCTTCATTGCTAATTAATTAATTGCTACCTGCAACCTCATCATGCATACATACTACTGTCATGTCATACGTATACGGTATACTATATCGATCAGTAAATTCCCTTGTATATATGGTCATGCATGTTGCAGCGATATATCTAAACTAAACGCTCTCTGAAAAATCAATCAACAAAGTACATACAAACCTCATGTAATGTTGGGAGTATAAACTTGTGTTCATACAAGGAGTATCATATCGATATGGCATTGATGTCGGGTTCGTTGGGCCGGTAGCTGCTAAACGAATTTAATTCCATCCTCCACTCTCCACTGCCGCACCAGCCGGTCAGCCTCCCAAGACCAAAGTGAACGAACAACACACGGTCACACACCAGCCACAACTGCCTGTACGTGCCTTTCATACAGAGAGACGACTACGTACTTAGCTAGTCACACATTTTACAAGCTGCGCAATGGAACTTTACCAGTCAAACTTTTTCATAGGTAGGCTGTACATCATTTTCATTTCTAACCCAAATATATATGTGATCACAAAATTCACAATGATGCGCAACAAGGAGTAACTAACTAAAGAAGAATGCATGTTTGCGTTGGCCTCTTTTTCGCTGATGGAAATTGACTAGTTCGTTGCATCTGGATCATTCATTCTTTCTTTGTTTGTTTTTTCATGCCGACTTAACTGGCCGCACATGCATAAACGCCCCAGGCTGATCGTCATCACCTACCTATTCATGCCTGCACTGCATAGTGACGACGTCTGTATTCTCTTAGCTTTCTTTTTACCAACCCTATAATAGCTCTCTCCAAATTAGCACGTCCTGTCCTATTGTTTATTGCTCTCACTCCTCGCCTGCTTAATTAGGCTTCACATGCACATGTCCTAAACACCTTTCTCAATCGGACCGACATTTTGGTTGCAAATCTAGTGAACAACAGGTATAGTATAACTGGCTAAGCTAAGTACGTTATACATATATGCATGGTGATGCATCACAATCAACTGTACACTGCCCTTAAAAACAATCAACTAACTGTATACCAGGAGCAGTCCTGTCGCGCGCCGTTCCTGGAGAGATGATAAATCCTGCTGTCTTTAATTGGCATTCAGTATTTATCAGTTTTACGTAATTAACTTTTGTCTCAAAAGATCTACTGAAATTGAACTGGCTAGTACTAGTATTTGATTAAAGGAGCGTGAGGTGAACTCTCTCTCTCTTTTTTTTTTTACAGTAGCACTTAATTTTAGGGGTAAGTTCCTTCCTAGTGTACTGTTGGTGTTCTTCTGACTAGTTTAAGAGGTTGAGCAGCATTCATGTTTAGTTGCAGCCTAGCTATTGGAGGCAAACTAACTGAAAGCTGGATTCATTCTCACCTGCTCTTCTGACGTGCGTATGTTCCATACCACATCTCACTAACATCTAATTTTATTTATTTATAATCACTAGCGCTCTCATCAACTAGTAAATTAAAGCTAGCTAACCAGAATATGCTAATGTATCCTGCACTTGTACAGAGTAATTCAACAGCACGCGCGCGTGCGTGCATCTATCATGTCAGATAATGTGCCAAATAGTAAATGAGATTCCCATTAGCTGGCTGGAACCTAACCTTAACCATTCATTTTGCAGCGCAAGCGAGTACTCCAGTAGTTTATTTTTTTAATAATACTGAGATAATAGTAAGGTTTTAATTGGTACGTATGGTTTAATTAATATTGGCCCTGCAGCTTCGGCCGTTGGCATCGCGACGCCGGTGGCGTACAAGCTGCGGCGGCGCGGCCACGGCGGCGAGCTGCTGGTGTCGCGAGGCATGAACTTCGCGGTGGGCGGGTCCGGCGTGCTGGACACGGGCTATTTCCAGCGCAACATCAGCTCGCAGATCGACCTGTTCCAGAATCAGCTGCGCGGCTGCGGCCCCACCGGCGTCGCGCTCGTCGTCGTCTCCGGCAACGACTACTCCGCCGTCGTCGAGAAGAACAACGGCACAAGCGTAAGCAATATAACCACTCTCCTAGCTAGTCATCGATCTGCTGCAGGTAGCTGTCTGACACGGTGATGAGTCCGTATGAAACAGGAGGCGGCGATCGCGTACATCCCGACGGTGGTGCGCCGGCTGCGGGAGCAACTCCGGCGGCTGCGCGACGACGTCGGGATGAGGAAGGTGGTGGTGACCAACCTCCACCCCATGGGCTGCACCCCATACTTCACACGGCCGCTCAACTACTCCGGCTGCGACCCGCTCGCCAACGGCGGCTCCGACCAGCACAACGCCGCCCTCCGCTCCGTCCTCCACGACCTCGACCCCGCCAACACCACCTTCCTCCTCCTCGACCTCCACACCCCCTTCCTCACCCTCATCAACGGCAACGGCAACTCTTCTTCTTCCTCCGCCACCGCCACCGCCGACAGGTTTCCGGTGCGGCTGCGGCCGTGCTGCGAGACGTTCACGGCGGACGGCTACTGCGGGCAGGAGGACGACGCTGGCAAGAAGCAGTACACGGTGTGCGACGACCCTGAGCGCCACTTCTACTGGGACGACGTGCACCCGACGCAGGCCGCCTGGGCCGCCGTCGCCGACGCCTTCACCCCCGCCATCCACCACTTCCTCTCCACCTGAATTTGAATACTTCTCATTGCTTCTTCAACAACTACCTTTTTGCAGCTCATCTTATGGTAGTCTAATTTATTACCTTTGGATGATGATGATTTGTTGCAACTGCAGAACAGTATTAATGATGCCGGAATACTTTTTAACCAATTGAAGAGCCCTAAAGAAACAAAGAATCATTGCCTGTGGAACACATAACCATAAGCAAAAAGGACATTAAGTTAATCGTCTGACCTTCTACAGATTTACTGTTACACAATCGATCACCAGGCGGCCTCCCTCGCTCGCTTTCTTTCTACTGTTACACTCGCTCGCGTTACAACTAACGGGTTATAATGAATGTTTGCCTGAGGTCTCACCCTTTGCTATTAAGAAGATGAACATAAGGCTCTAGCAGCTACATAAATTTAATCAACCATGGGCAATTCTCAAAACACATGATAGTACTATGTTGTATGCACTTGATTGTCCTATGCTTACCCAAGGGGAGCGTCAGTAATAATTCTCCAGCAATCCAAACTGCTATGAGGAAGCATTATTGGTTGCTTCTGTTGCTGCTGCTGGTGTTGGTGTCACGTCCATTTGCTCAACGTTTGTTTCAGCAGCCTCGTACTCCGAAAGGAGGTCCATAAATTCGTTTAGCAGCCGTTGGACCTTGCGGTTCGTCGCCATGGAAGGGAGTATAACTTCCCTTAGGAGTTTGTGTTTCTTCATTCCCTGCAGATTTACCATACTTAAGTCCACAGGCTCAAAGTGGTAAATAAACATCACGTCCAAGAAAACATAGAATTATCAGACCATCTAACAGACAGAGAGCGCCTTACAAGAACGTCAGGATCCCATGATGGATTTTTCATAGCAGCAGATGATGAAGCGTCAACCATGCCCATCGGAGGACCAAGAAAGCTCTCGCAAACTTCACGTAGACGAGATTCATCTGCCTCTCTGAATGAAACAAACAAGCAGCAATATAATCATTTCGGCACAGCATCATAGACTGTTCTCATCAGATATACAAGATTCACATAACTTTCTCGGCCAATTAAACATATAAAGCCAAGGTTGCAGGAAAGAAATGTGGCATTGGAGACTCATAAAAGGAGACTCTGTAGCCATTGTATTGAATTGCTCCCTCCGTTTAATATTACAAGTTGTTTTGATTTTTTTTTCTGTTTGACTAAGTTTATAGAAAAATTTAGCAACATCTACAACACGAAATTGGTTTCACTAAAACTAACATTTAGGCTTTGTTCTTCACCTTATCTTCCCAACTCAATACTCTTTTTTTTGGCGCGCACGCTTTTCAAACTACTAAACGATGTGTTTTTTTGCAAAAAATTTCTATACAAAAGTTGCTTAAAAAAATCAAATTAATCCATTTTTGAAAAAAAAATTAGCTAATACTTAATTAATCACGCGCTAATGGACCGTTCCGTTTTCCGTGCGCACGGGAACACGGGCAAACGAACACAGCCTTAATATATTTTGATAATATATTTGTTTTGTGTCGAAAATATTGCTATAATATGAAACGGAGGAAGTAATAAACAAACTAACCTTGCCAGAAATCTTATGTAAGATAAGAGGCATTGGCGATATTCCTGTGGAGACTTCAAAGCCAATGATGCTGCCAGCTGGGTCTCTAAATGGGAGCGTGTCTGCACCCCATCATCCGTAACCCTGTAGTGCAAACAGTCAAACAAGTATATTTTAGAGCAAATTCTGATATGTTAGTACAGTAGCATGTCATGATTCTAGTCTCAGGCGCTCGTAAGATAAGAGCAACCATGGAAGTATGCAAACCTGCTCCAAATAGGCTTTCTAGCCATGAATTTTCCTATATCGATCTGCAACTTGCCTAGCTCTCCACCTTGAGTAGAACTAAATGAGCTAGAAAAATTTGATGCTGGAAAACAATCGTCAGCTATCCTTAGCCAGCATTTCAGGCCCGTGTCATAAAGAAAAGCATGGCGACTGGCAAGCACAACTAAGGGCGAGCCACATCTTGAGAATTTAGCAGATATAACCTTTACTGTACCTGTCATATAACAAAGAAAGATCAACTTATAAGAAAAAAAACCATTTTGGCAAACATCAATTTAGATGCACAAAAGTTCAGATTAACAAATATAGGTGATGCATTAGAGCTGAACACTCCATATAAAATATTTACCGGTATCTTTTCCTGTTGCCTCATCTGGAGACGTTACCAAAGAAGCCAAAGAATCATGCAAAATGCAAGTCCTGGTATAGAGGTCCCATATGTACATCAAACCCCTCCTTGTTACAAGAAGCAATTTCCAACACTCGTCACAGTCTATAAAAACAGCTGCTGATCCCATCATCATCACTGGCATTGCTCGCCTTCCACATTTTGTGTAAACCTGAACAATTAGACCAGTTGATTGGAGTGTTTAGGCTACCATATTGTCAGAAAAAAGAATGCATATGAAGGGATAAATAAAATCATATTCCAGCAATGATTGATGGATTTTGTAACTATTCCAAACTGAAACATGAAATCAATCCACAAGAAATTCTACCAGGGGGATATTAGATACCTGCAGGCAACCATCTTCACAGCCAACTGCCCAGAAATTTGCATTACCGGCCAAGACAGTCACCTTGGCAGAGATGCGATCTGACCAAAGAGTTTCTGTTCCTCTTGTACATGTAATCTCAGTTTCTTTTGTTGAAAAAGCACCACCGAGCCCAATCATGTCTCCTGCAGAACGTTCTACAGGCTTTGCTTCAAGGCGGACCGGTAAAGAATCCTCGTTGTCTTTCTTATTGAATACATGGATAGAAAGTGAAGAGCAAGAGGCCAATGAGCCTGGAACTACAGATCCAGACTGTTCTATGCTCAACCTTCCATCACTGCCAGCACCAGCTGAAGTTTTTTGGATAACAAGACTCTCACTAATGTTAGTTCTTGCTGTGATGCCAGAACGTTCCCTAACTCCACAATTGTTACAGTTACCGCTAGTACCATAAGATGGTCTTGTTCCATTCTCTCCAAGGATCATTCGCTGATCCAGGGATGAAAAATCCACACCTTGATGCTGAGAACGGTTGGACATGTCCTGGTTGGAAGGGAAACCAACAGCCTCTGGAATAATCCTTTTCCGGCCATCAGGACGACGGTATTCTCTTTGTTTCACTGGACTAGATAATCGAGGTGCTTTATTTATGTCATCAGCAGTGGAACCTGCAGTTTTCTTCTCATCTTCAGGTAAAGCTTCAGGAGCTTTCTGATTTGGAACGCTTGCAGACGGGTTAGGTGCATCTGTAGAAACTTTGGGGGGTGATTGAAATTGCTGGACGCTGGAAACCTTTGTGCTAGCAGATTGTTTGGCCGATGCTTCTTCTAGCAGTAACTGAGCAGGGCTTTCAGCTATATTTGATTGCCTCCCTCTAACATCGCCATATCTATTCTTCTTCAATTCATCCAGTTCAGCATCGCTTAACCTGTATCCAAGCTCCTTTGCTTCAAAGTGAAAGGTAGCAACCGATCCATCCAAAGAGCAGGCAAAAAGTGAATAACCATCAGGACTCCTGTCAGGGAAAAAGAGCATTTGCTATTGAGCTTGCACATACATGGGATACTGACTATAGAACATGCTATATGGTCAAATTCACATACCAAGATAAATCAACCACACTTTGGGTGAAGAAATGCTTAGCAACAAATAATGGCCTGGCACTTGCTGTCGTCCAAACAGTAATAGTTCGGTCCTGACTCCCAATAGCAATAACATTATATGGTTGATGTTCTTTAGATGATGCTTTTGATGCTCCATTGGCCCATCCAGCTGGTGCAGCCTTTATGTCTTGGCCAGTAGATAAATGCTTACGGAACATTGAGTGGTTAAACTTAACCACTACGACAGGTGCGTTATGCCCCAGAAAATCAAAGGTTGCTGACCATTCACCCCGTTCAAGCACGGGGGCTGAGTGCCTAGGTTTCTGAAAACCATGAGTTGTGGTTATGAAGTGGCCACAGGGCGACCAAGCAAGTCTCCTAAAAAATGTCGAACCAAGCTGCAAACACAACACACACACACACACAAAAGTATTTTTCAGTAAGGAGGCTTTCTGCAAACAAGATATGTGAAATAAAGAAACATAAGAAAAACATACCGATTTTGACCAATGGCCTTCTGTCCTGTGAGCAAGACTCCAGTCACTTGTACGCCATATGATAACAGTCTTGTCATCTGATTGGCTTGCGATGAAAGAACCGATAGGATCCCATGTAACACCTTTAACTAAGCTGGAATGCCCACGCAAGACAGCAGTGCATATGCCATTGGCCATGCTCCATATGTGGACAGTATTATCCAAACTGCCGCTAGCCAATGTTGAGTCATCAGGGGACCAATTAAGGTCAACCTACTTTACACATAAGAAATATAATCGTGTTCAACAAATGAATCAATGAGGATCATGATGGTTTTAGTAAGAAATCCACTCTTTTCGTCCCAAAATACACCAACCAAGTACGGGATGTGACACATCCTAGTACTACGAATCTGGACTGTGTCACATCCCATATTGGTTGGTATATTTTTGGGACAGAGGGAGTAAGTAACAAGTGACAGATATAAATCTAATTATGTTTTCGAAAAGTAGGATAAACAAAGCATGACATGACTGAAATTTTGGCAGATAATTACCACATCGGCAGTATGCCCTCTTAAGGTCATAACAACCTTCCAGTTTTCTACATCTGGAGGTTCTCCACTTCCAAATTCAGATGTTCCAGTGCCAGCTTTTCTTTCATGAATTTGGATAACTTGATCGTCCGATCCTGAAGCAAGATAGCGTCCATGATGGGCCCATCTCACACAGTTTACTGTTCCGAAATGGTCTCGAATTGTAGCCAGCAACCTTTGGCTGGAATCATCACTGTCATTGTCTTTGGCCACTGATTTCATGCTCCATATGCGAATCTATTTCAAGAACAAAAAAGGGGATATTAGTAAAGAGCAGGCAGCGGGTTCTTCAGTGATGGCTTGATAACAAGTTACCAGCTTCCACAATGACGAACCCAGACGCTAAAACCACTAAAGCACTGATGCAAATAATTCCCTCTAACACAATTATGAAATGCAATGAGCAATATCCTTGATACATCAAAACGTAACGGTGCTGCCTAAATTCCCTTCCTTCTACAGGTCAACTCTGAGAAGGTCAATTTATCACGGGGAAAAAAAGCTTGATAGTAACAAGCAAAATTTTACACTTGAAGAGAGTTAAAAAAAAAATCTTAAGTCACCTTCTGGTCGCCGCCGCCGGTTGCGAAGCGGATGCCGCCCGGCTGGATGTCGATGGAGAAGATCTGCAGGCCCTCGTGGCGAATCCAGCTCGGCTTCTCCGTAATCATCTCCTCCCCTAGGTGGCTTGCCGCTCGTCACTGCCGCCGAACCGCAGGGCCCATGCCCCGAGCAAAGGACCCAAAACCCTAGAAATCGCGCGCCCGGACGCGGGAACCCTAGGCCGCCTCGGGACAGCTCCTGTAGGGGGAGGAAGGTTCGAGAAGCTTCGGGAGGGAGGGGGCGGGAGGTGGGCCGACCGATCCGGCGGCGCGCGGCGGCGGCGGCGGCGGCGGCGCGAAGAACACGGCGAGGAGGGGGATGAACCCAACCGCTCGTGTTCCTTCCTGAGAGAAAACGAAATCGAATCGAATCGAATCGAATCGAACTCGAACTCGAACTCAAACGAAACTGAAACGAAATTTAAATAAAAATCTCATAAAACAGAAACGGAAAGGGGCAAGGAAAAGAAAGATGCGAGAGCAGCGGCCCAGATTTCAGCCCCTTTTTGTCTCTTCGTTTGCCTGCTTTGAGATTCGTGCCGGTTTAATTCGTTTTGATTTTACTGAATTACTCCAGTATACTTGTTGTTGTGTTGTGGCTGCAACTCTGCAATGCGCAAGTCTGGTTTGTGTCGGTCAGTCCTGCTCCTGCACTACTGTTGCTACTTGAAACAATTTGAGTTCAAAATTATGAATCAAAAAGCGCACAGTACAGCGCAGCAGAGTGGTCGCAACATTTACGATTCATATCAGGCTGTGATAACGCAGAATGCTGGAGAAAGAACAACGGCAGCAAGCAATTGGTTTGGTTTGGTTTGTTTCTTTGTTCCACTAGTACTTCACTAATATAAACCAACTAGCATTCAGATTTTTCAGGTCTGAAACTGAGGACTCGTCAAATCAACCGCAAATATTTTAGACTTTGAGATACTAGTAGAAAACAAAAATTCGGTAGAGATTTGTTAAGAGGACGGAGTGAAACTGTGGGCGGCGAAAGGATAACACAGCCTGCTGAATTTCATTTCGTTTAGCGGGAGCAGCACTCACAGCTTGGGCCTGATTATCATGTGGGCTCTAATTTTACATTTCAGCCCATGTTTATGTGGGCCAAATCATGCACCAGGCACCAGCCCAACTCCAAGTGGACAAACTGGCATGCCTGAGATAGTAATAAGTATTTCGTTTGATTTTACAGGGAACAGTCGAATTCACACAGAATTTTCAGGGGTGGGAATCAATCGAAGTTGAGTTGAAATGTTTCCTGGTAATAACAATACAATGTTCTTCGTGTGCTGGAAATAGGCTGTGACACACCTAGTTATGAAAGAAGAATTAAAGACGTACGCATGCAGAGTTACAGAGCAGATCATCATACAGCAACGCAACAAGAGCATCGATCGATGTTATCAAGAGCAATCTTAATTAATTAATTAAAACAGAAATCTTTAACAAGATGACTTAATTTGTTTGAACAAGTCCATAATTAAATACCTCACCACCTCACCACTAGCAGCAGAAGCTTATAATTAAATCGATTCTGTGATGAATTATAAGCATAACTTACTTAACACGGTGATTAATCAATAATCGGACCGTTCGAGTATACAATTGCAACAGCATGCATCAGCTAGCTTCTTGTTCATTGTACTGTAAGCAGCTAGCTAGAAGAACAATCTTACGTATGAAGATGGATGGATGGGTTTAAATCGATCGATGTGAATGTGATCACTTGTAGAGCACGTACTTCATGACGCCGGGGATGTGGATCCTGTAGAAGTAGTCGTCCCAGTCGATGTTCTTGGGGTCGAGGTTGAAGACGGCGGCGGAGGGCGGCGTGGGCACGGAGATGGACAGCCTGAGCTTCTCCATGTTGAGGTCGTCGAAGCATGCCTTGAAGAGGGCGAAGGGGCCGTACAGGTCGACGAGCTGCATGACGAAGACGTACTTGCGGGAGAGGTCGGCGTAGCGGCCGGCGAAGAGGAGGCCGAAGCAGAGGAGGGAGAGGAGGCGGAGCAGCTGCAGAGGGAGCGCGTAGGCCACCGCCATGAAGGCACGGAAGGAGGCGATGGTGCGGAAGAAGTAGACATGCCGCGTGCGCACCACCCGCCCGTCCTTCCCCACCCGCGGGTTCTCCATGAAGTAGCGGTACCCCGTCCGGTACAGCACCGCGTACGCCGCCGGGTGCCGCATCGACGACGTCACGTGGTACACCGTCATCTCGCTCCTCGCCGTTGCCGATGCCGATGACCTCCTCGAGTGCGCCGCCATCGCGGCCATCATCGCGTTCACCACCAGGTCACCCGGCACCTGCATATATATTAGCATCAACGTCGATCTTGAATGAATTAAAGCTAGCTATGTGCTCCTACTTACTACGTCCATGATGAGGTCGAGGTCGGCGAGGAAGCAGGAGAGGCTCTGCTTGGCGTAGCCGATGATGATGGCGTCGATGGTGCGGGTGCCCTCGATCCAGCCGGGGAGAGGGTCCCTGTGGACGCTGGTGATGATGCTGGGCCGCGAGATCACCACGGGGATCCCGTGGCGGCGGCCGGCGCCGGCGACGAGCTGCTCCTGCAGCATCATCTCCCCCATGGCCTTGGTGAAGACGTAGGTGTTGGGCCAGCCGAAGTGGCGCGCCCTGGCTAAACCAAGATCCTTCATCGCCTTCCTCTCGGCCTTGGCGTCGCCGGCGTCCTCCAGCTGCTGCCTCTGCTCGCCGACAAGCCGGAGCTCCGTCTCGATGTCCAGGTACGTCCCCTCCCGCAGCGTCTCCCCCTCCCTGAACGCCCTCTCCTGCACCACCCCGGACCTCTCGCCACACACGTACGCTGCAATTCATTTACTCACTATAGTAACTAACTTGCATATATGTTTCTCAAATTAATAGTACTAGATTTTGCAGCCATTCATCTCATCTCACCTGTGGAGACATGGAGGAACACCTCGAGATTGGCACACTTCTTGGCAAGCTGGCATAGGTACTTCACCCCCATCACGTTCACATCCAGAGCCACGTCGTACCTGAACATACATACATGCATCACATATGGATTGATCTACTGCGCATATGCCTGAATCGATCGATCATTCATGCAGGTCTGAATAATTTTCAGATCAAACGACCGACCTTTCGTAGAAGTTGGTGGTGGCAGCTCCATTGACGATGATGTTAAGGTCCTTGGCGAGCTCTTGCAAGGTGGATTCCTCGAGGCCCAGGTTCTGATGCATCATGTCTGCAGCCAGTGGAACAACCTTTTCATCGATGAAAGACTCAAACCCTTTGCCATGCTGCTCCTTCAGAAGCCCAAACAGTTCCTTCCCTATCACCTGCAATATACATCACTAGTACTCCATCACTATGCACACGCATGCCTGTACTATATCATTTATGACTACACTACTTTTGTGCAGCTAATTATATTAACCTTCAGGCATATACATGATTAATTACACACACAAGCAAGAAAGCAATCAAATTAATAAGAGAGGCAAGCAAGTAAGAAGAAAATTATCGATCACTTGATGCTCTCAGATCGATGGGCCAAGCTGCCTGCAGAGGTTTAAGAACGATGGAGACATTTCTCAAACATGCATCCTCCTAGGGACACAAAATGGATACGACACTACTCTGCACAAAACTACTACTAGTAAAACCCTACAGTAATAATGCAATTTTACAGCATTTCACTGGAGGATCTACCGAGTAAATATACTGCCCTGGCTTTTCTTTTCTTTCTAATACAAATGTACTGAAAAGAATCATAATGAACTCTTTCTGTCCATCCCACATTCAGAAAACTACGGCGGCACCATGTTTTGTTCTGACCACGATATAGCGTTTTGGTTTTATATTACCTGTAGGCTACAATAGACCGAATTAACTGCATGCGTGATTTCAGCCATAAATAGTACTACACCCTTCTTTCAGAAAAAAAAAAAAACAAATACTACTACACTGGGCAGGTGTTCCAATTACCATCCAGTAAATTGTACTGTCAATAACAATTCGGTACTAGTATCATATATAGATCGATCCTTTAGTTAACAACGTCTACATAGCACTGATTACTTCAAGTACTCCACTCAAATTTGTAGGCTTTATATATCTTGCTCTTATTAATCTTGTAGTATGTATACTGGTACATGTGTGAACCGTGTTTCCCAGTTAGCATACCAACATTAACCAGCCATTCTCAAATGTAGAATTGCAGAATTACAGATGCTGCATCTGCTCCACATTGAATTTGGGTCCGCACACATCGCAAGAGGAGGAGGAGGCAGGCAATTACTCCTGAGACCTGACTCCTGACCAAACCTATAGTAGGTCTCACAATAACTACTCATACCTGGCATAATCGAACATATACTACCTAACATGCTGCAAGTGTCTCTGGCGCTACTTGCAGAAACATTCATGTTGCATTGCATGCATATATTGTTGTTATGACCTTTGCCTGCAGGTTAATTTCCATCGGCCGGGACGGTACGTTTGTCCTTGCATGCTTGGAATCTTTATTGCAGGGTTAATCTCATTTTGAGTATATGACCTAAGTATTGATAAGCAGTGCCTTTCTATTTGTAGATGAGCTGAAATGACACGTTACATTAGAGGGGAAACTGTTTTGTTATTTATATATTAATGACAGTACAGGGGAGTGATTTCAAGATGGTTGATATAGTTGACTAGTAGCTTGATATCAATAAAGCTTCCTTTATCTAAAATTTAATGTAAAGCTAGAGAGCTAGCTAGCCTTAAATCTGTCTGTTGTCCTGTGTACTCATGCATACATCTTGATTTGTTATAGACCAAGCACAGTGTATATAGTTCAGATCCTGCAGATGACTACACTTCAAGATCCAGCAACTACGATGATCATATCGATGTGCTGCATGCTCTAATCTAGTAAATGGCATGTGCCGCTACTGTGGGGCAGTAGGGGCCGATGATTCTCTGTCACTAATCCGAAGTAGTTGTAGTTAGCACTGTATACAATCATTTCATGGTTCACATCCAACTCAAAATATTTAGTATTGTCTTGTTTGCATGACAGGTGATAGCTTAGTTTGATGTCTACCTTCCTAGAGAATTAATTAGTTTCAGTTCCAAATGTTTAAGATGAACGTGTGACCGGCCAGAGCTGTCAGAATACCAGCACATGTGAGAAAGCTACTATTGTACCTCACATGTATAATTAAGTAGCACTATATCTTAGTCGCCAAAAACAAATAAAAAAACATGAAATCAATTAAAAGAACAACACAAATTAGACGAACTAAAAGATCAACTTGCAGTTTTCTCGGTCTAAATAGAAAAAAAAACTTCAGGTCTTTTGCAGCATGAACTTGTGTAATTAAATACAGAGCCATGCATGCAGCAGCTACTGTTACTGTTCAGTTACTGATCAAGAGAGTAGAAAAGAAATAAAAAAAAGAAGAACACTGCAACATGTATATGATTAATTAAGCTAGGAGAGATGAAGCAAAACATGCATACACAACACACCTCAGTCTGCATCCGTCGCTTTGCCGTGGCTGCATCCACCGCTCTCACCGGGAGATAGATCTTCCTGACATCAGGCTGAACCCTCAGTATCTTCTCCACCAGTACTGCATGTATGCATATACAACAATAAAACATGAGCAAACCAAGAACAGCAGACGAACATTTATAATGCATACATATGCAGCTGTATATTTTTCAGGACATTCAGAGAACATGCATATATATTGGCATGCATGCATACTCTTTCCAAGAAAGCCTGTTGATCCCGTGATGAGGATGCTCTTGTTCTTGAAATATTCAATGATCCTCCCTTCATCCATTGTGCCAACCATATTGCTCGCTAGCTAATTCCTCTCTGTGTATATATGTCTATGTGTGTTTGTGTGGCAGCAAGCTAGTAGAGAGAGAGAGAGAGAGAGAGAGAGAGAGATGGATATATGAAGATGGATAGCAAGAGAGGGGAAGAGATAGCCAGCTAGCTATCGAGGTAGAGGAAAGGAAGGAAGCAGTGGTGCTTGTGGTGTTAGGTTACACCGTACCAAAGGAGGCCAAGCTGAACCTTGATTTATACTACTACACAAGAATGCAAGAGGCAAGGCACCAATGCAATGTGCTGTGCATGTGTGGGGTCCAATTAAGTCTTAGAGGCTTGAGTGCACCAAATTAACAACTGCACCTAGCCCTTTCAAAGCACAATGAATGATTGAATTAATCCCGGTTACCGTCTCTTCGCACCTTTCTTTTTCTTTAAAGAAAAGGTAAAATTTTAGTTTGATAGATTTAGTATGAAACCTATCATGAAACTATAGATATAAAATGAAATATTGCAAAACTACATGTTTAAAAATAAAATTATCACAAACTACAAGTTAAACACTAATTTTTAATCACAAAACTATAATGCGTATAGTTCCAATACAACAGTAGTGCTAGGGATTTGTTTTCTAAAAAATATAGGTTTATGATATTTGGTCTTAATTCGTAGTAAATTTGATGCTATATATATAGTAATTTATAGTTTTGTAATAGTTTATTTGAAGTATATTAAGTTTTTTGAAATTTACTCTTTTCTTTTTTACCGAAAAGATCACCATCAATAGTATGTAGTTTCATTTTGTTACCAACCTACGTAACAAGAACAGGGATGCATCATGTATACTCTTTTCGTCTTAAAATAAGTTTTAACTGGTACGTAGAGCAGTTATATAATGATCGATGCACATCGCCATCGCCTTGTGGGGATCGATAGTGAGAACTGACCAGTCGAAGTTGCGGCTAATTAATAGTATCATCTGAAAGAATTAAATCCTAATTAATTTAACGCTAGCTCAATCATTCACGTTATGTGTTTTCTAACATATATGTCACTGCATATGGTCACCTAATATAAGTCTTTTTTGTCACACGGACAGAGGAATTAATGGTACTGCGGCACATTTTTCGTGCAGGCAGAAATGAAAAGGAAGGAAACAAGAAATGTAGTTAGCAGTAGCTGAGACATTTTTTTTTGGCAAAAATTTGTCAACACCGGTAACGTCTATTCTGGCATTCCAAGCATGAGTGCATGCAAGCTTGATCATGATGATTCATGAAATATTTTATGTCGTAATCCAGTATTTTACAGTTCTATTGGATAATGCTTTGGATCTCATCAGCTGTACGCGCTTGTCCTAACAAAATCCTAATTAAGCAAACAAACACACTTTTGCCGTTGAACAAGTTTGGTCAGCTAATACAAGCATTTTCTCTACTGCAATCTGCATTGCTAGATTTCAGAGTGACTCAGCAAGAGTAGGTCAACAAGTAGAGTGTTTAGAATTAAAGGAAATATATATAGTATACATCACTGAAAGGAAGTTCTTGCCTTATGTACCGAAGTACCGAACGAGTAAACACCTGTGAGAGTGATCTACTGAAGGTATTAGCTACTAATGTACAGTAGTTTGAAGTACATACAGATCATGATAGAAGAAATCAATGAGATCGTTGCAGCAGGACTTTCAAGAGCTATGCAACTGTATCGCAGCAAGCTGGTCCTTGGGACCAACTTAATTCGAGTTAATTTGAGTAATCAAGTATACCTCGGTTGCTGTTCTTTCCTCAATTCTGCCACAACTATTATCTATTATTTTCAAGGCTGACACTGAACTGTCTGAACATCCGGGCTGCAAAATGCCTGAAACTGTACAGTAGTCCAAGGAGAATATGAGAGCCACCAGATTACACATTGCAGACAGAGCACTAGACAGTGAAGAGCCCATAAATCTCTTATTATGCTAGTATCACCTTGCTAAACGTGTGATACACTCACTTGCCTGCCAGTGAAATGGACAGATGGACAGAGAAGAGAGAAAACTTGTGCTCCCAATTTCTCTTGAACATGAATAATGAGGAGTCAATTTCATCAGTGCCATCTTGACACCAAACAAAGATTTTTAGCAAAGAAAATTGCTCAACCTTCAAAGACCTTGGGGAGGAGTAGATGTAGACGTAGGTGGAACCCCATATCTTCCATTCTTATCTTTCTCATCTTTGAGAGTACAAAGAGGGGAGTATCATATGGTAGGGAAAGTGTTTTCATCCCTCGAGGAGATTTTCCTTCGTTTTGTGCATATCATCTAAATAGTTGTTAAAAATATTTAAAAAAAATTAAAGATAGATTAATATGAAATATATCACTTCACAAACATGCAAATTAAAATTCAACTTCTACAAGTTGTAATAAAAATAATAAATATAACTACGATTGTACGATAACTATTTTCAGATTAATTTGTTTTTTTGTTGTAACTTGTAGAAGTCGAATTTGATCTTGTATGTCTGTGTAGTGATATATTTCATATTAATCTATCTTGTCAATTTTTTTAAAATTTTTTATAGCTATTTAGATGACATGCAAACAACGAAAGGACATCTCCTCGAGGGATAAAAATCCACATCCCATATGATATCAGTAAATGTTACACCAACCAACCAATTGAGGCTGCTTCACTCATCAATACTAGTATAATGGAGACATTGGCCCTATGTGGTATTGGACATGAGATTTGTGAGATCCAGTTTGATGCATGGTCAGTTGAGACATCACTCGCCCAACATAGCCGGCACAACTTAATAGATACGGTCCCTATGTCTGGTCGTCTGCATTGTAAAACACACAAAGCTCTGCCTCTGGTGAAGGAGAGCTCTCAACTTCAACTTGCTGCCATTCCAACTTGCTTGCTTCTGACATGTTACATACAGTTACACGTTGTGTTACAGACAGCCAGACAGCTCTAGTTAATTACTACTCCTTTCATTCCAAAATAAGTTCATTTTCACCTGTCACACATACCAATACATAACCAAAACGACTAGAATACCACTACTTTATCAAATTCTAATATAATTATTCTTCACTTTATCTAATCCTAATATAATTGTTCTTTACTTTCATAAACTCCGATGCAAGGATTACTCAAAAGCTAACTTATTGAGATAAATAAAAAGAGTCAAAAATGAACTTACATTATTTTGGAACGGAAGGAGTAGTACTACATCCGTTTCTAATTATTTGTTCGTTTTAGCTTTATCCTAAGTCAGATGTTTATATCTCCATTAGTCATTTCTATAAATTCATAGAGTTTAACATTGTAACATTATTGTAACATTTATGTTAAACTATACTAAGTTTTGAAAATTAATAGTCAAGATAGAAGTGTCTGATTAAAAATAAGGTTAAAACGACAGTAATTTAAAGCAGGAGGAGTCCTACACTCCAATGCACGGTTTCAACTCCCAAGCATGCCCAGGCAGTAAGTAAATTTGATGAACCGACACGGTTTCACGATGCAGCTTAACTGCGTCTCAACAGAAAGTTCTCTTCTATACTTTCCAGGCTGTGTGAAATTGAAAAGACATGCAAGCACGGCTAATCCAATTAATTGTTCATAAAAGAACAAATAAGCATACTGGTGGTGCGCACACATCGTCTTCAATTCTTCGACTAAACTTCTTTCAACAGAATCTAATTTAATACAAGAGAAATCTATCCGAATCTATAGATTAATTAAAAACCGAAGGGAAGGAATAATAAACAAACTGTATTTGGACTGGCGACGGGAAGAACATGAGCAGGGCCATCAGGATGAAAATCTCATCACACAGGGGTTGCACGTATCACGCACGCTCTGTTCTTCTCATCACCTCTGCCTTCTTGCATCAATCAAATATAATATACTTCTCTGCGTGTCTTTCCCAACAAATATCATAAGATGAACAAGTCAAAAGCCTCCAAACACACATAAAGTTGCAACGCTAAAAGAACAAAGAGCAGCATTTCTCCAATTTTCCACAAGCGCCAAACAAACCATTAGTAGCTATAGTGTTGGTTTGAAAAAGCTAATTTTTGTTTGAATCGAATTGGTTCCTTACTGTCTTCCACAACAAAAGAAAAGGGGAACTTACTGGGTACTGACTAAACAACTGTGTAATTTATATTTCTGGCGACATGCACAACAACATGAAATTTTCAAAACTGAATACTGATGCTTGTTCATGTTGATATTAAACAGGGTGATTGTTGTTTATAGACTTGTATACCACCCAGAATCAGGACTTCACAACTCAAGTCAGAAATTATGGTGCAATTTCACACACTTTCCCTTCCTAAAGTCATAAGCCAGCTAAACAAGTCACCAGACAACCAGTAAGGGTTTGCAAAGGTGGCAGCCAACCGAACACAGACAGGTAACAGGTACATCGACACTAGACGATCAGTTTTGTCACTAACAATTAAAGGGTTACCAGCTCAAAGTTGGAAGCATGAAGCCTCAAATCAAATGATTTGATTCTGCACACGCACGCACACTCTAAGCCAGAAGCCCATTGAACATGGTCTACATCTTCAAAGATACATTTATCATGTGAGATCACATGCAGCTACACTGTTTCGCTTCAATTATTGCTGCTTGGGATCATAAGCCTGGATTTGCTGCTCCAGCTGCATCAAAAGACACCGTTTCAATAATTAAGATCCAGAAACTATGCATCAACAGCAGCTTTATGGTGCTCAACATGAAAGCTGAATGAGCAGCTGGAGAACGAAGATTCACATAAAAAATGGATCAAGTTCCAAAGTTTTGGTTGGTATCCAGATATTGAACCTCAATTTAAGCAGGTAAAGAAAAACACTGATGATTGCTTGGGACTATCTTATACAACCATCCAAACATAACCAACAAAATTGACAAACACACCCTCAAGTAAAGCTTTCAGAAACTTCACCAACATAACTTGGTTTCAACTGTCAAATCACAAATCATATATGCCATAATAAATTTCAGAAGCAACAAAACCAAGGAGATTAAGTTATATGATATACTATCAACCCTTAGTGCCTGGTATCTCACAGTTAGTGATTGTTTGTAAGTCAAAAACCAATGGAGAAGATAAGGTACTACCTGAAGCATAGTCTGAAACTTGTTGCGCAGATCATAGAAGTCGTTTCTCACAACAGCCAATGCCATAAGGCACCTGAAATTATGCAAACATACCGCATTGTATAAAGTTGCCAAGATAACAGAACAGAAATGGAACTGAACAGAAATTGCAAGCTTGCAACTTAGTTTAGTTAGAAAAATCAAGCCATCTCAGAATTTGTTGCTGTATTATAGACAGGAGATTGGAGCCAGCACAATTACATGCAATGCTCCCCAAGGCGCAAGGCTAGTCAAGCCGCAGAATAGAAACTAGCACCTAACAGCCACCCAGACAGGATAAATCAGCTGGGAAGGATAGATAAGAGGGTGGCACCTAGGCGGCTCCAAGATGAGCTATGCTGCCACCTAGGGGATCGCTGATTGCATGAGAATCAGCAAGGACTAGCATGTTGAGGCAACGAACCAAGTGCTACAATATCCAAATAAATGAAGTTGCAGGATGCAAATCAGGTTGCAGAAAGTATACAGTAGTTCCATGCGAGACATGGCTGACTATCAGGTTTAAACACATGAATGGAATTCAAACAATACAGAGATCAAAGCATGATTACGGTGTGGCATGTACATGTAATAAGGTACTGAATACTCACCCATCTCTGCTTTTGTCCTGACAGAACTGACGGAACTGCATGCAAGTGAACTTCACTTTCTGAGCACCAACACTGAAATATGCCAGAAAAACTCCAATCAGAAAGACATTGCCAACTTAGTTTGATCACAAGAGTGTTTCTAGAGTACTATATATAGCATGTCCTGTTCCCAATGTGGTGGCATTGACAAATAAAGATGAGGTTTTAACGTCAACATATTCATCGACAACAATACTGGGGCAATAAGCATGGTCAAAAGTACACACTCTCTAGCATGTTAACAAGCATTACAATAACAATTTCCATTTATTATAGAAGGAAAAAAATGGCAAGGTGCTGGCAAGTAAACTGGTAAACACCCTGATACTGGACCTGAGGTTCCATGCTTGATCCCTACAGAGTAAATAATCTAACTGGTATTGCTTTTGCAATATCTATCAAAAGAAACCAGAAAATGAAAAGTTGAAATCATTT
Organism: Oryza officinalis; assembly: GCA_008326285.1. Lineage (NCBI taxonomy): Eukaryota > Viridiplantae > Streptophyta > Magnoliopsida > Poales > Poaceae > Oryza > Oryza officinalis. Next base: position 35,925,651 of record BDMV01000009.1, on the reverse strand, counting down.
GCCATGATTAGCAAAAAAAAAAAATTTACTTGAAATGTCATAGCCATAGACCAATAGAGCCATTCTCTATCACGCATACCATTGTTCGCTTAGCAACAGTTGGTTCAAGCAGTGGGATATCACTTATCCCTACCAGTATGATGGTTGCAAACAACAAGACGGTTTTGTACTACAATTGTTTGCGAAACAAAAGGTTTGTTATGCTGCTACTTTACACATGAAACAAAAGGGCACTGCAGGAATTTCATGGCAATTAAACATTTGATACACAAACCACAGGCAGGCAAGCAACATAGTAACACACAGATATGCATCATCAGACAAATGGTGTACAGAAAGAAACTGAAGGTAGAGTAGAAGTAGAAGCAGGTGATCACCTGGCGCTGCTTCCTTTGAGCTGATGAACGTAGGCGTCGACCTTATCAAAGTTGACGACGGGTTGCTCCCTGCACAAATGTTAAAAATTCAAAGCGATCAAAACATGGGTGGAGCCTGGAGAGGGGAAAAACCACAATATGGTAGCAGCACGGCAGCACATGAGGAGTAATCGAGAAAGAGCAAGGGGCACGCACAGCAAGGTGGCGATCTCGTTGATGATCCTGTCGGCGTCGTCGCAGAAGAGGGTGACGACCTCGGAGACGAAGCCCGGGGTGCCCCCCTCGTCCTGCAGCATCTGCAGCTGCTGGAACTGCTCGTCCACCAAACCCTAGATCGCGACCAGACTCCGATTAGAGCTGGAATTCGAAGCAACCAACCAGTAGGTCTGGAGAAGAGGAGAGGGCGAAGCTAAGTCGTCACCTGGGAGAACATGGAGGACAGGAGGGCGGTGAGCTGGTCGCGCAGAGCGGCGGCGGCCATGGCGGGCGGAATCGGAAACGGCGGCGATGGTGGTGGCGTGGGAAGTAGGCAGAGTTTGGCTGACAGCGAAAGCCAAGGGGGGAATCTATTTATACGCGGAGGCGGAGGAGGCGGAGGGGGGATGGATTCGCGGGGTGTGGCCACGGCGAGGCGACGCCGGTGGTGGAGCGGAGCGGATTCACACGACTCCTCATTCCCAAAGCTTTCCTTTGATTTCCGATTCTCTTTTTTTTCCCTTATTCCTCTCTTTCCTTTTCTTTTCTCTTCTTTTCCAGGATGGTTGATTCCACGGGCTGTGGTACACGTGTACGGTTCCGCATGATGGAATAGGCTCGCCATATGGACCTACTGCAAATCCGCATGTATGGTCGTTTTTATTTTTTTTCTAAGTCACACACACTTCTTTATTTTTTATCAAGTTTATAGAAAAATATAGTAATATTTTAATATTTTATTAAATCTAACATTAAATATATATATATTGATATTATATTTATTTTGCGTAGAAAATATTCTTATATTTTCCTATAAACTTAATCAAACTTAAAATTAAAAAAGTTTAACCGGAAGAAAAGGTTAAAGCGTCTTAAAATATGAAATAGAGTGAGTATTATTTGCTAAGTTTAATAGGATTTTACCAACACAAACAAATAAACTGTTGTCCATAGGTAGACAAAAACATTGTAATGCCACTTGGAACGTAATCATATTCGGATGAAAAAACATAACAATATGAAAAAACTTTTGGGCAAAAAGTTATTCCGGACATAAAACTCTCTACCGGCACTGATGCGGTTATGAAATATTTACTAATTTCAGCGGTATTTTATGGAGGTAGCCGAATAAAATATCATCCATAAGTAGTAAAAAAGTGATTCCATCATAGTGCACATCAAATGTAAATCACTTTCCAATACAAGAATGTATTACAATATTGAAAAGCCTTTTGGCGCAAGAAGTTATTATGACCGTAAAGCCATGGTGATGGCATCGCAATGTGACATTGTGAATTTGTGATGTGGTGTTATAGAATATTTACTAATTTTACTAGGATTTTACCAATGTAGCCTAATAAATCATCACTAGTTTAGTAGGAAAAAAATGAGTGATTTCATTGCATGCCAGATGAAACGAAATTTACTTCCAATACAAAATGTATTACAACATTGAAAAGCCTTCTGGGGTAAGAAGTTATTCAGGTCATAAAGCTCCGGTTGGCAATGTTTAGTTCTCAATCATCCGTGCGCACGCAGACGAATAAATTAGTTATCATCCATAAGTTTTTTTAAAAAAATGATCCTATCATAATGCAAGGGGCAAACATAAATAACTTCCCAATACAAAATGTGTTACAATATTGATTTTTTTTGTGTGGAAATACAAGATGTATTACAATACAATATTCAAAAAACTTTGGAGCAACCAGATATTAAGGTTGTAAGACTATATGCTGGCATTCTGGTGTTATATTAGAATGTTACCGGGAACGATCATATTGTGTGTGTGTGTGTATGTGTTTTTTTTTTTTGCAGTATGACTGTTTTTGGAGCAAAAACTAATGAGGAGAACGTTTGCATTTTGGGGGTAAATAGCGAATTTTAAAGGAGTATATTCGATGGAGCATTGGAGAAAAAGGAATTGAAATGTGTGCGTGTCCATGCACTTTTACGTGACATTTTGGAGGAGTTATAATATCGGAGAAAAAGGATATGGATTTTGTGTGCGTCTATCAGTCCATGGCACTTTTACGTGACATTTTAGAGGAGTTAATATGAGAGGAAAAGGAACTGAAACTTGTGTGTCCATGGCACTTTTACGTGACATCTTAGAGGAGTCTATTTGGCATGAAATTTGGTGGTTATCTGATTAGTATATGCAGTTATTATTATTATTATTATTTACACGGTAAGGATGAAGGAAAAGTACGCTGGATTGGACTAATCATGGTGGATGGGAGCAGCTAATGCAAGGAGCAAGGAGGGTACCTTGCCTACATGATCGGGATATGTATGCTGGGAACGAAGATTCTGTTGGTGGCCGCAAACTGCATTATATTGTGGCTTTCGGTGAGGCCATGATTCTGCCTGTCGGTCTGTCACCACCACTTTCCGTGGACGACTGCTGATGAAATAGTGCAGTACCTCCCCCTGGACATGACCAACCAAAGCATATCCTTGGCTAACTGCGCAAATCGAATTAGTATTAATGGGCATATCAATTATAATCTGTCTTGTGTATTTACAGTTCTTATAAAATGCCACTTTCTTTTGGGAGGTTGGTTTACACACTGATCTGTTGTAGTAGTATACTGGATGATCAGATAGCTGCTGCGCACTAAGTTCATGATAAAACAGATCAGATTTCAGAACTCCAGAAAACTGGCAGGCACCCGCCTGATTGGTCTACTCCAGTCTCTCTCTCTCTCTCTCTCTCTCTCTCTCTCTTTGCACAACTATGCTCTGTATTCGTCTCCACAATCGCCGATTATATCCATAAGATTTCTTCCCTTATTCGATGCTTCAGTGATGCTGTTCATGTCCTCTTCATCTAATTCAAGCGAGAAGATGGCGTTGGTGTCTTTTATGTGTTCAGAGAGTCCCAGTCTCACACCCACCATTGAACCCGCAACAGATGTCTATTCCCATAAACAACCAAAATGACAAAGGTCGCATGTTAGTTATGGCAATGCTTCACTGATACTATAATATATATATAAAAGAAAAAGGACAAATCTCAAGATAAATTGAATGGATGTATACCTGGTTCAGTATGTATCTCACAGCAACAGTTGATATAGAAACACCATGCTTCACTGATACCTTCTTCAACGTCTGAAGCAAAGCCTGGAACAGGCTCCACCCACCCCAGGCATCCACCATCTGTCACAGCTTCAACAGTGAGAATGGCGAGAGCTGGGTAGGTAACTCGTTCAAACATAGGATACAAAATGCTCACCCGCTTATACTTCTGCAAAGATGGGGTATTCAGAGGAGGTCCAGCAAAAGGTATAGATACATTGGTGTCAAGAAACTTCTCAGACAGCAGACCACCCATAACTGTGCCATACCTGCATCAGTAATACTGCGTTAAAACTGCGTGTTATGCCAAAACAAAGAGAGGGGACAGGGGGTAAGGAGTAGACGTTATAAGTTTTACTCCAGTAAGCTGGCAAAGTTCTGCCATTCTTCGCTGCGGACGCATGTCAACAATAGAATGTTGAACCTGGCAATTACAACATCTCTTGCTTCATTGAGCGGGCCATATGATAATTAACACAAATAAAAGGCAAATATACCATAAGGGTTAGGTGTAAATATACCTGGTTGCTAACAATTGGGATTCCATTTTCTAGAATTATCTGTAGCCTGTCTGTATCGAAGTTCGTCAGAGCTACCGTCTTTATCTTACCTTCACATTGTCCATAACAAAAGAAGGCATACGAAGTGAGAATCCGTCAGTACTGAAAAACCATGACAGTGCGAAAGGAAACACATAGGTACAACAAAAATCAGATCCAAGTTCAGAATACTACCTTCCTCCTTTAGGTCTGTGATGTGTTTTAGTGCATCCAGATATCCAGGGTTTGCGTAATCCCACCTGTATTATGATAAAAGGTCAGCTGAATTACACATGCCGCAGGTTTTTATCATGACACCTCTCAAGTTTAGGACTTTCCACAGTACAGTCCTAAATAAAAATCTGTAGTTCTCTAAACTGATCTCTACTGCAGCATAACTACGAAGCTAAGAGCAATGGCCAATGGTAGGATACAATCTTTTCTGGATGATAGATCACCAGAAACTTGATTGTGCAAACGTACTAAAAACTGCGATATAAAGCCACTTGAGACAGGAGGCTCATTATTGTTTAGCCAAAAAAAAAGTTCAACATTCTAAGAATGTATTTAGTTTGTATTAGCAGTAAAGGTAAAAATACTGAGAAATAAACCAAATGGCATCCAAATGTTACTGTAACTAATAAGTAGCACATAAATCCACAGAAACATACCAATGGAACTGCAGCATGTCCAAGGCAGAAACATCCATTCTCTTTCGAGATCTGTTAATATTATCCTCAACATAACTTCTGGTCATTTTAACCGGAGGTGGTACCCACTTTGTTAGCCTGCGAAGATTAATAAAAAACAATTAGAAGCAGCAGAAAAACTGCTATACACACCTCCGAGTGGCGTAGAGACCATGGTAAATCACTCTCACCCCTTGATTTCTTCAAGCAACTCAGGTGGCCGCTCACGCCGAACTCTATTAATGAAAAGGCCATACAAATCCTCTGCCGGTCCATCTGCCAAGACAGTAACCATACCTTAAAATCAAGTTGATACCATGCTCAGTGCTCCTAGATTAAATATTAGGAGAAAGATTGATTTATTCTTATTAGTGTCAACTCTCATATATTTACACTAGCTAGGTCGTGCAGCTAAATACGTCAATGAAACATGACCCTTTTCTGAATTGAACATAGCTAGAGACATGAACTTCAAAGTGAAAGAACCATTTTCCGATTTCAATCGAACAGCATCAACTTATAACAGTGGTACAGGTGTACAGCTTATGCGCATCATTGAGCAACAACTAAGTGCCACCAACAGATGCATAGCACCTAGCAGTAATTATACCAGCAATAATGTTACCCACGCTACGTGTTCGTAGAAATGTCGACGAGAGGAGAGGGTTTAGTAGAGTATGAGAGGGAAGGGAGGCAGATGGATACAGTGATCGGCCATGTCGAAGGTGGAGAGGCCGGCGTCAGCGTAGGCCAGCATGGCATGCACCGCGGCGTCGCGGTCGATGCGGCCCCACCCGCCGCTGGTCTGCCACATGCCGTTGAGCACCCGGCATATCGCCAGGGAGTCCCCGCGGTTGCTCACGATGGAGACCCTCGCCCCCGCCGCGGCCGTCTCCACCGCCGCCGCCCCGCCGCTCCCGGAGCACCTCGCGAGCCGCACGCTGCGGCGCGGGACAGGAGGCGCCGCCGGCGAGAGGAGGGTGTGAGCTGCCGACGACGACGACATGGCGCGCGACAGAGAGAGGGAGAGGTGGAGATAAGGCGCTACTGGCCCTTGGGCCTCGTTTCGACTTTCGACACGGACGGGGTAAATTTCACGCGACTACGTGTCACAGAGTGGGCCCCACCTGTCAGTGTGGCCTCATCCAGAATGGCGGGAGAGGCTTACAAATGTCAGCCATGTCGAAGGTGGAGAGGCCGCCGTCGGCGTACCGGAGCATGGCGTCCACGGCGGCGGGCGGCTCGTAGCGGCCCCACGACGGGCCACTCACCTGCCACATGCCGTTCACCACCCGGCACACCTCCAGCGCGTCTCCATCCTCCTTGCTCCTCAACGTCGTCTTCCTCTCCTCCCCCTGCGCCGCCGCCGCGCAGCACATCCGCCGCCGTCCATGGCTATGGCTTCTCCTCCCCGGAGTAACAAGCAGCCTGGGCGAGAGCCCCGCAGCCGCGGCCATCCCACAAAACAATAGTCGCTTTGAACCGTGAAACGCAAAGGCTGTAGAAAACTTTATTCAAAACTCACCTTTATCAAGTGCCAATAATATTTATTTATGTGGTACAGTACAGAAACATCACAATCAGAAACCCAATAGGAGGAGTATCACGTGGTTAGGTTCAGCAGTATATGTGCAACATCGCGACCATGGACGACTGGAAATGTACATCAAAATTACAAGAATCTCATATTTTGCTGGCGAACTGGAGACCTTCCTTCTTGAGCTCCTCTATGTTGGCAACCGGCGGCTGAGTTTTCGCGACCTTGGCAATGGCCTTGTTCTCATCAGGTGACCCACCCTCCAGGAAGGCACCCAGCACCTTGCCGTCCTTGATCCAGTAGGACCCGAACTTGGGCTTGGCAGAGGCCGGGTCACTGTCGCCGAACAGGATGGTGTCGCCAACGTTGTCGCCGTAGAATTGCCATCCCAGGTCGAAGGACCGGGAGTAGAAGTATGGCAGGTAGTCATACTCCGGAACGGACTCGCCAGACTCTTTTCCCTTGATTGCCTGAAACAAGATGCAGGATTGAAGCTAAGATATGATGAACCTCTTCAGAGTTAAGTAGCCACAACTGTTGCATGTTGGTAATCAGAATCAACACAAGCAAAGTGTTAGGATTCCCAGTGGTTTGGTAACCCACAAACCCCAAGGTTTTGACATTTCACTGCTCGCAAAGACAACTCAAAAGAAATTAACGCAAAGTTTGCACTATTCTTTAGTGCAATTTCAATATTTCAAAATAAATTATCAGATGACTATGCATTAGATCATTCTATTCCATGTGACTATACATTAGAGCGTCCAGATTAACATTATTCTTACATCCAATATATTCAAATCATTATTGAATGACAGTGCAAAGAATTTTTCAGTGATCCAATTCTACCATGCTGATCAGGTATACTCATGAACACCAAGCATTTGGCTGGTTTTCCGATCAATTCAATAATTGCTTAACTCAGATCACTATCAAGTCAGATCCACGTGCAGGCCACTGTGGTGTTAGTTGTGACAACTACTGTATTTCAGAGAAACATAAGTGGAATGGCCTCACCTTTACAGCCTGCTCTGCAGACTTCCTAGCATGGTCAACATGTTCCACTCTCCTCAACTCATTGTACATCTTCATGGGGAAGGTGGCCACATCACCGACAGCATAGACTCCAGGAACACTTGTTTCAAAGAAAGCATCGGTCTGCATACAATTTTGGGTGTGTCAGATATTAAGGTATAAACAATAATGCACATGCTCACTTGTTTCAAGGAATGCAATCAAGATGGGCCATATGCTATAAACGAGTTGCTTACAAAAAAAAACAGCAAATGCACAGCTGCTGTTTTATGACAAAGAAAATCAGTTTTTTACACACGTTTCTTTGATAAACATCACTAGAACCTTCTGTGGTCAAGCCTACAGGTTAAAAGCAAACTAACCTTAATTCCACCTTTCTCCTCAGCAACTTGACCTTTAAAGAGAGTAGTCAGTGGTCTGCCCCCAACACCAACAACAACAATATCAGCTTCAAGCACACTGCCATTCTTCAGCTTAACTGCTGTGACCTAGTAAATAGGGAACCAAAAGAAAGCAGACAGTCATTTGCATTCACACTGAGAGCTACAGAACTATTTTAGATTTGAAAAATGTACATACATCACCATTAGCATCAGCATCAAAACCAACAGCTACTGTACCCTTCACGATCTTGACTCCTTTGTTAGCGTAGTAACTCTCATAGAAAGCCGCGATATCGGCAGTGAAGAGACGAGGCACTACAAGAAGAGATTTTACAATGTCAGATTCCTGTCATCAAGAAACTTTCCACTATAAGTTTGTTTCACGTCATAACTGCATGTTAATTGTATGGGCAAAACTGATTCTTTTCATCTGATGTGCAGTAAGTAGTTGAACAGTAGTCAGTGAAAATATATGAGTGATGATACTTACTGCACCAAGGTTCAGGAAACACCATCGTGACATCAAAATCGTTGATCTTCAATGCAGCACTAAGTTCTAGACCAATGTAACCTCCTCCTACAATAACTGCCTTTCCACCCTTCTTTGCTTGGATAGCTGCAACCAGCTTGTCAGCATCATCTACTTCCCTTAGATACAAAATGTTGTTGGAATCAGCTCCTTGAGTACCAAAATCTGATAGCTTGATGACCTGAAAAGCAAATAAAAAAAGAACATGTAATTAATGTGTGATAGTAATAACAGCAATGAGCCGATATTAAACAAACTTCACTGTTCACAACATACCGAGGAGCCAGTAGCAATGATCAAAATCTCATATGTAAAGGTTGCTCCAGCTGCACTAGTCAAAGTCTTGGAGGCAAGATCAGCTTGGACAATTTCAGTGCTCAGGATCAGCTCAATGCCTGTCAACAGAAGCAAATCATGATTCAGGAGTATGCTTAGAATATACCAAAAAAAAAATCATTACATAAAGTATCGTCCAGACGTCCACTAAGGTGAGCAAAAAAAAGATTCAAATGGATGGTAATTAAACTCAACAATCACAAATAAAGCATTAAAGGGTGATCTGGTGCAGCAAGTGAAATGGCAATCAATACCTTTCTCTGAGTACCATTCGGGCAAAAGCCTCTCTCCTCCACTGCCCACACACACATGAAATCCTGGGAGTCTTGCAGCATCTATTCACAGAGAATGCAAATGGTGTTACTTTGAGCGTACAAGTTGATTAATATACATTTGACGTAGAGCTGGCAGAGGTCAGACACGAAAAGGGAGAACACAGTAAGTGAAGGACTTACTCTGAGGAAAGAGGTATCCCTTGCTGAGAGCAGGGCGCTCATAAGGAGCCACCTGAAAGAGAACTTTTGGTAAGAAACACAATGCTGATGGTTAACAAGCAAGAAAATTTGACAGAACTTGCAAAGGTCAAATTATAATTGTTTCTTGCGATGCCAAAATGGATTTACAACTTACAAGAGTTGTTTCTTTTGGCCCTGACAAGCAACTTCCATAATACAGTGTATTTATTTTTTTTAGCAAAGCATTGTTGTAAGCAAAAATCGAACAATAGATTGAAGGTTGGTTAATTGTGATGTGCTTAAAAAACGGCTTACAACAAAAACAGGTATGGTTCCAGTAAGTAAAAGTACCTAGGCAACTGAAGATTTAGTACAAACACGTGGTTTCCGTAATTAGCAAACAAATAACATACTGATGTATGTAACTATTGCATAAGCACAACACATTTGCCATTGTTATGCTTTATGGATAACAAAAATCTGGCATACTAGAAATCTTAACTCGATTGATGTTGTACTACAATTATGGATATGGAGCACCTAAACGACCTATCGAAAGAGAGAGCAGAAGAGAAGAGAGCATTTTGTGTGTCAATCCGTGTGAGTTGTGTGAGAGAGAGAGACAGAGCATACGGCCTCTTTGGAGATGATGGCGAGCTCCCCTGGCTTAACACCCTGCTTGGCGAACTCCCGTGCCGCATATCCCTGCAAAATTTTCAGAGAAAATTTAGGAACAAGAAAAACCGTACTTTCAACGAGATCCGGAGCTTGACCCACATCAAATCAAGGATCCAAGCAAATAACTCCCACATCGATCTTGCAGTGAACTCCCGCAGCCTAACTAAGTACAGTAGTACACCTCTTCCGGTCTTCCCTCCCAGGCCGAGAAGGACGGAAGGTGATTTGCGAATTTGGGAGGCGCAAGTAAAAAAAGAGAGGGTACAGACCGCCGCGACGCCGCCGCCGAGGATGACGTACTTGAAGTGCTTCTCCGACGCCATCGCTGCCGCCTAAAACCCTAACCCCGCCTGCCGATCGATGAATCGAATGAAATGGGGTCGGGTCGCCTACTCGCTTGGAGAAGAGAGAGATTTGGGGGTAAATCCAAATGCGGGAAGGAAGGAAGGAGAGGGGTAGTTGCGTTTTGTGTAGTACAAATTCCCAGACGGATGGAGATCCCCATACAGACACTGACATGTGGGCAGCACGAGAGAGCGGGTCCCACCCGTCGGTGACTGCACATTTAGTGCGCGACGGCTGACTCAGCCCGTTGCCTCGGTGGAGTCTGCCTATTGGCTGGTCTCCGGCGTGGCCTCACACGTGGCGCGCTGTTGGCCGTCCGGACTTGTGATGGATGAGGAGGCAACGTCGTCCGATGGATGGATGGATCCAGAGGTCTCTCAGTTCCAGTTTGGTCTCTGAATCGGAAGAGCAGGTACCAACCAGTGCAGATTTTTATAAAAAAATGCAGTAGTCTATCTGTCCTCTAAAAAATGGATTTTTATAAAAACGTTCTAGAACAATCTGGACGCATGCATACTTGTGTTGCCACTCTCCTCTTCTGTGAGTGAACAATCGAGCACATACGTATACAGCAGCTTAACTGAAAGTTAAGGATCAAGATCCTCTTGCTTACTTTTTTTTCTTTAATGTGGGTCACTGATATATAGGTTTTTTATTTAATGAGCTTACATGTTAGTAATTCAAAATTAGAAAAAAAAATATAGATTAGAGGATCCTCTTTCAAAAGTTAGATACGGAGGCCAGCTGAGCTGCCGTGTGGAGGAGCTAGAACAATCCTAACTCAGGAGTTAAAATTAGACATATGAGACAGACACCTAATTAATGGTATTGCAGTCGAGTAGTAGATTCTTTTTTTCTTTTCGGAGGAATCACTGTAGTTTTGTAATTTCTCTCCCTAATCTGTTCACCGATTCACATCTGACGCCACACGGACAGCGACATCAGGTTGAGAAAGTACAACTTTTATTAGTGATAAAAAAATAAATTAAAAATTATATTTATATATGTATATTCTTAACGACTTAAAAAATAATGCTAAAAATATTATGTTAAAAATAAATTAAAATCAACTTTAAAATTAAATTTTAAATTTTAATAACAGTTGGGTTTTTAAGAACAAACGATGAGATCCTAACGTTCATGAATGCTGTCAAAGATCGATCAGGTGCGCAGGGACTTCCGTCCTTCCCTAGCCGCCACCCTCACCGGCGGTAAGAAGAAAACTCGAGAAGGGAAGGGGCGGGTAGAAAAAAGAGAAGGAAAAGATGGTGGGCCCATAAAACAATAGAATATTTATGTTACGATAAGCAATGGATACTATTGGGGTGTTATTTAGATCTAGGGTTAAAAATTTGGCGGGTCACATCGAATATACGGACATATATTTGAAGTATTAAACATAGACTAATAACAAAATAAATTACAAAATCCGTTTGTAAACCGCGAGACGAATTTATTAAGCCTAATTAATTCATCATTAGCAAATGTTTACTGTAGCATCACATTGTCAAATCATTGCGAAACTAGGCTCAAAAGATTCGTCTCACAAATTAGTCGCAAACTGTACAATTAGTTATTTTTTTCACCCACATTTAATACTTCATGCAGACGTTTAAATGTTCGATGTGACAGGGTGTAAAAATTTGACGTGGGATTTAAACAGGACCATTGTATATCTTAGCTATAACGATTATTATAGATGACGTGTTTACTATTACAGTGAACAGCAGGTTTTCTTATCGACCTTGCTCGTAGCCAGGGGCGAAGACAAGGGTGAGGTAATTAGGGCTTGAGCCCTAGGCTTAGGACCAAATTTCCATTAAAATCTTATTTAAAATACTATGCAAAACTGAAGATATAAAGAGACTTGTTAAGAACACATCAACTCAGCTCTACCCAGTTTTAGGCGTGATCATTTTTTTTTGCTCCGTTACTGCTCGTAGCAGCTAGCTACGGCTGTACAAGTAGCAGTTTAGGGTGTGTTTTTTTTTTGTCGGTGTTAAAAAGAAATTCTCTCCGTAAAAAAAATGGAACGACTCATTAGCATATGATTAATTAAGTATTTATTTTTTTTTGAAAAATAAATTAATATAATTTTTAAAGCAGCTTTCGTATAAAAACTTTTTATAAAAAACACAACATTTAGTAGTTTGAAAAACGTACGCGTGAAAAAAAGATAAATGAGTTAAAAAAGTAGGGTAAAGAACTCAATTGTTACGAAGTACAGCTTGCAGGGGGTTTGAACTGCGGCCGCGACAAAAGTGGCTGCCGAACAAGGCCTGGCACGAAGAATTGCAGGTGTGTTTTGCAAGCCTGCATGCAGCGGCAGCTGTCTGATTCTGATAATCTGATGTTTTGGGAGAGATGCTTCGCGGGCATTGCTTTTTCTTTGCATCTTGATAAGATGAGATGCGGCTACCGCTACCGCCGCCAATCCACCATGGCTGCTTGCTACCATCCCTTTCCACTATTCCACGTTTCCGGCCGTCACAACTTAAATACTACGGATCGATCGATAGAGCCAACCGTTGCAATTGATTATGTTGCGCAAATGATCAAGCTACTCCTAACTTCCATTCCATTCTACGGTATTATATGTCTGTCCAGCCCCTCTTCCCCTAATTAACTGTCAGGTAATTAAGATCCATAATAATTGTTCGATGGTCATCAGAGTCAAATATAGGATTAACATTATAGCTCAACAGTGTCATAGTCGATCCCGTGTCTCTGCGTCTATGTAAACATCTATATCTGCATCGAATAATTGAATTGATTGATCACTTCCAAGTGAACGGAGATGACCATTCATTGACTGCACTGTACTACTGTAGAGTTAGTACTGAAAGCTCTGACGCTTCTTCAGTCCAAGTTAAATGCCGTTGGTTTCATTCAGTCTTTCAAGGGAGGCCTCAACTTTGCATCAGAACACATGCATGCATATGCGCATGCTGCTTTTGCTCCACCCTCAATCACAAAATACAACAATTTTCAACTACAAATCTGAATAAGCACTTAGGCCCTGTTTAGTTCCCTTCAAACTTCAAACTTCAAACTTCAAACCAATCACATCGAATGTTTGGACACATGCATGAAGTATTAAATGTAGACGAAAAAAAAACCAATTACACAGTTTACTTGTAAATTGTGAGACGAATCTTTTGAGCCTAATTGCACCATGATTTGACAATGTGGTGCTACAGTAAACATTTGCTAATGACGGATTAATTAGGCTCAAAAGATTCGTCTCGCAATTTACAGGCGGAATCTGTAATTTGTTTTGTTATTAGACTATGTTTAATACTTCAAATGTGTGTCCGTATATCTGATGTGACCTGATGTGACGTTTTTTTTCAAAAACTTTTTGAATCTAAACACGGGCTTAGCTAAAATGTATAGCTAAGAGTTACTATCACTAGTAGACAGGGGGGTTCCCCACCCAAAAATTCGTAAAAACAACACATTACATACGTATGTTTAATTTAGCTTAATACTTTACTCTTGATCTCTTTTGTCTCAACAAATACATTCCTCTGGGCTTTCGCTCACACCGTTTATACACCAGTAGTCAACCATCACAAATTTCCTAGTCCTAAGTCCTAAGAGCATCTTCAACAAAATGTCTACTTGACTCTTTAAGTTAAAATTTGACCAACGTTAAAAAAAAACGAGCTCTAACAGACTCTCCATCCGGATGGCTTGTCCGGATGGCCAAAGGTAGCCAACCTCCTCCACTGGCCAAAGGTGGGTCCTACCACCTCTCCCATCCCTCCATCTGGTTCCTCCCCTCCTCTCTCTCTCTCCATCGGCCGCCCACCAGCAAGCAACGACATCGGCAATGGCGGATCAGGCGGTGGCGAACGGTGGTGGCGGAGCAAGTTGCGGCTTCGAGCGACGACCTCGAGCACGCCGATCGGGGGCAGATCGGAGGGCACGTCGGCCTTGAGTACATCGCCCTTGTCACTCGTTGCATGACGGAGAACACACCGCCAGATTCGTTGCATGAGCTACCGCCATCGTCATCGCCAGCTCCCCATCCTCGCCTCAAGTAGCAATCGCTGTCATCGTCGCCATCAGCTCCCCATCCTCGCCTCGAGCAGCGGCAGCGGCCGCCGCTGCCACCTTCTCATCCGCCGGACGAGGAAGATGTGGAGGGAGAGGCCGACGAGGAGGACGAGGTCCGCAAGGAACGGATCCGCCATCGCCTCGTCTGACGTTGCCCCATTCCTTGTTGGCGTTGTAAGTGGGAGAAGAGGAAGAGGGGAAGAAAAAAGAGGAAGAAAGGGCATGATGCTGACATACGGGTCTCATATTTTAGACTCATAATAGAGAGGATAGATGAAGAGATTGTTGGAGTAAACAATGAGTTTGACTCTTTAAATCAATTGAAAAGCTGGTTATATAAATGATTTGGAAAGGCGGTTGAAGATGCTCTAACTCACCAAATACCAATAGAAAGATGTTTACGATTGTTAAGTGAATACTCATCCTGAAAATTCTGCATCCGCGTCAATGATTACTGTATTTTAGCACGGAGGAATTACTACAGTCTATAGACGACGATGTAATAAATGCGGCCCTGCAATGACGACCATGTCTGTGTATACACCCCCGGCGTTGTATGGTGTGCATGAACACGCCAGACCTGGACTCTCTCCTATGACCATTTATTTTGGTTAGGCCAAAATAATTAAAACTGCAGTGGAGGGTCATCGTCGTCGTTGACGATCACCAAGAGCAAGTTAGCTATAAATTCATTACAGAGCTATTAGGTTAGTTTTATTTCTTTCTCTTTCTTTCTCTCATGATAATTTTAATGTATATTTTTTAAAACCATGTGTAGAACTAACTTTTACTTAACTTTCCTCATTTTTTTATCTCTCTTCTACGTAAGCATAGCTTACTTATTATCCGGCTCTAATGACCATATCGACGTCTGCTGCGGGTTTTACTTTCTTCTCCCTCCGCTAGTAATTACTAGTACTACTCTTTCGGTCAATTTCCATTTTCATCCTGGTGAGACCTGGTCAACCAAATACTACTACTACAAAGAGTAGTGTGATCTTACATGGATGAAATGTAAGAAACATCCATGGTAAGAATTGATCAGGCAGGCAAGCATATGAGAATGTCTGTAAAAAGAAGATGCGAGGTTAATTAGGACAGCAAGCACGTACCGGACGTGGCCACGTCAGATTAGGAACAGAGCATTCGAGGAGAGAGGCTCTGCATGCGACAACATGCGTGTCTGAATGCAGCATCCATCAGCCTGCAACCGTACACATCGATTGATTCATCGACACCTGGCTCACTTCGTGATGCCCATGATGGACGGACGCCCCTTCAGTTTTCAGCTAGCAGGCAGTACTTGCTCCAATTCAATTCCTTCCTTGCATTGCGTGGACCATTCACACGATCGATCGTGGCCATTTGATCCTAAGATAGTCATCATGACATGACAGTTGAGTTTCCCTTGTAGTACTTGTACTTGTATTTGTTGCAAAAATTCATAAACGTTTTGATACAAACAATAATCTTGATTAATCAAGTGGAAAGCCATCCTTTTGATCTTTTTTGCAAAGAAGAAAAAGAGGTTCCTGGCTGCCACAACGCAGATGACTAGCAACAGCGGGTCGGGTGGTAGTAGTTATCTGGTCAAATTGCACACCCATGCTCACCTTAAATGCCTTCTCCCCCAACCAACCGTACGTTGTATCTGCTTTTCTACTCCGATCGACTTCAATTGCATTTGCAATTGCAACCTCACCTGAAAAAAAGGAAGGAAAAGAAGTTAAAGAGAAGAAACACGGTGATGCTGATGCATGAGCATAATCATGGCAAAAACATCCAAAACCAACAAGTCACACAAATCCGCCCAAAAGATGAGCCTTTCCCATTAAATTTGCCCTCTTTTCTTCTCTTCCCCCTTCTTGTTGTTCACTAGTAGTAATACTAGGATCATCTCGTGAGCTGAGAGACATTCTTGCGCTGCCTGCCCCCTGCACAATTGCACATGCTGATGCAGACGCCCTTGTGATTGTGAAAAGCGACGCCTTTTCATCCATCCATCCATCCATCGATCTCTCCGAACTCGGTGTCGCCGTCGCAGAGACAACGCCGGTCGGGTCGAGCTGGCAGCAATGCGAGACTTCTCCTGCTTCGGCGACGGCGCCGTCAGCCTCGCGGCTGCGGCTGCCGCCTCAGCTGCCGCAGCCGGGGCGGGCGCCGCGCTCGACCGCTCGCTTCAGGCGGCCACGGCGACCATCTACAAGGCCGCCTTGTCTTCGCGCAAGGAGATCCTCGTCAGGGTCATGTGGACCAGGAGCGTCGCTGGTGCCGCGGCCGGTGCTACTGGCCTCGCCGTCGCCGTCGACGAGGCCTCCCTGTCGTCTCCCTCGTCCGCTGCTGGTTCAGCAGCGACGCCTCGCCGTTCGGCCGTCACGCTGACGAGCTCGCCGCAGTTCCTGCACAAGAAGCGCGGGACCCGGTCGTTCGTCACCGAGGCCGGCACGGTGGTGGCCATCTACTGGGACACCACGGACGCCAAGTACCCCGCCGCCGGGTCGTCGTCCCCGGAGCCGACGCGCGACTACTACCTCGGCGTCGTCGCCGACGGGGAGCTCGCGGTCCTCCTCGGCGGGGGCGAGGCGGCGCGGGAGCTCGCACGCCGCTTCGCCGCGGCGCCGCGACGCGCGTTCCTGAGCCGGCGGGAGCAGCTCCGCGCGGTGCCGGCTTCCCCGGCGGCGGCGGCGGCGGCGGCGCTGGCGCACAGCACGCGGTGCAGGTTCCGGGAGGAGGGGGCGGAGCACGAGGTGGCGGTGGTGTGCCGCGGGGAGGAGTGGGGGTCGAGGGACGGGGAGGTGGCGGTGAGCATCGACGGGAAGAAGGTGGTGGAGGCGCGGCGGGTGAAGTGGAACTTCCGAGGGAACAGGACGGTGGTGCTCGGGGACGGCGCGGTGGTGGAGGTGATGTGGGACGTGCACGACTGGTGGTTCGCCGGCGGTGGCGGCGGCGGGGCGCAGTTCATGGTGAAGGCGCGCGGTGGGGCGGGAGACGGAGACGGCGGGAGGGTGTGGATGGACGAGGAGATGGCCAGCAAGGGCCGGCCGCCCGGAGGATTCTTCCTGCACGTGCAATGCTACCGCCGGTGATGAGCGGCGGCGGACGGCGGTGGCTAGAGAGATGTAACGAATGGTGATGGTCGCAGTAACGACGATTCTTTAATTAATCTGTCAAACTTTGCAACTTGTTTTTTACTGTACGATTATATCGGTGACGTTGATAGTTGCTTGAGGGTGCAGCCGTTTGTAGCAAAGTAGGAACAAACATAATTTTGTCACAACGGTTGCAAATATGGAATTCGGAACAGAGACAAGCTATTTCGCCCAAGTTAACACTGCTAGCCGACTTTGCATGCGAGTATGACAGTTCTACCATTCACCAATTTGAGAACTCAAATTTCCAAATGTAGCATAATAATTGAGTTAATTATAGTCCATTAGATTGAGGGTACGTTTGAAACTCTATACCCTAGTAGCATATTAGCATCATGCAAAAAATGATGGAGTTTGGATCCATATGATTAATTAAGTATTAACTATTATAAATTTGAATAATTGACTCTTTTGATATATTTTTTTTAAAAAAACTTCTATACATATGTTTTTTTGGCACAAAACGTATTATTAATTTCTGCCCAGCTTTGTTCTTCTATTTATTGTGTAGTAGATGTATAGATAGATAGATAGATAGATAGATAGATAGATAAATAGATAGATCGATCCAGTCGACTGCTTCGGCTTGAAAGGAAGGGGATCAAATCAATTGCGGACATGGGCATCATGGATGCCTCCCTACGTCCTCCTGTCCATAGCCGCTCCGTCGACAAGGGAACGCGGCGGAGGCCAAGATGGGCACTCCTCTACAAGACGGCCTACTTCTCTGACGTCCGCAACGCCACCACCGCTTTCGGCAAGACAAGGGACGGCCACCAAATCCAGGTCACCTTGTGCACCGCCGCCGCTCGTCTCCTACATGTGTGTCCACTCCCCTATCGGCCTCAAACCCTCCCATGACTTTGCCATGGAGCCCGAGATCATCGCCGCACACAATGACCTCCTCCTCACCCGTCTCATCCTCGGCAAAGGTAACAGGTTCACAGTATCCCTCGCCGACTACTTCGTCTACCAGGCCTTCATTGTTGATGATGTCTTGCCCTCCTGCACTACCTCCCTGAGGCTGAGGACACCCACCACCCGTACGCCCTCAGACCGCATAACCCCCTCAGCAGCAAACAACACTATATCGTCACCGCATTTTCTATTAACCGCATCAGGCCACCAAGGGAATACAAGCTCCACCTCTACCACTCCCACACCCAGCAATGGACCACCACGCACTTCAACCTTAGGGCAACAATGCCACCATTGCCAGGTCTCTCCTACTTCCACCATCGCACTACCAACGTCATCAACCTCACTCACCAAGCTCCTGGTCTCATGGCTTTCGTCGACCTCTGCCGGGGCCTCCTGCTCATCAATGTGCTTGACAAGGAATAGCCTGTCACGCCACGCTACATCCCATCGCCGCCACCGCTCAAGCAGGGTGAAGTGATTTCGGCCATGGCCGACCCAACAGATGTTCGTGACATCGCCGTCGACGCACAAGGTCACATCAACTTTGTTCAGCTGCAGGTTGAAGCCCTTCCACACGAGTCAGATAGAACCGCTTACATCTCTCAGGGCTGGACAGCTGCCAAATGGACCTGCATCAATACTGAATCTGACGATTGTTGCTGGCACATGGACTGCAAGCTCAATGCTTCTGACATCTCTCATCTGATGCCTCTTGAGCTACCCAACTACTGTGATCCCACTCACCCAACCTCAACCTTGGAGTGACTCTGTCACGCCCGGAAATTTCCCAAATTTCCAGACCATTTTGTGTATTAAATCCCTGTCCAGGCATCAACCAGGGTACACAAAACGACAAATCAATAAACAGACCCAAACGTAAATAAAACGATAAATACTTACAACAGAGGCACTTAGTCCTCACACCAACAAGAAAACAGCAGCGGAAAGAGACGATCCTAGCGGGGCTTCAGCTCCACTCCACAGGCAAACTCAACTGGGGTCTGAACCTTGGTCCTCTAACTTCATCTTCAACTCGGAAGTACTAAACTTCTGAAAAGGGGGAAAAATAGCAAGATTGAGTACAACCACCGTACTCAACAAGCCACACCAAAGATGCAAACATGCATAGGGGAGACAAAGGGAGGCTTGTGGCTCTTTGCAGAAAAGCGGTTGAAAACCTTTACATTTTAAAACAGTAAAACAGTTGTTTAGTTAAGGCAATATTAAATCTCCACTGAACAACGCTACAACCACGTTGAACAGGCCCAACCATTCCACCTGAACTACTCCAGTTCATTAGGTCAAATTAATTAAGCATGTGGGACTAATCACGGTGAATCTGGTTGATCGCCCATAACCGCGGGCACGGCTATTCGAATAGTTTTACTCTGATCAGAGGCGCGCAACTGTACCCACAAGACACGATTCCACACATGTTACCATGCCCCGAAGTATCACCACGATACTGCAAAGGGGGAAATCGTGACAAGACCTTTCGCATAACTCCCCCTAACCAATCGTACCCACCTCAGGTTTCGCCCCCACCCCTCAAAAGGCAGTGGGCAGCCCCCTCTCGTGCCTTGGTGAATCCGGCAGCCGCATAGACCGTCGCAGGGCCCATCCAAACTCCATCACGATCACCCTTGCCTCGGTACGTCAGGTAGGGAAAAGTTACACTACAAGTCCAGCAGTTGCCCATTCTTGCTTGTGGTAAGCACTGTTATTCTTTCAGGGTTTCCCATGAACCGGTCCTTAATTGCCATGGGTGCGACCAGCAAAACCATGCACCCACAGCCCACCATTAGGTCATATTTTAGTTGGATAATTACGACCAATGAAACATGGTCCGGTGTCTCGAGCGAACTGTTCGTTAGAAGCTAATTGTAAACAGTGTAATTATCCCATTAAATGAGCTAGTAGTAATTAAACATGGCTAAACATATATAATTCTAGCAAAGTCAATATAAGTGACTCACGCTAGTCAGATTATCACCCAAGGTTAACAAAGGACGGTCAACAAGTAAATATGGCACAAGCGAACGGATAGGTAAACCCTATTCCCATGTAATTAGCAAAACATGCACTTTATTTGCAAACGTAAAATATTTCGTAAAATAGGTACAACATGCTCAAGGGGAACGTGTGACTTGCCTTGCTTCTTCAAACAATCTTCCGAACTCTTTTCCTCGCGAACGCGAACTTCCGAAACGGCGGAATCTACACGCTGGCACGCAAAACAAGAAAAAGCTCTAATAAAAACCAAGTAAACAGTACATAAAAAGTAAACAAACATGTAGAGCTCAATTTTAGATGAATTTTGCAAGTTGAATGGCTCAATTTGGAGTTCGTATGAATTAGATATGAATTTTAGAAGTTTTGAGCCATTTAAATGATTTTCTGGAAATTAAAATGATTTATTGCGCAATTATTAATTAATTTTGCAAAGGAAAGGACTACGCTGACATCATCAAAGGGAAACGACGCCGGAACGACGGGTCCCACGTATCAACGGGTCAAGGGGCGGCTGATCCACGGTGGACCAAGTCCACGCACGCACGGGTGCGAACGCACCACGTGGCACTGACGTGGCGGCCACGGCAGACGGAAGGGAGAAGGCAGCGCTGACGTGGACGCCAACGTGGCAAAGCCGCGGGCGGCCACGTGGTCTGGGTGTGGATCGGAGTAAACAAAGGGGGCCCACGTGTCGGCGACACAAGTGTCGGCGAACAGGAGAGAAAAAGGAGGTGGAACGGACTTTGCAGGGGAAAGGGGAAAATTAGGCTGAGAGGGAGGTAAACTGGACTTGAGGATATGAGCTGGATTTTCTCGGGAAAAAGTTAAAAGGGCCGAGGGACATAAAGTAGACTTTTGTGTGAAGGATAATAGGCCGGCGGCCCAATAGAGGAGAAAGGGCGAGGAGGGAGCAAACATGGACTTCTCGCGATGGGCGGCGCCAATCGGGCCGAGCGGGGTGATGTGCCGGCCTGAGAAAAGGGGAGGGGGATGCAAAATAGACTTTTGCAGGGAGATGGGCCAATCGGCCCAACGGCCGCTGGACCGGGAGAGAGAGGTGGGCCGGCCCGGGCGCGGCCTCTATGCCGGGCGGGTGGCTAGGGTTTGGCCGAACCCTAGGCCGACCCGACCATGGCACGGCGGCGGCGGCGGGGCGACGGCGGGCCACCGGCGAGGACGGCCGGCGCGTGCGGCGACGGCGCGCGGCAGCACGGCGGCCGGAGGCGGCGCACCGGTGGGGAAAGAAAGAAAGGGAGAGAGAGAGGAGCTCATCGGGCGGCAACGGCGACGGAGGCCGGCCGGAGGCGAAGAAGGCGACGGCGGCGCCGACGCTACGGCGCGGGGACGGCGGCGCGGAGGGGCGGCCGAGGCGCGGGAAGCGGCGGCGAGGCCGGAGGGGGCAGCGGTGGCGCGCAGGGACGGCTCCGGCCGCGGCGGCGTGCGGCCGGGACACGCCGGCGAGCGGCGGCACGCGGCTCCGCCTGGGGAGAGCGGGAGAGGGCGCGGCGAGCTTGCGGGAGTGGGGGAAAAGAGAGAGGGCAGCTCCGGGGCGCTTTTTATAGAGGAGGGAGAGCGCGGGGTGGCCGGGGATGGCCGGAATAAGCGGGCGAAGTGGGGTGGCGACGTGGGGCGGATTCGGCGGCGGGGTAGTTGCCGGCTTGACCGGCCGGAGGAAGGAGGAGGGAGGCGAAGCGGACTTGTGGCGAGGAGGGGCAAACGGGCCGGCTGGGCCAGAGAGAGAGGGAGAAAGGCGGACCGAACGGAGCGGGCCGAGCTGGCGAGCTGGACCGCGGGAGAGAGGAAGGGGTTTTGGGCCGGAAACGGCCCAAAACAAAAGGAGACCTTTTTAATTTGTTTTTCTTTTATTTAATCAATTAAATGAACTTTGTGACTTTAAAATTATTTTTTTAGCTCCAAAAATTCACGAAAAATTTTGGAGAGTACTTTAGGGCACGGGGAATATTACAAAAATTTTTCCGGCCATGATTTTTAAAGGAAAATTTTAATTTCCTTGCTAAATTCACTTGATGAATTACTTTAAATTTTTATTAAATTTCTAGAAAATGTATTATTTAACGATTTTTAATCCCGATCGAAAATCGGGGCGTGACAGACTCCACATAGGTCATCCCTTGCTCAGTTTGGACAACAATGGTGATGTTCTTTACTTCATGGCCAAGGTCGACCACGTGATTGCAAGGCATGGGTCCTTCTTGTTGACATGAGGAAAAGGCTCATACATGAACCAGCTGTTTTTGAGGGTGCTCAGCGTACTGTTAACATAAGTTCCACCTTCATACAAACCACCATCTCCAACTATCCACAAGCTGCTCCAGGCAGGTAATAATTGATATTTTACAGCATCCTACGGTACCTAGCTATGTAGTTACTTGCATAAATCACTATACAGGAGGACGGCGTAAACTATTTTGGCACACATATAAGAAAACCTTTGTTTTCAAAATAGGGGACATGCATGCATGGGGTTCCCAGATTAGTTTGAGATTGGAGAAGAATTAATGTGATATTGTTGTTGCTAGTAGTTTCTCAGGTGCATGTGCCACTATTCTTAGGTTTAGTGGGACTGTTCTTTGTCTTTCAGTTGTCTCGCAAAGAAAGGCCTAAAGAAAAATAACAATTGTCTCATGGGAATACTTGCTAGAAGTAATGCAAAACATGGGTTTTGGCCCTCGATGGAGGAATTGGATTTGTTTGCTTTTCGCCTCAGCGACTTCCAAGGTAGTCTTAAATGGTGATCATGGGGAATGCATTGCACATAAGCGTGGCTTGAGGCAAGGGGACCCCCTATCCCCCTATCTTTTTATTTTGCCAATTGATCCCCTACAAAAGCTACTACATTTGGCAACAGAGAGCAGACAACTGACCAACATTTGGAGCCACCAAGCCAAGTTGAGGACCTCATTATATGCAGACGACGCGGTTGTTTTCCTCAATCCCATACGATGTCAGGAGGTTGATCTAAATGACGTCTTGCGCACTTTCTTTGGGGAAAGATCAAACTTTCCCACTGACTTATCTTGGATTACCACTCACTCTTGGCCGCCTACGCAAGGTGCATTTTCAGCCCATCCATGATAAGATAAAGGGGCGTCTCTTGGAATGGAAGCCATCACTGTTGCATGTGGGGGGGATTATAGTGAACTCAGTTCTAAGTGCCATCCCGACGTACGTTCTCGCGACTTTAAAACTGCCAAAACAATTCCTTCAAGAAATTGATAAGGCGAGGCGACGCTTCCTATGGGCAGGAAATGAGGAGATGCAAGGAGGCAAATGTAAGGTCAGTTGGCCCAAGGTTTGCTCTCCTGTTCGTTATGGCGGCCTTGGAGTTCCCAACCTAGAAAATTTTGGCAGAGCCCTACGATTGAGGTGGCTCTAGTATGAATGGTGGACGCCAAACAAACCTTGGATAGGAATCGAAACACCTTGCGATGAATTTGATAAGGACCTGTTTGTAGCATCGACTAACGTCCTTATCGGGGATGGACGTAAGGAGAGCTTCTGGGAATCAAATTGGATTGGTGGCCAAAGCCTAAAAAGTCAAGCACCAAACCTCTATAGACACTCCAAGAGAAAGAACCGCACGGTTCAGGGAGCCATGCAACAAGGAAGATGGATCAACGACATTCGCCACAGCATCACTGTCGTCCTTCTTACTGAATTCTTGCACATTTGGGGGGTTATAGCTCAAGAACCCCCACAACTGACAGAGGGAGTGCAAGACTCGATCGTCTGGAGATGGACAACCAATGGGGAGTATAGTACAAAATCCGCCTATCAATTTCAATTTAACGGAATGGTAATCTCGCCATCAGCAAAGTTGACCTAGGAAGCGTGGCCCTTAGCAAAATGCAAGATCTTCAGTTGGCTTGCGCTGCAAAATCGGGTGTGGACAGCCGACCGACTGCAAGTGAGGGGGTGGCCAAATAATTACTTTTGCCAGCTATGCTTCAGAAACCTAGAAACCGTCAATCACTTACTATTTGAATGGCTGACCTCAAAGCAAATTTGGTTTGGAATACTCATGTGGTTACGCCAAGAACACGTCATCCCGAGGTGGAACAATAGTACTAACCTCCTCGACTGGTGGACACAAGGAACAAGCGACCCGGAAGCAACAAAACACAAAGGACTCAAATCAGTCTTCTTACTCATTGCTTGGGAAATCTGGAGAGAAAGGAATGTGAGAATCTTTAGAGGGAAAGAGGTGATAGTTCATCAAATAATCAATCGTATCCAAGAGGAGTTGGGATTGTGGGGGCTGGCCAGTGCCAAACACATCAAGAGAATGTTGCCATGAGGTGTAAGGAAAGTTGATGTGCAAGTCTGTTTGCACTCAAGTCTGTACAGTTTTTTTTCTTCTATTTTAGCCTTTGGCTGTGTGTACTTAAGGCTGTGTTCGTTGTTCCGTTTTCCCAGCGTGCT
The DNA here is from genome assembly GCA_008326285.1 of Oryza officinalis. NCBI lineage: Eukaryota > Viridiplantae > Streptophyta > Magnoliopsida > Poales > Poaceae > Oryza > Oryza officinalis. Next base: position 35,900,881 of record BDMV01000009.1, on the reverse strand, counting down.
ACAGTAATTTTCCCCCGCGCACGCTTTTCAAACTGCTACACGGTGTGCTTTTTTGCAAAAAGTTTCTATACAAAAGTTATTTAAAAAAATCAAATTAATCCATTTTTGAAAAAAAAATAGCTAATACTTAATTAATCACGCGCTAATGGGCCACTCCGTTTTCCGTGTTACTGTAGCGCGCTGGGAAACGCAACGAACACAGCCTTAAACTCTCTTCTATCAATATAAAGTCAGTCCTTTCTGTCTGGCCGTTCAAAAAAAAAACAAGACCACATCTTGGCTGAGTGTTACTGTATTTCACGACTAGAATTTCTTTGAAGTCTCAATGGTACACCGTTGTTTTAAAGGGGTTTATTTCATTTGTTCGATTGATGTGTGCAGGGTAGTTCAAATCCTCACCATGTGCTACTGTACACTCTTGACGACTGACGGGAGTAACTAGAGTACAAAGAATCCTACCCTGTTAAATAGTATCAGTTTGCTTAACTAATTATATATGTGTGGATTATTGATTTACTGCATTATAGCATGTCTATTTGGATGCATGCTCATTGTTGCTCATGGTTTAAGAGCAAGGGGAAAGGGAAAACAAGATAATGTTGAAATTACTATAAATTAACCTATGAGAAATATGGGTAGGTAACTTAGGTTAGGTAGGCACTCTTCTGATTCTCATTAGGCGGTGAGTAGGAAGCAAACCTTGGTTGTGTTGTGTATATCCATTTGTGGATATAGAGACCGTATTTCTATCTATTATCGTAAATAAAAAAAGCAAACCTTCATCTATCAACATGATTAGTCTGTTAGTCTAGCTAAGAATAAAGTTAGCTATCTATATAGAGTGATCACTCTTAGAAGAATGGTACTTTTGGCAATGGACCTGATCATGCACTTATATTGTGTGGGCCGGAGTATAATATCACATCTTTTCAGTGTCCATGCTGCAAAAATTAAATGTGATGGAATGGAATGGGACAAAACACTGCAGTCTCAAGTCTACAACAAACATTTATGTTTTTTAGTAGGAACCAAATGTAACAAGGTAATTCCTTTCTTTTTTGGATGCATGTGTCTATTGCCACGATATTTCGCGTACATGAAACTTTTGATTTGATCTTTTTATGCAGAAATTGGTTTTCTCCTTTTTGAGGTCTTGATAACATGTATGGTTTATTTGTACTTTGATGCATCACAGGTCTTTCCATCTCCTGCGAAGGTAGAGTTGGCGAGGGGAGAAACAAGAGACTAGCTAGGTTGAAGCTGTTAACTTGCTCCAAGCCAGCAGGCCCGCGTCTCCCCCCACCAATCTCCAACTTATTTTGAAAGGAAGCAGTTCCTGACTTTTTACTCCTTCAATCCTTCTCACCTTTATGCATATCAGATTGATAGTTGAATTGTCATTTATGGCTTCTGGTATATAAGCTGTCCATGAAAATAGTATCCATTTGACAATCATGACTTAAAAACACACACAAACACTGGGTTATTATATTGGGTTAATATTGTGTTTTCAAAATTTGCTTTTCAAGTGTGCAGTGCAGTGGGGTGAATTTGTCCCGCTCAAATGCTTTTTTGTGAAACTCATTTCTAAATTTCCACTCTACATTTGAATTTGTTGAGTTGGGATTAGCTTTCCAATTACATGAATTCATTTTCAAGTTTCCCATATTGGAATGTACACATCAAAAATTGCTACACTGATTTATATTCCATATTGCTGCTGAAGACTTCTTTTTTATTTGTTCAGATTAAGCTGTATTTATTTATTTTTTTAAACAAAACAAACTGGATATATTTTTTTTGTCCAGATTGCTTATCGTTGCCTATTTTCTTGTATGTGCAATTTTTGACCGATCAATGTACTGGACTCGTATTTTAGCATCCCATTTTTTACCAATCTATACGCTAGACATAGATAAAATTGTTTGTCATCCTTGAAGGTTATTTATAATTTATTAATGATCAAGTATCTGTCTTTTTGCTACACGTGCACAATGTTTCAGGTTAGCATGTTCGTTGCAAGACCAGAACTGCAAGCTGAAGATGTTGGTGCAAGCAAATACGGGACGAGTTTTTTTTGGTTACTTTTAATCTTATGCTTCAGATTGATAAGAAAAAAGGTTAATGCATGGAGTAGTTATCATTAATTTATTGAGTGAAGGCGTTGGCTACTGTTGAACCAATCGTGTGTGTATCGTAGTTCATTGTTGCACCCATATTCTCTCCCTTGTGTGTGCTGTTGAGAATAAAACAGCAACTATATATAGTACAAGGGCATGGTGATGTTCAGTGCTCATTGAGTACGATATTTCAACAGTAAATAGAAACTATAATAAAACCATATTACAGTTTCATGGAAACAGGTGCAGCCGTACGTATAGGTTGTCAGGGAGTGATCTAAATTAGAACAACATTTTATAAGGAAAACAGACGTTACAAAGAAATGCTAGAAAATAATATATACGTGTCTAATTTATATATAGAAGTTGTGAGCCTGAGAATTTATAGAGGGAGTAGTAACTCCGTAACAAAAGAGCGTGCCTCCTGCAAGGCGACCGCACCGCATCACGCAGCCCGTCTTTGTGGTTGTGGGAGGGATGAGGGATCCGAGTCCGACCGAGCGGCGGCTCTCTCTTTCACATCTCCTCCTCCTCACTTTCCGACCTGGACGCAATTCCCACCAAAATTACCTACCACCACCACCACCACCACGCCTAGGGTTTCGCCGCCCGCCGCCATGGACCTCCCCGCCGTCGCCGGCCGTCGCACCACCACCTACTCCCTCCTCTCCCAGTACCCCGACGACGCCGCCGTGCTCCAGCGCCAGTCCAGCGGCAGCAGCTACGGCGCCGGCAGCTCCCTCTCCGCCTCCAGCGACTTCCCCTTCCACCTCCCTTCCGCCCCCGCCGCGGGGGCCGGGGGCTCCCCCTGCAAGAGCTGGGCGCAGCAGGCCGAGGAGACGTACCAGCTCCAGCTCGCCCTCGCGCTCCGCCTCTGCGCCGACGCTGCCTGCGCCGCCGACCCCGCCTTCCTCGACCCCGGCCACTCTGCCAGCGCCAGCGGCGCCGGGGCCTTCCCGCTCCCGCCCCCGACGCCTTCTGCCGACTCCCTGTCGCACCGGTTCTGGGTCACCACCTCATCTCTTCACCATTCCCATCTATTTCTTTCTTTTTCTAATCGTTTTGGAGTACACACCATCACCGCATGCTCCATTTCGATTAGGGATCGAGCATGATTGCCCTACCCGACCGATCCTAGACTTCCTACTCTCTTCTGCAGAGCTCCAGCCACATTTACTTATCCCTCCTAAACCTGCCATCTCAATCTCGTTTCTGAACCTCTTTCATGTCCTATTTTTAACATTTCAGGTCAATGGCTCGTTATCCTACAGCAATACCATACCAGATGGTTTTTACTTGATTCATGGGATGGACCCCTTTGTCTGGTCACTCTGCACTGATGTACTCGAGGAGAACCGCATACCCTCTATTGAATCACTCAAGTCTGTTCGCCCAGATGATTCTTCCATTCAAGCCATTCTCATCGATAGAAGAACCGATTTTGATTTAGGTATGCTGGAGAATTACGCTTCCAGCTTCTTGTCCAGTTCTGCCGACATGAAGGATGTCATAAACCAGCTAGCCAAGCTTGTGTCTTCCAGAATGGGGTGAGTACTGTACAACTAATCTACTCTTCAAAAGTGTTAGTATGGTCTTGTTTCTGTGGTTGCTAATACTGTTTATTTGTTTCAATCATCAAGGGGTACAACCTCCAATGAAGAGAGTTTTCTTCCACGCTGGAAAGAGTGCAGTGATGCTATCAAGTCAAGTACAGGGTCTATCGTTCTCCATCTGGGAAAGTTACCTATTGGTTTCTGCAAACACCGCTCTTTGCTATTTAAAGTACGTTTGGCTTCTTTTTTCTTTTTTCTGTGTTTTGTGTGTGTGTGTGTGTGTGTTAAGTTACTTTCCTCTGCCCATTTGTTGAAATCTGCACAAATGAAAAACAGAACTGCAGCCAAAATTTAGCAACTAATGAATAATCACATTTCTCCTCGGTCAGAACTCATGCAGAATCATCAACGCATAGCTTGGCAAGGATGAATAGTCCTAATTTTTTTACGTGTTCCCTACTTTGAGAGTTTTGAGTCATATCTTATTGAAGCCTGTATATTGCAGATGTTAGCAGATAAAGTCAATGTTCCATGCAGAGTAGTCAAGGGCTGTAAATACTGCAAAAGTGATGATGCCACCTCCTGCCTTGTACGCTTTGGGCTTGAAAGGTACTTGCCTTGTGAGTTGCGAAGATATGTGAATGAGTATCCCTTTAATACCTTGGCTATTACCTAGTTTTGAGACACCAGCATTTCTCTGCTCGGGAGATCTTACTGTCACATAGTAACCAAAGTGTTCTTGTAAATATAAACCATGAACTTATGCTTTGCTGCCACATGGAATATTTGTCATATCAACCTGTAATTTTGGTAATGTTTGGTTGCTAGACATCGACTTAGTGTATGTTGTAAATTTTTCTTTATATTTTCATTTTGGCAGGGAGTATTTGGTTGATCTAATTGGGGATCCAGGCCAATTATCTGATCCTGATTCGTTTGTCAATGGGCCCTACTCACTATCAGTGCCCTCACCTCTCCGGCCTCCAAAATTTAGGTCATTGGAGATCACATCAAATTTCAGCTCGGTTGCCAAGCAGTATTTCTCAGATTGTCACTCTCTCAATCTCTTATTTAATGAAGCTTCCACAGGTTTTTAACTTCCGAACTTTTATCACTTCTTTTTTCTGAGTTTATCTCTTCACTGTTTAAGTGTCAATAGTGCTTCATCACATATATAATTTTCCATGAAGTAGTTGGTGGATTTTCATCTAGGATGGTTAGGTCTATGCAGTCTATCAGGTGTATCAGGTGTGTGACACAGACCCCACATCTACTATGTTTCAGGTGCTACTAGTAGTGCGGCAGTTGCTATGGACCAACCATATTCTACTAGGAAGCATGACACAAGGGATGACATTATGAGCAGCTGGGTGCCAGTAAAAGGTGATAGCTCATGACAATCTACTGGGATTCATGAACAAACTGTTTCCTTTTGTTGACTGTTATTAAATACATCTTCTTTTTTGAACCAGCTTATATCCATATAATAGCACAACAAAGCATGTACTCCAAAATTATCACTTTGCTGCCTATGCTAGAAAGTCCGAAGATATAAACAGTTGCCTGTCCACTATACTTTGATATGTGTGCATTTTCTTTTGTCTTGAATCATTTTTTTTTATGTAGGTCAAGCAGCTGTAAGCTCGGAAGCTGTTCTGCCAGAGGCTCCCCGAGAAGTTTTACCGCTTATTACTTCCTCCAACTTGAAAGCTGGCAAAAAGAAAGAGTTTAAATTAATAGAGGGGAATCAGCACTTACGAAGTACCGTTAGTGATCTCTCACTTGCTGTGGATGATCTGATCATTCCATGGAACGAATTGGTTTTGAAGGAGAAGATCGGAGCAGGTACATGCATGCAAATAAAATTTGAAGGTTTAGGAATTTCTAGCCCATCGCCAAATATATATATAATTCAGTGCACTAGCAATCTTAGCATTTTAGTAATATTTGTGTTATGGTTGACTTAACATAATTGCAAGTATCTTGACTACTAAATGTACAACTTTCTGTTGTTCATAGACTTACTTTCTTTACAGGTTCGTTTGGAACAGTTCATCGTGCTGACTGGAATGGATCGGTATGCCTTTTGCATGTTTTATTTATTGATAACCCTCACTGAATTCCTAATGGTTCACTGTTTTTAACTGAACGAGCCCTTTGTGCTGAATGTTTTGGACTCAACATTGGAATAAACTTTGTATTACCATAGGATGTTGCTGTGAAGATACTTATGGAGCAGGATTTTCATCCAGATCGCTTCAGGGAGTTTATGAGAGAGGTTTGTTTAACTTTTTCTTGAGTAAATTTCACTTTGGGCCACCTTTTATTACCGATGTTTCGCTTTGGACCACCCTTTAACCAATGTTTCCACTTTGGACTGGGTAACTTTACCTTGGCTTTGTGTCACTTTGGACCACCCCTTAACTCTTTTATCCATCTACATTCAACTTGTCATATATCAAAAAAAAAGTCTACATACAGTTGTGGGGGTTCATTGATGAGTAGGAGCCGACGTACTCAAGATTGTTCATATGCTTGAGAAGAGAGTCGGGGTGGTCCAAAGTGAAACAAAGGCAAGATTACCTAGTCCAAAGTGAAAACATTGGTTAAATGGTGGTACAAAGCGAAAGGACGGTAATAAAAGGTGGCCCAAAGGCTGTTGAGCTTGCTATTTTCAGTATTATGTTTCTTCATTCCTGCAAAAAAGTATTATGCTTCTTGAATGAATGGCTACTAGCCACAATGTGTTGTGCCCTTGCTGTGTTTATGCATTTACAGAGCATCCCCATCCATAGTAGTCACCTTATGAGTTTCTTCTCGTTGTTATAGGTTGCAATAATGAAAAGCCTGAGACATCCAAATATTGTTCTTTTCATGGGTGCTGTTACTGAGCCCCCCAACCTATCAATAGTTACAGAATACTTGTCAAGGTATGGATGTGCCTTCAAGTTATTCCGTTAATTATCTCAATCATTTGATAGCAAGTTGTTTCTCTAGTTTAATGCATCCAGCAAGTGATGCCATTTTTCATTGCAGAGGTAGTTTGTACAAATTATTGCATAGGAGTGGTGCGAAGGATGTTCTTGATGAAAGGCGTCGCTTGAACATGGCATTTGACGTGGTATTGTATTATCTCATATTCTCTTTTTTATGACTTTTGTCTACCTGCTTTCACATGGACTTTTAACTTCCCAGACAAGAATTCGTACTATTTAAGTAATCTCTGGTTGCTTGACAGGCGAAGGGAATGAACTATCTACATAAACGTAGCCCTCCTATTGTTCATCGTGATTTGAAGTCTCCAAATCTTCTAGTTGACAAGAAGTATACTGTGAAAGTATGTTTCATAACTTATCCACCTGATTGCAGCTAGAAAGGATATGATGTATGTTTTCTGAGTGCATATGAGTAGATGATTATAAATCACGTTGATCTTGCTGAAATTGTGGTGCTCGCTTTTGTGATGATTATAAATCACATTCATAACTTTTGGATTTTTGCTGTACTACTGTACTGTATACAATTTTTAATGCATTTTAAATCTTATCTTTGTTTTGATTATGTTTTCCTTGTTACCTTCTGAGCAGAAGGATTGAGTTCATCTAGTGAGTATTTGATATGCAGCTAACTGATAATGGACAGCACTTCTAGTCTTCTACTATTGAGGTGGGGGTAATTGGAGCTTGTAGTCATTTAATGCAGGATGCTTCTGCAAACTCAAGAACATGGATAAATATATAATTATGTCATGATTTTCTGTAAACATATTTAAGGAAATACTTGCAAGGACTGCTAAGTGTGCTAAACAAATGCTAGCTATTGACTTGACATAGTATGTGATGTTCAGGCATGTTTCTTATTTTTTCTTCTCCTCAGAGGGTGTAGTGTATCTGAGATGATTGTGTTAGTGCAACTATTTTGTGGATTGCAAAGGTGATCGTTTTAAAGATTATTAATCATTATATGGATTTGTTTGTAGCAGATCTAATCCCCATTTCCTTTTCTTATCCACACTACATGTTATTGAATAAATCCCAGTGTTTTTCACTTACCTTGCACCCTTTTAACTTTTGTAGGTATGCGACTTTGGCCTTTCACGACTAAAAGCCAACACCTTTTTGTCCTCCAAGTCTTTGGCAGGAACTGTAAGTACCATGTCCATTCTTCAGAACTTCACCCTTCAATCCCTTTTTCATTGAAAGTATTATTCATATTTGGCTTATCTTGTATTTTTGTCATTTAAATATTAGCCTGAATGGATGGCACCTGAGGTGCTCCGCGATGAACCATCCAATGAGAAATCTGATGTCTACAGTTTTGGTGTAATCCTATGGGAACTTATGACAATGCAACAACCATGGTGTAATCTGAATCCTGCCCAGGTAATTATTCCCTTTTATCTAATTTTCTGTGTCCATGCTGATGAAGTGATGCAATTAATCCTCGGTATCATTCAATGCATATGCATAACATATTTTTCTTATCTAGAAGCAAGTATACTCCTGAAGTTATGCATATATTTTTTTTTAATTTTTTACCATTTTACATGATGCTATGTTTTTCTGCAGGTAGTCGCTGCTGTAGGCTTTAAAGGCAGGAGACTTGATATCCCAAAAGATTTAAATCCTCAAGTGGCTGCATTAATTGAGTTGTGCTGGGCAAAGTATGCATTGTCCCATCTATTTTTTCTATGAAGCAAATTGCAATGACCTGCAAGACTAACAGCAATTTTGTCTGTTACAGTGAGCCATGGCGGAGACCTTCATTTGCTAATATCATGGAAAGTTTGAGATCTTTAATTAAGGTTCCACTGCCGCAGTTGATTCGTTCAGACTCATAGCCATTTGTATATTGAAGAGTCATACCATGATTTGCCTTGATCAACACGGAGAAGTTTTTCAATATCTGACTTGCTTATACTTGGATAATTCTGACCACATTATTTGGTTCTAAGAAAATGGAGTCTTGATTTACATTTTTCAAGCAAAACAAAAACTACCTAGCAACTCCTTTCCATGGTTTGAAGGTATGTTGCTACTTTCAGAGTTTACCTTCAATGTAGGTATATAACCAAGACCTTGGATTGGTACCATATCAGTGAACTTAAATAAGGTTTTGGTTTCAATTGAATGCAGACTTGCTGATTAGTGATAAATTGTATTGTTCGCATAACATTGAACTGGACAGTCTTTTTATCTCGTCATATCCTTCAGTCTCAATTTTATCGCATTTCCTAATATGTTCAGACACATTGAAAACAAAGGGATGAGTTAATACATCAAACGGTGTATGCTGTCTAATTCATAGGATTCATCCGATTATAATACGTTCTAACTCTTCAGTGCACATATAAAATTTGATTCGTCCAAGATGGCTGTTGTTGCTGTTAATATATCTGAGTGAGACTACAGTACCATTGACTTTGGGTGTCATTATTTGAATTTATCTAGCATTGCTGTTTTCTGATACCAAACTGATAGCATTAGTTATGTTAAGCATGGCAGTTACTGGCTTGTTATTGGTCTGGAGCCAGGGGCAGGTTAGGGGGTAGTAACTGGCCAGAATGATATGGATTTAAATAAAATATATATTAGTTTTTACATGTGTAAATTTAGAATTATTCTGGCTGGTTACCGGTTGCTGGCCAAACTAGTGTTCTGAACCCTGATGCTAAGTTATGTTCAGAATGATTCGTTTGTGGTGACTGTCAGCTCATAATAAAACATCAGAATTTCTATATTATAGTTCAATGGAGTGTGTGCTTGCGTACTGGCTCACTTTTATTTATGAGTCCATGTGATTTTACCTTGTTGCAAATTGCGGATCTGTTGATATTCTTTCTATGAACATCAGGTTGGCTAAGTTATCCATAAGATGCATCACGTTGCTTGTCTGCATCTTTTACTAATAGAGATCTTCGACTGGCTTCAACCTTTGATAAGAACATCATTCTCCCCTGTGATGGTACCTGAATCACATATTGGAAATGCATGCTGGGAGGTTCAAACTTGAGGATCCTGACTGTAAATTCTAGTTTCTCCTAGATTTCTTCGTATAATGTTGACTGCAGTTAGCCATGAAAGTAAGGTTTTGGCTTACTGTGGCTTATGGACCTGCAAGTTTGTTACACTATCCTAGAGCAGGTAGTACTTACTGTACATATGTTGTACTCCTACATGTGTATTGCTTGTTTGTCCAGATCTTGTAATGCACTGTGTCGTTTCCCTGTAACATATTTACTTTAATGCTCAGTAATTAATAGTGCTTCTACCGGTGAGCCGGTGCAATACATTTTCTTTAGCCGGGCTCCGGTGCAATATTTGGCGGACAATCTTTGGGGAAACTTGTGGTCTGGATTCGTCCGAGGCCAAATGTTTGGAATATGGAGTAGGAACAGTTTGGGTGAACCAACGGATTACACTGACTGACAAATTCACGGCGTTGGCACCAGCGTGCCTCGTCTTTCCACACTTTTTACGAGTGCCTGAATGGTGGCTACCTTGTGCACGAAAGGGTCATTTGCCTGCGTCCGGGGAACTAGAACTCCACTAAGGGACTCGGAACTCAGTGTCTAATGTAACTTTAGCAAGTTAAAAAGTGTGGAAAGATTACTCTGCATATATCCAACCAGTGTCTTCATATATCCGGAGTGTGCATATATCCATATATTCCCGGTTGAATATAGAGACCGGGTAAAAATTACCTTTCTCTATAAGAAGTAAAATAATAATAATAATAATAATAACTTTAGCAAGTATTTATGTGCGTAATAGCCGGCTCGATTGGCTTAGGAAATCCCTTGTTTTTTTTTTCTCAAACAGGGCACAAGCCTCGCACGAAAAGTATATTAGCAGGAAAGAAATAAAGAGATTTTACAACTGCAACATGAGGGTTACAGGTCATATAGGTATGTTTACTTCCTTGGGTTTACCAAGGGGTATGTTTGTTTGCTTGAGTTAGGAACTCATTTTCTTCATACGGAAAACTTGGGTTAGAAACTCATTCCCTTCTCATGGAAAACGAAATGACTTATTAATATATGATTAATTAAATATTAATTTATTTTTTAAAGTAAATTAATATGATTTTTAATAGAATTTTTTTGTAAAATCTGTTTAGTAGTTTAAAAAACGTGCTTGTGAAAAACGAGAAAAGTGAGTTGGGGAAGATGAGGAAGAACACAGCCATGTCGTTTCATGAATAATTTGCCACAAACATATTTGAGGGCATATACATATCTGCACATGGCTGTGGTTGTCATTCAGAAGAGCTAATTAACAGTCCAGACTGCCAGAGCATATACATTGTTGGAAGTACTTAGTGGAACAGTTTGATCGAAGCTGTCAGGTGTAGTACATACCCAGCGCCTTGTTTGCTCGCTTTGGGTCTTTAATTTGTTATCTGATTAAGCTCTTCTGGCGGCCGTATAGAATATTCATTGCATGTTGTGTAGTTAAAACAAATCGATGTCGTTGGTCTTGAACGATTTGATACCATGCCAGTTGACTTTGTGCAGTTTTCATCCGCTAACATATGATTCATAATAAAAATGAGGCCCACATGTCAGTAACTCAACCATGCCGGTGGACAGGTCCTGGGCGTAGAGCTCGTCTAGGGATGCAAGCGAAGCGGTTGCGGACAAGCCACGCGCGCGTCCGCATGCATGATGCATTTGTCTAGGAGCAGTACAACCTGATGATGAACATCCTGGAAACTTATAGATATATAATGAACATCCTGATCAGATTAAATTAACAATTCATATCAACACTGCAACATGCAACCAAAATTGATGTGCCTCTCAAAGTGAAGATTTTAATCTCAACTCTGAACACTAGCTCCTAGTTGCTCACCTAGTGAGCTATCACTCTACAATATCAAGGTGGTCTGACAAGAGGAGCAAGATGAATTGAGGCAGATCATGCACATCCATTTTCCAACGTATGAGAATTAACCTGGTTGATTGAATTAACAAGTTGGAGGTTAAAAAAAAGGAAAATTTGGTAGCTGGTGAGTCCATCTCTATCAGAGTTCTTCGACACCATCGTCGAATAGCATCTCGTGGTATTCGCATCCTCTGCTGCAGAAGGCCTTCTCACCCCTGGAGAAGAAAATCAGGCCATCAGTAATTTGGTCGGTTCATCACTTCTTTTGTACATAATGATCACTTGATCAAATGGCATCGACATGGGAGCATCAGTTAATGAGGTCGACATGGGAGAAAACCAAAGTACCGCATGTAGAAGACGGAAAAAATTTAAATAATGAATGACCAAAGTACTTACATTTTTCCTTTATGAGATTGTATACATTTAACTTAGTGAAAGCAAAACTAATGGAGGCTAGAATAGGATGAATAGCAAAGCCCACACTGAAAACATGTTCATAATTTTTTTTTGAAATTCCAATTAATTTGTGCACCCTTTATCACCATATTTGTTTGTTATTTCTGCAGAACAGTGTTAAGCAGCAATCCATGCCGCAGAAGGTTCAAAAAGAATTGGTGGTCTCCACATCTGTCGAGGGACTCCTAGCCTAATATACCTCATTTTCGCTGATGGCTCTTTTCATATCATATCATATAAAACCTTATAATCCTCCCGTCGCTACTGTACACTGTGCATCCACCCACAAGGCCACGTCATCCGTAAATCTGGGTCGTTGGATCAGCATCTTGCTTCCTATCTTCTCCGTCCACACGTGCTTCCAGGAGCTTCCTCCACAGCGCTCATCGACCTGCGCAGCCCCTCTCAGTGAACTCCGTCGCCACCCGCCGTCCCGCTCCCTGCGACCTCTGCTTGGATCCTCGGCGCCGCCGCCCCGATTTCCTCTACTCGGTCCACTCGCTGCTCCTCCTGCAACCTCCCCCTCGTCACTCTGCTCTTCATCGCCACCTCACCAGCCACTGCTTTCTGGTACATCAGCATCCTTGCCTCCTCACCTCCGGCTAGAAGATTTGGCCAGTGCTAGAGCATTTGCAAATTTTAGGGATTTTCTTCGATGGGGAGTATATGGATCTGGGGATTTCTTTGCTACTATCCAGTTAGCCTCATATTGTTGATTCATGCAGGTCCCCTCATCTACTCCTGCTGGAGGCTGCTGGTGCAATTTTCTTGATGGATTTTATCACTCTCTCGGATACTTCCCCCTCTTTCTTATTTCTTACGATCATTTATAATGATTTGGTTATGAGGATTTAGATGGCGTGTTTACCATTTTATCTACTGACAATTCTGCAATTGAACTGAACCAATGCAGGATGTGATAGTACAGGAGCTACCACGCTTGAGATGGTTGACCACGTCACAAAATAAAGAACAGATGGTTAAACCTGGAGTCCTCGTCTCCTCGATACCTTCCCTGACCTTTCGTGCATAGTATTTTATTTTTCTTTCCTGTAAACTACTCTTGGGAGCTACTATTCAATTCTTTTGTGGAACATGAAGGGAGTCTATGACTAGATTGGTACTAAATTTGCATGCAATGTACTCTATACATTACTTTTTACTTCATTTTCTACCGAGTGACGATATGATCTAAGATTAAAATCCTATTATTTTTTTACTCCTACTGAATGTCACAGTGACTTGGTATTTATTTTGCAAGGTAGTATGCATAATGGTTCATAATGGTAGCATCTTACAAAACCTGGAAGGCAATTTACCTAAATCAAACAAGATCAGTCATGAAACACTAATGGGTTGTGCAAAATATACAACTATGCAACCACAAGGTTAGTTCTAATTTTTCCCTATGACTTTACCTTTGTGAACACTTATTGTAATTAGGCCTTCATGAAATTAAAAACTCTTACTATGGAATTTCTTCTACATATTCCCATTTATAGTGTAGATATGATGCCCTTCTTTGCTATGTTGTTGTCTCCTGCAAAATTTCTAGCTTTTAGCATAGGTTAGGCATGAGGTGACCATAACCATGGTTGTGGAACAATAACCGTTTGGATCATCCTGCATGGATCAAAATTGAATTCTTTTGGTGGGCGGGTGTTCATTGGAATTAAGAGCAATAGTTGCAGGTTGAGGCTTAACTATTCTGTTCTTAATGTCTTCGTCAATAGTTAAAATTGCCTCTACATCAACATATAGACGTCAGTAGTCCAAGCAGTTTGGATAGTACTAAATATTCAAAAAAGTTTTGGATAGTGTTCTACTCTTTCTACTTTCTGATTTACAATTTCATCATTGTACTTAAGTGGTTAAATACAACATATCATTCAAAACAGAGTTCTTTCCCTAGATGTTCATTGCTGCCCTTTCCTGAATTATTTGTCACATACAAAACATGGTTCACCTACCTTTTCCTTCTATCAAACAGTCAATTTCAATGATTTTGGTACTCTTTTTTCTGCAGGTTCAAAAAAGTTACCTATAATGCTAATGTGCAAGTGAGAAAGAAAGAGGTTGTTTTTACCTTTCTCGACCAAAATCAACTCAACCATATGTCCATAGCTACCATTACTCATATTTCTCTGAGTATTGTACCGATTGCTCATATGCCTATGGTTCATGTAAGATGGATGGTACGAAAAAAATCCATTTACAAATGTGTTCATATACCTCTATTGTTCATAGTTTTGTTCAGATACATTGTGCTCAATTATTCCAGCACCTGGAAATTGTGAAGACTGATATCTCTTTAAAGTTTATATTGCCATACGTTTTAATTGATGCTGTGAAGTAGCTTTTCATGACACCGCAGCAACGCGCGGGGTCCCTGCTAGTTTATTACCAAATGCTACTCAATCTGCAGCTAAGGAGATGACAAATCATCCTAGATTACATGGATGAGGAGCAAAAACAGGCCTTTTTACATACTCTGGGTATAAACGCCATAGCTCGTAATGATAGATATCTTAGATTATCAGTCTTCATTGGTAGATCCAAAGCAAAAACTTTTGAATACTTAAAGGAGAAAATATGGAGACACATTCAGGTATGGAAGGAAAAACTTTTGTTGATGGAAGGGAAAGAAATTTTAATTGAAGCAGTTGCACAAGCCATTCCAACGTATGCATGCCATGTTTCTATCTAACAAAATCCACATTATAGTTGAAATTGAATGCTCAAGAACTCTAAACAGCCCTTTTGGATGAGATACAGCATACCTTTCATCGCACAGTAGCATCCCAATCATCATATCTGGACGATTTAAAATCAGACCACGTACTACCAAAACTGCACAGAAAATTATTAAATTGAAATCAATTTAAAAATGTTGATTGCTTAATTTTGTGAAGGACAACATCGATACTTACTGCTTTGTCATTTCGCACTCCTTCATCAATGTCTTTTAAGAGCCATGGCAAGAAAAAAGAGAATACTTGTGCTTGGTATAACTCAAGCTCATCCAGATCATATACATTGACGTATTCATCTCCATGCTCATTGAAGTTTCGAGCAAAATTCAACAGGCTGTGAGCAGTGTAACTATAATTTATCTTGTTCAGTTCTACCTGCTGATGTTCTCCAACTTGGATTGCTTCCTCTTCCTCAGGGTTCTTATACCTGTATATTCCTTTTAGGATTTTGCAATGAGACCTCTGGATCAGGACGATCCTAGTCCAATCTAAACAACCTGGTGGGGCGTTTTGCAAGTGAGACCAGAAAATAGGTGCTGCTAGCTGCTCGAATTTCCTCATTACATGGTGAATTCCATCAATCAGATTCTTCCTTGCCCTAGAAGGCATTATAGCCACATGGCATCTTAAGTAATTCCTAAACCATCTCTCACTTACTTTGCTTTCATCAGCTTGAAGAAGCTCATTTTGGAGATCCCCAAAATAAAGAGGCAATCTACCATCTTTATCTTGTTGATTTGCCTTTTTATCCCGGTAGAGATCAATTAGAATCTCTTCTAGTTTATGCAAATCTTTTGGCCTCTCATCGGGCATTGCCATCACAGGATCTTTCAATATTTTAATGACACCATCAACTACAACAATATCATCAATCTCGAAGGCTCCCTTCAATGTCATATTTTGATCATGTAGATCAAGGATGAATGCTAATAGTGAAAGGAATATAAACGAATAAGAACAGAGAGCTTCTGAATTTCAGGATCACTGGCAAAGAGTCTCAAGTACTTCACTAATCCTTTGCCTTTAAGAAAATCCTTGAGAGTTTGTACCCTGAATATATACCACGGTAGTTTAGAAAAATGAAATGATATGGAGGCAAACAAATCTGATTTCAACTATATGGCTCATATGTATAGACTAGACATTATGACTTCCATTTCAGAAATGCAACCAAGAATTATCTTTGAATGAAATGTACTGACCTTCTGGGCATCCCAATGAATGAAATTTTGGTCTTTTTGAAGATCAGGTCTTCCCTCTCCGACAGGCCTTCTTCAGCTAAAAATTCTCTTGTGGCTTTTGAGGCGACCAAAGCAGGGTTGTCTGGCTTTAGAGGCGAGGCCGTCCCAGAGTTGCGCGCCGGCACCAACCCAGCAACAGCAGCAGACGCGGCCACGCACACAGGATTAGGGTTGGCACCGATTCCTGGAGGTGGTGAGAGCTTCACCATGGGGTTCGGCCCCAATGCCATTTCGGTGACGCGGTTTGCGTGGGCCGCGGTAGACCCCCGCGAAACCCCAGATCCATCCGCCGCGGCGGGCGTCGAGGTCGGTCTGGGGTTTGGCGTAGGGGGCGGCGTCGAGGGCAGTGTCCACGCCGTCCAGCACTTTGGAGGTGACGCCTCGGGGCTCGGGCCAACCCCGGAAGTCAACCCTTCTTCTCGCCCCGGCCACTTTTCCCCATTTCCGTGTCCCGTTTGGGGGGATTAGGATCAGGTTCCGTCGCTGTAGCGACTGTAAATTTGGTAAATTTGGCAGTTGGCTGATCCGTATGGCCCAAAATATACCAAGGGTGAGGAATTTATTTAACCATGTGACCCATCAGGCAGCGAAGCAAAGAGCAAAATTGAGGCTAGCTTAGCTCGTGCACTGCACTTTTCGAGATTACAACTTGGATTTGGTTACTACGGCCCACGACAGCAACGACTCTTCCTGTGCACCGGCCTATTACGCACTGAACTAACGAACGATTCAAGACTCAGGAGAGCAGGATGAAAATGCTTTTACCAGTAAGGAGCGCAAGTAAACCCCAATCAACCTTGAATCTTGATGGAGTTGAACAATCTGATTGGATTGGCTCATTTCTCTGAATTGAATCGTTGAGGTTTTCTTGGCCAAGTTGTTATTGCTTCAAGTGATGAACAGCGACGGTCCCAGGATTTTTATCCTGGGTGTGCCCATGTCACAAGCCAAATCAAAATCTTCACACATAAATAAGGTTTTAGTTTATCAAAAAGTATAGCACAAATAGTTATTATTTTGGCGTTGAACCAGTAGTGCATCCTTAGATGAAACTGAACAAAAGTGGAACAACATAAATTACAACTTATTCCTATTTTCTTTCGACATTATTCTTTCCTGTTTTGAATTTCCTCATCACCGTCACAAAAGAAAATCCTGGACATAGCCTTGGTGATGTAGAACGAGTAGAATAATAAAGAAAGAGTTATTGCCTATGCTACTTTTCATAGTTGATTGATTCAATTTGACCTAATCCTAAAAATCACGGAACATGCCTTCACTGATTTGGCGTTTCAGTTTTCAATCAAATATAGCCATCTAGAGAAGCAGGATGAGAGATTTCGAAACTTCAGATATTCTTTTTTTAGTTTTCAGTTTTTCAACTAATCTCTCCCGCTGCCAAAGACAAGATTAGAGTGGCAGAAAAAAAGGAGAAAGAGTGTACATGCATGGCTGGACCCTGGTCGCCGCAGGCAGCCTCCTAGCATAGTTATTTGTGCCAGCAGTTCACCACAAACTTTCAGGGCACATATCCGCGCCCAGGCGAAGAGGCGGACTTGCATGCGGTACAGCGAAGGGACGATGAGTCTCTTCGCTCGTACATTCAGCGGTTCTGTCAAGTCCGCAACACCATACCGTGCATCCCCGCACACGCGGTGATCTACGCGTTCAGGGGGGGCGTGCGGCACAACCGCATGCTCGAGAAGATCGCCTCCAAGGAGCCCCAGACCACCGCGCAGCTTTTTGAGCTCGCGGACCGTGTGGCCCGCAAGGAGGAGGCCTGGACCTGGAACTCCTCCGGTTCTGGCGTGGCAGCTCCGGCCGCCCCCGGGTCCGCCGCTCGGTCAGGGCGACGTGACAGGAGGAGGAAGAAGAGGTCGGCCCGTTTCGACGACGAGGGTCATGTCCTCGCCGTTGAGGGCGCTTCGCGGGCCCCCCGAAAGGGGAGGCCTGCGAGCGACAAAAAGAAGGAGGCCGGCGTTCCCAGCAGGGAGCGTCCGACCGGCAAGTGGTGCACCGTGCACAATACCTCCCTCCACGACCTCGCGGACTGCCGCGCGGTCAAAAGTTTGGCTGAGCGGACGAGGAAATGGGAGGAGGAGAAGAGGCAGGAGCGCCGTGAGGGCAAGGCCCCGGCGGCTCCCGCCGGCAACCAGCGAGGAGAGGGCAAGCAGAAGGCCCCCGCCGAGGACATCGGCGATGGCGACGATGACCTGGGGTTTCAGGAGCCTGAGGCCACCGTCGCCACCGTCGATGGGGGAGCGTGCGCTCACGCTTCTCGCCGAAGCCTCAAGGCCATGAAGCGTGAGCTTCTGGCCGCGGCCCCTACCCATGAGGCGACGCGGTGGGCGCGGTGGTCGGAGGTTGCCCTCACCTTCGACCAGACCGACCACCCGCCGTGCGTTGCCCGGGGAGGACAGATCGCGATGGTGGTTTCCCCCACCGTTTGCAATGTGAAGTTGGGGCATGTCCTCGTAGACGGGTGTGCAGCCCTCAACATCCTTTCCCCCGCAGCCTTTGATGCCATCAAGGCCCCGGGGATGGTGCTCCGACCATCCCAGCCGATCATTGGCGTGACGCCGGGGCACACCTGGCCGCTGGGTCATATTGACCTCCCGGTCACCTTCGGTGGTTCCGCCAACTTCCGCACGGAGCGGGTGGACTTCGATGTGGCGGACCTCTGTCTGCCCTACAACGCGGTCCTGGGGAGGCCCGCGTTGGTGAAGTTCATGGCGGCGGTCCACTACGCCTATCTCCAGATGAAGATGCCGGGCCCCGGTGGCCCCATCACCGTCCATGGCGACCTCAAAGTCGCGCTTGCTTGTATGGTGCAGCGCGCGGACCACCTCGCCGCGGCGTCCAAGCCTGCGGGCGGCGATGAGAGGCTCAGCACCTCCGTCCCGCCCGCCCCAAGGCAGCGGATGGTCACGTGCGACGAGGTCTCGGTCAAGGAGGTTGCCCTGGGCGACGGCCCGTCGAAGACCACACGAATCGGTGGTCTTCTGGACGACAAATAGGAAGACGCGCTCATCTCCTTCCTGCGGGCAAACGCCGACGTCTTCGCCTGGAGACCGGCGGACATGCCCGGGGTCCCCAGGGAGGTGATTGAGCATCGTCTCGCCATGCGGCCGGGCGCAAGGCCGGTCCGGCAGAAAGTGCGGCGGCAGGCCCCGGAACGTCAAGCCTTCATCCGCGAGGAGGTGGCGCGACTCCTGGAGGCCGGATTCATCCGTGAGGTCATCCATCCGGAGTGGCTGGCGAACCCGGTCGTCGTTCCCAAGGCGAACGGCAAGCTTCGGATGTGCATCGACTACACCGACCTCAACAAGGCGCCTTTAGCCCTGCCCAGAGCAGATCGGCGCAAGCAAAGAAATGCCTGACCTAGGAAGAAAGCATCATAGCGGCTGAGTGAGCCGCAGTAGCACTGATCGCTTTGTCCAGCTCTAGACAAGACGATCCTCCGTGCCCGGAGAGAGCTGGACAGGACGCACCGCATCTTAGACTATCAGGAATTAGGCAGATGACAGGGACCGTGATAGCGCCCACATATGTCCATCACCCAAGAGTTGTCAGCGAGGGCGAACAGGGTGACCGTGCCACGATGCCCGGAGATCCGTGGGCACCGCAAGGAGGAGATCCGATGCCAAGGCAGCCACCGAACGGCCCTAGAATCCACTGGTCCGACCAGAAGGAGAGGCGACACGCCGTCACCTGGCCACGAGGAAGGTGGATGCCGCAAACATATCGGCGAGACACCACTCGAGGGGAGCCTTGACATCAGCCCAGTAGGGATGGTCTGGAGCGTTGAAGCCAGAAGCCAACGCAGGCGTTAAAGCGAAGGCCTGCCGTCCTCAAGTCCGCAATACTCAAGCCTCCGACGGCTTTAGGGCGGTAGACATTCGTCCAATAAAGGCACCATCCTCCCTGAACTGAGTTCGTACTCATCCACAGCGAAAGCGCGGTGTTTCTTGTCTATGGACTTGATGACCTAGCCCGGTAGACCCGATCGCCATGCGACACATGGACCGGAATAGAAGAGAGCACAGACTGGAGTAGCCAAAGAGCGACCGGCCAAAGTGGTGAGCCAACCCTTCCAGGAGGAAGACGATGGGAGACCTTGCTCCACCAAAGGCTGCAGGGCTTGTAACGCCCGTTTTGTCGCGGCGTTAGCGGGAAAACTAATCTGCTAAAAACCCTATTTGCGAAAGTTTGCTCTTCGGTTGAGTCTTGTGGTGTGCCAAGGTCTCGTGTCTCCCCTCTCATTCAATCCCGGAGAAAACCGCGAAATCGGATTTCAAATCCGAGCCCTAATCCTCCCAAATTCAAATCCTCAGAAAAAGTCATGTTTACCTCCCTTGACCCGGGCTGATTTCCCTTTCCCGGCCTACTTCCTCCCTCTCCCTCCCCTCCTGGGCCGCCGCCCGGCCCAGCCTCTCTGCTGGCCTTCTTCCCTCCCTGGCCCTTTCCCCCTGGCCGCGCCTGCCGGCCTTTTCCCCCGCTGGGCCGCGCCAGGCCGCTCGGCCCGCCGCGCCCGCAGCCCGAGCCGGTCCGAGCCCTCTCTCCTCTCCCCCTCCCCCTTCTCTCTCTCTCTCTCTTCCGGCGCCGTTCCGTCCGCCGCGCCGCTGGTCCCCTCGGCCCCGCCGCTGCCTGCGCGCTGCCGCCAAGGGCGAGCGCGCGCGCGCCCCTCCTCCCCCCTCCGCTTCCCTTACCCGAATCGGCAAGGGGGCAAGCCCTCTTTTTCTTCCTTTTTCCCTTTCCCGACCGGCCGCCGACGTCACCCTGCCGCCGCTTTGGCCGCTTGCGCCGGTCCCCCGCTCCGCCTCTCGGCCGCACCGCCTCTCCCCGGCCCAAAATCGGCATTTCCCCCCCCCGAAACCGACCTAGTGCCCTCTAAAAATCCCCCCTCGCCCCCGGCCGCCATTGCCGCCCCCGGAGCTCGCCCCCCCCTTCCAACCGTCGCGCCGCCGCTCCTGCCGTCCGCCGCCGCGAGAAGAGGAGCCGGCGCCCTCGTCCTCTTCCCCGGCCCGGGTTCGTGCCGCCTCGCCGCGCCCGCGCCCGCGCCCGCGCCGTCGGCCTCCGGCTTGCCGCCCCGCCGCGGTAAACCTCCTCTCCTCTCCCCCTCCCCTTTTCCCCTCGCGTTTTAGGCCGCTAGGTAGGCCGTAGAGCCCCCTCCCGGGCGCCGCCGAGGCCGTCGCCCTCTTCTCCGCCCTCTCCCCGAGCCGCCGTGCTCCGCCGTCGCACCGCGCCGTCGCCAGCCGCCGTCGCCTCCCCGCGGCTCCGATCCGAGCCGACGGATCGAATCCCCTCGCTCCCCTCTTGCTCCGGCGCCACTCCCCGTCGCCGGCCTCGCATCGCGCCGCTCAGAACACCCCCTCCGCCGTCGCCGCCGTCGCCCGGCGCCCTCTCCCCTTTCTTTTGCCCGGCCGACCTACGTGGCCGCCACGCAGGCGCCACGCAAGCGCCAGCCGGCGCGCTCCGTCTTGTCCCCTCCGTGCGCTCGGTCTGCGTAGACCGCGCCGCTGCCAGGCGGGCCCCGCCCTAGCACCCGCGTGGTGGTCGCGGTCCACCGGATCGGCCACCCGCGTAGGCCGCGGCCTGCACCGGCCCATCGGCCCCCTCCTCTCACTCGGCCCAGTCGGCCCCCGTGCCCGCGTCGGCCACCCGGCCTCGCTCCGCATCGGCCACTCGGCCTCCTCCCCCTTGGGCCATCGGCCCGAGTCCTTCGGTCCGGCTGGTCGGCCTCGTTGACTGGACCAGGCCGCACCACCAGGCCGCGCGCCGCTCAGCCGCTAGGCCCATCGGCCAACCCTCGCGCACCGATCGGCCGTGGGCCAATTCTTTTGGGCCATCGGCCGGTCCATCGGTCCCCTTGGCCCAACGGCCTCCCTTGCTCGGCCTAGGCCGATCCCTTCGGGCCGCCGGCCCAATTAATTCGGCCGCGCCCGTTCCATTCTTTTGGGCTGCCCTTAGCCGCCCAAAATAAAGTCCAATTTCAGTCCCTCCTTCTTTTCTTTTTCCAGGGAATTAATAATTCCTTTTCTTATTCCAGAAAATCCTTTAATCTTCGGAATTTCATATCTTTTCAACCGTTCGTCCGATTAGCTCCGTTCCACTTCCAAAATTCCTCAAAAATTGAGATCTATCGAATGGCACGCTTAGTGGTCTTTAATAGGGCTTCTTTTATTTCGCTTTGTTGAGTCGTCTCGTTTCGCGTGTAGTCTCGGAGCCCGAAGACCCGCAGTGCGCGGATTTCGAGGAAGAAGCTCAAGGTCTCGAGCAAGGCAAGTCACCTTTGACCAATTGAACCCATAATTTAAATTAAGTATTTTGATTCCGCAAACTATGCATTACTTAGGTTACACTTGACACTAGGCCTCGGTTTGCAATACAACCGGCAGGCCCTACCCATTTGCTGCATTCACCTTCCTTGATTATTGAATACCCTAACACCCTTGTCACCCCTCCGGTGATGCCTCGGTATCCGTACCTCGCGTACGAATATCGAGACTCCCCTCAAACTTTAAAATTGATCACCTGGGTAAAACTTGAGTTTACAAAATGCTTGGAAAACCCGACACTTGGGTCGGTGTCTTGAAAACTAAAGTGAGTTTCTAAAACTCGCGGTACGGGAGACGTACTGGAGGTACGGTCTGCCCGTTCTCGCTCTAAGGACCGATTCCTTGGGAATTACATCCAAGCATATGTCAAGTACGACCACATGGGTGATATGGGACGCCCCTGGCTGAGTAATTAGCTAGGCCAGGGAAATCTTGATGCCAAGGGACAAGTGGATTCGCCGGGGTGGTGTCGGGGAGGACCCCTGGGCTTCCTGGCACAGTATGGTCTGGGACCTAACCTGGTGTTGGTCCGTGGGACCCCTCCCGTTGGCATAAGATAACCCTGAGTCGGCTTTCGAAATGCCTTGTCGTGAAAGCCTTAAGGTCGCCAGACGTGACCGAGGGTCGCGGGCTGGGTGATTCGGGGTTAGTAACGTCGTGTGGGTAAAGTGTACCCCCTCTGCAGAGGTTAACAACTGTTCGAACAGCCGTGCCCACGGTCATGGGCGGATGTGAGGTGATTCCTTAGCGTAGTTTTATTGAACACCTTGTGAACTGCTGCTGGTGTGAGGTTTTCCGTTCTGTGCTTGGTTTAAGGCTGTTGAAGCAGCCGGAGTCGGTGACGATTGGCAGGGAGCCTCTCGTACCGATGTGTTGACTTGTGGCTGTTGAAGCAGCCGGAGTCGGTGACGATGGGCAGGGAGCCTCTCGTACCGGCGTGTGTGAGTTGTGGCTGTTGGTGCAGCCGGGTCGGTAAACGATTGGCAGGGAGCCTCTCGTGCCGACAAGAATCAATCGATACAATTTCACTGCTCCGGCCGGATAAGACGCACCTTCTCATCCGTGCCGTCGAGAAGCACTCACTTAGATGTTTCTAAAGTCTTAAACTAAAACCAATTGTGAAAAATAACTGGCTTTCCCTTGAAGCTTGCATTAAACACTTAATTCCCCTGACTTGCTGAGTACTCCCGTACTCACCCTTGCTCTATATAATTAAACCCCCCCCAGTTCTCGAAGATGAAGAGGTGGACCCTGCTAATGAAGAGTTCTTCCAGGAGCAAGCCGACTTCGAGCAGTAGTAGGGTTTCGGCCTTCCCCAGGGCTTTGCTTGTGGCTTAGGGCTAGTCTCCGCTTTCCGCTTCCGCCTTTTTGTAATGCTGTTGTGAACTCGGGTTCTGTCCGCAGTTCCAACCTTGGGTGTAATCCTACTCTTAATAAAGGGACCGCTGTTGTTGTGATATTCAGTCTTCCTGTTGTACCAGCGCTATTTCCTGGGACTGGTATAGGCATACAGGTCAATCTGGACCGCTCTATCCTGGTCTTCGCCCGGGGCCAGTTTGGGGCGTGACAGGCCCCCGAGCCGAATGGCGGCCTAAGGCCCCCAACGGCCGGAGCTGGCCCTCCGCCTGCTTGGCTGACGGTGCCAGGCGCCCCCGACCCCCAGGATGGCCCCGGGGCCACTGCGGGAAGGCCGCGCCTGTCGCCCTCTGACCCCGAGGTCGTCGGCACAGAAGCCGAGTGCGCCCCGCACGGCCTCTCGGACGGAGAGCGCCCTGGAGACACGGCCCCTGGCAAAGAGGATAGGCCCCGCCGAAAGGTGCAGCGGCCCGTCTACTTCGTTAGCGAGGCCCTCCGGGACGCCAAGACCCGATACCCTCAAGCCCAGAAGATGCTTTACGCTATTCTGGTGGCTTCGAGGAAGTTGCGCCATTATTTCCAGGCGCATCGGGTCACGGTGGTTACGTCTTACCCCCTCGGCCAAATCTTGCACAACCGAGAGGGTACTGGACGGGTGGTGAGATGGGCAATCGAACTCTCTGAATTCGATTTGCGCTTTGAACCACGCCACGCGATCAAGAGCCAGGCCCTCGCCGACTTTGTGGCGGAGTGGACCCCAGCTCCCGAGCCCGTCTCCGCCCCCGAGGCCAGCCCGGGCCCCTCGCAGCTGCCTCACACCGCCTACTGGGTGATGCAGTTCGACGGCTCCCTGTCTCTTCAGGGCGCCGGTGCGGGGGTCACTTTGACCTCGCCGAGCGGAGACGTCCTCAGATACCTGGTCCGCCTCGACTTTCGGGCGACCAACAATATGGCGGAGTACGAGGGACTCCTTGCGGGACTCAGAGTGGCGGCTGGACTGGGGATCCGCCGCCTCCTGGTGTTAGGCGACTCCCAGTTGGTCGTTAACCAGGTCCGTAAGGAGTACCAGTGCTCTGACCCGCAGATGGACGCCTACGTCCGCCAGGTGCGGCGTATGGAGCGCCATTTCGACGGGATAGAGCTTCGGCACGTGCCCGGGCGGGATAACGCGGTCACCGACGAACTCTCAAGGCTCGCTTCCTCGCGAGCCCAGACCCCACCGGGCGCCTTTGAAGAAAGGCTTGCCCAGCCGTCGGCGCGACCCGACCCCCTAGGGGAGACGGACGCGCCTGAACGGCCCCCGAGGCCCGTCGGAGTCCAGGCCTCGGGACCCGAGGGGAGCGCTCCCAGCTCCCCTAGATTGATTGCTTGGATCACTGAGATCCAGGCGTATCTCGCAGATAAGACTCTACCCGAGGACCGCGAAGGGAGTGAACGCGTGCGTCGCATCTCCAAGCGCTACGTGCTGGTGGAAGGGACCCTCTATCGGCGCGGGGCTAACGGAGTCCTCCTGAAGTGCATTTCTCGGGAACAAGGCGTCGAGCTTCTCGCCGATGTTCATCAAGGCGAGTGCGGAGCCCACTCCGCCTCACGCACCTTGGTTGGCAAGGCCTTTCGCCAGGGTTTCTATTGGCCGACGGCTCTCAACGATGCGGTCGACCTGGTCCGGCGGTGCAAGGCGTGCCAGTTCCACGCCAAACAAACGCATCAGCCGGCCCAGGCCCTGCAGACCATACCTCTTTCGTGGCCGTTTGCTGTCTGGGGGCTCGATATCCTGGGACCGTTCAAACGGGCCTCGGGCGGGTTCGAGTATCTGTATGTCGCTGTCGACAAGTTCACTAAGTGGCCCGAGGCTTATCCGGTCATCAAGATCGATAAGCACTCCGTGCTTAAATTCATCAGGGGCATCACTGCTCGGTTCGGGGTGCCTAACCGTATCATTACGGATAACGGCACCCAGTTCACTAGTGAGCTTTTCGGCGACTACTGCGAAGACATG
Organism: Oryza officinalis; assembly: GCA_008326285.1. Classification (NCBI taxonomy): domain Eukaryota; kingdom Viridiplantae; phylum Streptophyta; class Magnoliopsida; order Poales; family Poaceae; genus Oryza; species Oryza officinalis. The sequence continues at coordinate 35,875,176 of BDMV01000009.1, read as the reverse complement.
GGCATCAAGCTCTGCTTCGCCTCGCCCGCCCACCCCAGAAGCAAAGGCCAGGTGGAGCGCGCCAACGCGGAAATCCTCAAGGGCCTCAAAACCAAGACCTTCAACATCCTCAAGAAGCACAGCGACTCGTGGATCGAGGAGCTGCCAGCGGTGCTCTGGGCGAACCGAACCACGCCAAGCCGAGCAACCGGGGAAACGCCTTTCTTCCTCGTCTACGGCTCGGAGGCGGTCCTCCCATCTGAGCTCACCCTGAGGTCCCCTCGGGTTACCATGTATTGCGAGGCTGATCAAGATCAGCTTCGCCGAGACGACCTCGACTATCTGGAAGAGCGAAGGCGGCGCGCGGCCCTTTGAGCCGTGCGCTACCAGCAGAGCCTGCGGCGCTACCATCAGCGCCACGTCCGGGCCCGATCACTCTGCGTCGACGACCTCGTCCTACGCCGCGTCCAAACGCGTGCTGGACTGAGCAAGCTCTCACCAATGTGGGAGGGTCCGTATCGAGTGATCGGCGTCCCCCGGCCGGGCTCGGTTCGGTTGGCCACGGGCGACGGCACAGAGCTGCCTAACCCGTGGAACATCAAACATCTTCGTCGCTTCTACCCCTAGTGGGGGTCGGGTGTCATGTCTCGGGCTCGGGCCAACCCTGCACCCCCCCCGGGCGTGCAGGGTTGGCCGGGGGCTACCGCATGCATATACTTATCTTTTTTCTCTTCCGTATTTCAATAAAAGCTCTTTCGATTTCCTGAGGACTATGTCTGTGCCGTCGTTTCCTTTTGAAGAATCTTGGCTTGAACCAGTACGCTCGTGCTCGACCTTGCCCTCGGTGGCCCGGGCCGGCTAAAACCGCCAAATGGGGCCCAGAACCGAGCCGTGCCCCGGGGCGTGGTGAACTCCGGGGGGGAATCGGCAAAGGCCCACAATCGGGTCCCCCTAACCCTCGGTCACCGCGCTCCCGGCCTGGCCAGTCTCGACACGCGGATCTCCCCAGGCACTAGCTCCGACCCGCGCCGTTTGAGGCTGGGACCTGGGCACGAGCCCTTGTTCAAGCCAAGACTCAGAAGGACCGCGGCACAGACCATCCTCGTCTCATACGCACAACAAACATAACTGACATAGAAATTTCCTCTTTATTTGATTGCAGATTAAACCAGTCTATACAAGAAGGGGGCTCGAAGGCCTCGGAAGAAGAAGGAAAAATTATTAAGATCGGCGGGGGCCTGGGGGCTCACTCCAACGCGCCCGGGTCGCCGGCCTCGTCGCCGCTGTCATCCGCACCGTCGTCGCCGTCCTCCTCGTCGGAGTCGAGGGCGAACGCGAGCCGAGGGGCCGTACCCTCGAAGCTATGGACGATGTGGTCGGCGGCGTCCCGGACCTGCGCGCGCGCGCCGTCCTCGGTTCCGGGAGGGAACTCTTCCAGCGCTGCCCACGGGGAGAAGTCAGGGTCCCTGGCCTGGTAGCTTGCCAGTACGAGCTCCACCGCCCCCCGGGCGAGGTCCCTCGAGGATGACTTGATTGTCTCCTCGAGCTCCTCGGGGAGCCGTTCGAGGATCCCGGCCATCTCCGAGAGGCGCTGGGCGAGGCCCCCCTGGTTGGCGGCGTACTTCGCGTATCGTCCGCCCCAGAGGCCCGCCTGCTGCCCGGCGCGGTCTAGACGGGAGACGGCGTCTCGAAGCATGCCGGGCCCCACCTCGCCCGCCAAGCGGAGGGCCTCGACCTCCCCGGCGGACGAGTCCAGCGCGCCCTGCAGCTCGGCGACGGTGTGTTCGGCGGCTGCGAGGCGGGTGGCTAGCTCGTCATGGCCCGCGGCCGCCCCGCCGCTGTGCGCTCTCGCGTCCAGCTCCTTCGCCCGCGCCTCGAGCTCAGCGGCCCGCTGGTCCAGCGCGGCCCTCTCGGCGCGGGCGCCTTCCAGATTGCGGCGCGCCTGCTCCTCCCGCGCCGCCTCGCGGAGGAACAGGCTGTCCGCCAGCCGCTGCGCCGCGGCCTCGGCCTCCTCGAGAGCTCGCCCCCGCTCGGCGAGCGCATCCTCGCGGAGGCGGAGTGCGGACTCCTCCTCGGCGGAGGCGGCCTCGTGCGCCGCCAGTGTTGCCTCCCGGGTGGCGACGGCGGCCTCGCGGTCCGCTAGGGCGCCCTCCTTCGCGTCCAAGGCGCGGGCGCGCTCCTCCAGCGCCGCGACGCGGGCCTCAAGGGCCTCTTCCCGCTGACGGGACGCCGCCTCGTTCTCCGCCGCCCGCCGCTCCCGGGCAGCGGCGGCGTCGAGGACTCCCCGGGCGGCGTCGAGCTTCTCCTCTAGCTCCGCCGCCCGGCTCCCGTATTGGAGGCGGAGGTCGTCCCGCGCCTCGTCGAGCACGACGGTGGCGATGAGGGCGGTCTCCCGCTCCTCCTCTATCTCCCTGGCGATCTCCGCCAGGTCCCTACGACGGGCCTCGAGCTGTGAGGCGTGCCGGCGATGTGCCTTGCGGCCCTCCTCCACCATGGCCTCCACCGAGCGCCGCCCCTCCTCGACGCGCGCCCATGCCACGTCGAGCTCCGCCCGCTCCGCCTGCAGGGCCTCCATCTGGGCACTTAGCCCATCCAGCACCGTGCTGTTCGCGGTGGCCAGGGCCTGTAGGAGGGGCTCCGCGCTCAGTGGGGCAGCGGAAGGCAGAGGGGAGAGCCGCCTCGGTGTGGGAGCCGCGCGGCTCGGCCCGCCGATTGGCGTGCCGGACTCGGGGGCGTCCCCCGAAGCTGGCTCGTCCCGAGCGTCGCCCGGGGCGTCAGGCCCGGGCGGCGCGCCCGCGGCCTCGTCGTGGGTGGCCTCGGAGGTCATCGTCGCCTCGGGCGGAGTCGGGTCGGGGGCTTGGCAGGCTGCCCGGCGTGCACGCGCCGCCTCTGCCTCCCGGGCGGACTCCCCGGCCCGGCGGAGTCTGGCCTCCTCCCGAGCGGCCTCCTCGGCCTGGCGAACCCGGGCGGCCTCTCGGGCAGCCTCCTCGGCTTCCCGAAGGCGGTCCGTGGCTTCCCGTCGGTCAGCCTCCCGCCTCCGGGCCTCCGCGGTCGCCGTCTCCTCGGCCTCGGACCAACCGGACTTGGAATGGCTTGGGGGGCGCGACGGGATCTCGCTGAGGCAGAAGAAAAACCAAAGACAAAAAGAAACGGGTGAGTAAAAACTCGCCTTGGGGTGTGAATACGGCCGCAGTGGGCGCGGGAACGAACCTGCGGGGAGGTCGGCTGAACGACCACCTCGGGGGCGAGATGAGGCTCCCCCGGCATGGCTCGGTCTCCCCCATTTTGCGGAGCCGTTTCTTCCTTCGCTACCCCTCGGGCTGCGGCGTCGGCACGGCACCCTCGGGGCGCCTGCTGCTGGCACGCACCGCCCCGCCCCCTCGGGGAGGAGATGGGGGAGGAGTACCTCCCTGCTTCCTCTTCCCCCTGGCATCGGCAGGGCGGCTGCCCCCCGGGCCCCCGTCGCGGGGCCCAGAAGCGCGACCCCCTCCCGGGGTAGATTGTTCCCCTCTGCGGCTCCCGCCCGCGCCGTCGTGGCCTCGGGGGGCCCGCTCCCCCGACGCCCCGACCACCTGCATGATGGCCAGGATGTTGGCGCGCTCTGGGTCGCAGCAGAGGGGGAGGACCCCTTGGGGGATGAGGGATGCCTCCACGGAGCTGAGATTCAGCACCCGTTGGACCACCATCCTGAAGTCCTCAGGGTCCCAGTCCCATTTTCGCCCCTGGTGGGTCCTCACGTGGTCCTCGGGCCCGGTGTACTCCCAGGCGCCCCGGGCGCGCCGCTGGATCGGCGCGATCCGGCGGCGAAGGTAGTCGCCGAACACCATGGCCCCCGTGAGCCCCTGGGATCGCAGACCCGCCAGGCGGTCAAGAACGGCGTCGTAGCTGTCCCCCAGATCCACCGCCGCCCGCCAGCTGGAGGCCTGCGCCGGGGGCTGGCTCG
>BDMV01000009.1:35727992-35871154 GCA_008326285.1 Oryza officinalis | reverse complement strand
TCTTGTCACTCCAACCGTTGGTTGATTTCATCTGCAGCAACGAGAGGACGACGTGTAACTTGGTGTGCTGCTCATTGCATCCTGGATAAAGCGGGGTTTTTGAGTCCTCCACCATGCCCTTGAACTTCTCGTATTGCCTGTCATCGTCGAGGGCTGTCTCCCCGTCGCGTAACATCTGATCTAAACCATCTGATTCGTCACTATCATATCCACCTCCGTCAGCAGGCAACTCCACATTGCCTCCGTCCATTACATCCGGATTCTCATCTTCACCATGATTGTCCTGACATGTGTAATTAGGCATAAAACCCCTTGTTAGGAGATGCTCATGAACTTGTTTTGCAGGAAACTGTCTCTCATTCCTGCAATCAGCGCATGGACAACGCAAGTGTTCCGTCGTGTTCAATGATCTGGATCTCGTGGTTGCGATCACGAAGTTGGTTACTCTCCTGGCATATTCCAAGGTACCGCGCTGCGGAATGTTCATCCCTCCTTCATCCATCGCTCCTACGAAAATTCTTAAATTAACCACTAACATACGTATATCATTCTCTATATCTATTGAAATTCTGATATATGTTAATAACAGTTACATTACTCATTGATGATTAATCTCTAAATTACTCCAAAATAATAAGTCATCATACTTTCTCATGCTTCTCATTCAACAAAACAAATTGCAAAAAAAAATTAACTTGACAAATATTAGTGCGAATTACATATCGAATCAACACGTACTAACCTTTACGCACGCAAACACATAGACCTCTCGATATTTTTTAAATTTTTGGGCAAAACCTCCTCCCCCCGTTTGGATGAGCTGAAGAGAAGCCACAAAATCATGAGAATGCAGTGAACAAGGGGTATATATAGACTTGGGGGATATAGGTGTCGGTTAATGTTATGAACCGGCACCTATTTAGTTTCCTTCCGAAGGAAGCCACCACATAGGTGCCGGTTTTTAATAAGAACCGGCACCTATGTGATAGGTGCCGGTTTATTAGGTTAAAGCGGCACCTATGTTGCCGTAACATAGGTGCCGGTTCTTATTACGAACCGGCACCTATGTGATAGGTGCCGGTTCGTAAATAAAACCGGCACCTTTTTTGGGCTCATAGGTACCGGTTTTTCTTACAAACCGGCACCTATAGCCTTCTCCCATTCAACCGGCACCTATAAGATCTTATAGGTGTCGGTTCGTGGAAAAATTGGGTCTATTTGTCTTTTAGGTACCGGTTCTAACAAATCCGGCACCTATGTGGCCGGTACCTATGGAGGTTTTTGTAGTAGTGTACGTGGAGTTCGAGGTCAACATCCTCCCACACCCGCGGAGAGGCTCGGGCAGCTACACCGCTGATGGCTGGACGGCCGCTAAATGGAGTTGGATCGCCGAATCTGGTTGCTGGCGCATGGACTGCCACCTACATTCCTCTGACATAATCTCAGACACGATGATGCCTATCCTGCCCAACTACGACACTGCCCGTCGTCCTCAGCCAAGCTTGGAGAAGCTCCATGTGGGTCATCCCGTGCTCAGCTTGCACGATGCCGATCTTGTTTACCTCATGGCCAAGATCGAGCACCGTGCTCACAAGGCATGGATCCTACCTATTGACCTCAGGAACGGGGTGGTGATTCAACAACCTGTTGATTTTGCCGCGCAGGAAGAAGAGGCGACACCGCCGGAGGACGGGGAACAATGATGCAATACTTGTGCTCTAGACTGCCTGAGTCTCAGTGAAGTGTAGTAGTCGAATTCATTGCACTTACAGCTTGTTAACAATATATAACAAGGACACATGCACCTGGAAGAAACCTAGCTTTGACTAATGACCATACTTGATCCATATATAGGACTTGCATATGACTGACTGACCGACCGACCGCATAGCTAGCTTAATAAACCAACCGTCCAATTAATTTAATTTATTCAAACAAGAGATTTTTTTTCTTCGTCTTATCACGTACGTTAGCAAACGAAGTGATGACTGACGACTTGGCGGAATATACCTGATGCATCTTGGATATACCGGCAGGGTCCCTAGCAAGCAACCTTGTATGTTCTGCCTTAATTTGTCAATTGAACTAATGCGGATCCAACCAGAGAAGATTAAATTAAGTAATTCATGTTGGATTAGCGTGATAACAACAAAAGGAAGAAGCATTAATTCTTCCGTTTCAATGCACCCTGCTACTACTTGTGCTACTTCTACTTATACACATGGAGTAAGAGACAAGAAAGTATCGCTGTTGCATATACCATCTGCCCCCATTTCATCAAGAATGATGACATCGAAGAAGCACATATAAATTATATACATCGGAGAATCATATATATTGCTAGTTAATTTCACAGATCTGTATAGTATACTACAATAATATTCCATTATATATGCAGCTAATAAGGTTGACCTCACCCAACATAGGATTAAGCACAGCAAGTCTTCCATTTTCATATTATTAACCTCTAACCAGTGATGGCAGGCAGGCAGGCAGTAGAAGCAAGGCTAGTAGGTGAGCGTTTCCTTCATGGTCATGGCTGCATGCAGGATCTTTTCAAAGGGAGCACAGGTACAGCTAGCCCAAGACCAAAAGCAAGCTAGGCAGGCAGTGCAGGACTTCAGGATCAATTTATGGAAAGAAAACAATCAATATTTTCAACAAAGTGAACTATGGTCAGCTTGAGGATCAATTTATGGAAAGAAAACAATCAATATTTCAACCACATTTTGTACCAGGCCTAGACCAGTTAAGCTTTATGGCTAATTGTTCTGATGAAGTGGATTGAGTAAGAACATCAAATTACAGAAATCAATGCAATATTTTATATCCTTTATGCTAATCAGAAGTTGCTTCCCATTCTATGTCGCTTGCAAATGGCATTGTTGAGCTTATTGATCAACATCACATTACAAAGCTTGTTATGGGAACATCTTCCTTCTTAGTGTATGTCAAGATGCCCTTATTCCATTGTACTGAGGCCTCATCATGAATCACAACCACTGAGATGTCTCTAGACTGAGCACGTTGTAGTCCGTAGATGTGATTTTATTATTTGTCATGTTCGCATCGCTCGTCCTAACAAGTATTAATGACAAAGGTGTCAGGACCAACAAGCAAACACTTCTTTTTGAACAATGCATTTTAATTTCCCCTTCCTAACACAACCCAGCAATTTACTTTTCTTGTATATTTCTTACTTAGCACATGGCAAGCATAATATGTCATTAAACTACTGTTAACAAGCTAGGTTTTAATAGCTATCATCTTCTTGTCTAAACTAGAGACCAGATCCTCTAATTAGTGTATAATCCGAAATTTTCCATGCAGACCATGAACATAAATCTTTCATGAACAGGAAGAGGCAAGTATACCAAAATCAAAAGTTGCAGCAATTGTACATCAACAGGCCAAACCATATTGCCAGATCTTATATATTTGCAAAGAAACTCTTGCTTGCACTAGGTACGAATGTTCATGCCGTCCTACCAAGTCTCCAACATAAATCCAACTCTACATTGAATTTAACATTTCGACCAAAGGAAGTAACTCAAAAGTAATAAGACAACGTTATTGTGATTGTTTACCATTTCAGGGAAGCCAGTCAGTTTGCTGAAAAAGGAGATTCCCCCAGAAGCAGCTCCGGGAGTTCCGTGTCAGATCAGTCTGAATTCCCTCCAAGATCAGTGTCGTTGCCGTCATGGTATCCAGGTCCAGATCAGCAATCGCTACCTCAATGGTCCAATTCCATTAGTTATCCCTTTTCAAGACATTTAGAGAACGGAGTGGAAAACATATCACCTATAAGGCGGCACTCAATCGACATAGCACCAAAAGGTTGCTCCCCGAATTCCAGCCATCAAAGCAATGGAGTGTCCTCACCAACTCTGACGGATTTCGACACTGTGGATGGATCATCAGTACCTGTTTCAAGCTCAAGCTCCGAAGAGCATCAGCATTCCATGGTAAGCTATATTGTACTGAAAGAAATCTCTAGGGATACCTTCATGGATGCACCTTTTCTTTAATTAAGGAAAAGACAACTACTGAAGTCAGATCAAACCTTAATGATTTACAGGTGGAAGCTAACATACAGAATGAAATGTTTGAGCAATGGCGGCAAGTTCGCAATGAGCTAGAACGCTCAAGAAAGGAAGCATCTGAGGGCCGACAGAAAGCCGAGAGAGAGCTGTTTGATGCTTCTAAGATGGTATGGTGTTTGTTATCCCCATATCCCTCTCGTCATGAAGAATTCTGCTTAATCTACTGATTTTAGTACCTTTGGGCCTCAAAATAACATCGTATTTTGAAAAGATTTGCTTGATGAATTTTTCGATTAAAATCCATCGAATAAATACTTCAAATAACAGGCATTAAGTCTGCATTTTAAAAATATTTTGTCACATTATATATGAAGCAGGATCGTATGACATGTGGGCCCAGAATTATCAAATAATAAACGTGTCCGAATATATTCAATATTGGACTCATTTCGCTGCATATTTTGAATAGAAAATAATGGTGCAAATGGATTTCGAATTTAATATATGGTTTTAAGTTTTGAGATGTTCAAACAAAAGAGATTGGCTAGTACTACAAGATTATACTGATTTGTTGGTAGCGACCAATCAGATGCACGTCCAAGGAAATTGAATGCGGGGCCCATTGTCATTAGCAGAGATAATTTCATGATTATCTCCAGACTCCAGTACGTGTGCTTGGTTTTATCTCCAGTATGTGGATGAATTAACACATGTGAGGCTTATCAGGAGAATGAACGTCTGATCCCATCATCTTGCGCTGAAAGCTCGGAGGGATTAGGCGGGGTTCGGTACTATCGCCTGTGTCTATTTAAGGCGCAGACCCTCGGCTGAAACGGGGTACACGGAAAACTGAAGGAAAATACATGGAGACGAGAAAAACAGAGAGAGACTCGCTCCTAGAAAAAACCACATCCAATTCATTTGCCGGCAGTGCTTCGAGGAGATTAAAACTTGTCGGCGGCTCGCAAGCAGGCGCACCACGCGGTGAAAATCAAACATCCCTCGCCATCAAGCTAATGTCACAAGCGAAGATGATCGTGCTAGGTGGTGAGTACTATGAATAAATTCCTTCAACCTTGTCGGTAAATCGATCGTTCTAATGGATGATTGGAGTACCTCTTTTCTTCTCATCAATTGGAGCACTTTGAAAATCAAATCGCCTCTGCTTTCTCGAATCACAAACTTGGGTATGCCTAATCCGTGGATCGGACTATCCTCGTATTTTTTATAATCAAAACATATGTTTTTATGGTGCATATGCCGGGAGCAAGTCCCAAATTACAAAATAAAGGAGGAGTGGAGATTAAAAATACATCATTGATGTTACGTCCGAGACCGATGAGGCCAGGTGATGGATTGGCTAAAGCTAACAAAGCTATGGCCACCACATATGCCTATTTATTATAGACAAAATTATGACCGAGCGTTAGCATGGCCAGGTCGCTACATTATTAATACGTCCAAACAAATAGGAACGGATGTACCGTTGTTGGGCATCGATGAGGCAAAAGCAACCACAAATCCATGTCCGATGAAGGCTGGAATACATGACTGGGCACCGACGAGGCAAAAGTCATCCCCTTCATTCTGACACCTATTCCATATACCGACGTAATAATAACGTATCGTGATTGGGTTTGGCGAAACAAAGCCACTTGTTCTACCATACACCATTAAATCCGCACCAATCTTAACCTTCGGCGAGCAAATTATTTTGAAGATGATCACAAATGCAACTTAATCGGAGGTGTTCCATAGGCTCGTCCTATGGATGTAATTAACCGGTAGCCTCATTGCTAGGCGTCGGGAATCAGCGGACTGTATGCAATCTCCGGTCAGCATACCTCTCTATTAAGCATCCTCACGAAGGCAAAATGAGAACTCCTACGGGAGCATCTTGTATTTGTAAAACATTCATGTTCACGAATCATGATTAATAAAAATACAGGGTTTTTCTATTTTCTGCATGTTCGTTGTTTTGTTTTCATCAAACAAGATGCATAAATGTGCTAGTGAAATACATATATACAGTTTTTACTACATGATAGATGAGTCTCTCAACTTTATATTAAAATTGCAAACCATTTTTTTTTTTTGCAGTTTAGAGCACGGGAAGAATTCACTCTGTAAAGAAAAAATTGCGGTAGAGGAAAGACTAACCAGAGAAAAAGCCAGTCTTGAAAAGGAGCGCCTCCAGATCTACAATGAGCTGCAGAGAGCTTATGCATGCCAATTCTCTAATGGAAAAGCTCCAGACTGTGCAAGGAGAGCTGCAACGTGAGAAAGACAATTCTGTGAAAGAAGCTGAAAAGATGAGACAAATAAACTGCAACAATGTATCTTGTTCTACTGGTGCTGTTGCCTTGACAGAGTTCACCTACACAGAGATTAAAGAAGCAACTAACGACTTTGATGAATCCAAAATGATCGGACATGGTGGATGTGGAAGTGTCTACAAAGGTTTTCTCCGTCATACCACTGTGGCTATAAAGAAATTCTACCGTGAAGGCATAACAGGAGAGGAAGAGTTTGATGATGAGGTATTTTTCACCAATCCTTCTAACTTGTGGCTAATATATTTACGTGAGAAAGAGAGTAAAAAACTTTATATAAATATGTGATTTTTCCAAAACATTACAGGTAGAGATTCTCGGAAGGATGAGACATCCAAACCTTGTGACCCTGATAAGAGTGTGCAGGGAGGCCAAAGCTTTGGTCTATGAGTTCTTGCCAAACGGGAGCCTGGAGGACTGTCTGCAATGTAAACACCAAACAGATCCACTTCCATGGAGAATGCGGATCAAAATTGCTGCTGACATCTGCACAGCACTTATCTTCCTTCATTCCAACAAACCAGAAGGCATTGCCCATGGTGATCTGAAGCCTGATAATGTTCTTCTTGGAGACAACTTTGTAGGCAAGCTAGGGGCTTTGGGATCTCTCGTCCGTTGAATCTGACAAACACCACCATCACCCCTTACCACCGAACAAACCAAATTAAAGGCAAACTGGGATACATGGATCCAGGATACATTGCTTCAGGGGAGCTCACAGCACAGTATGATGTCTACTCATGCTAAGATTGCTAACTGGCAAGAGTCCCCTAGGCCTTCCTAGCGAGGTAGAGGCAGCCCTGAACAATGAAATGCTGCAACAGGTAGTTGATGCTTCTGCAGGGGAATGGCCACCTGAGTATACTAAAAAGTTGGCAATCCTAGCACTGAGATGTTGCCGGTATGACAGAAAGGAGCGCCCTGATCTTGCCAAGGAGGCCTGGGGTGTTCTACAAGCCATGGTGAACTGTCTAGACAGCAAATGTGAGACACCATCCTTTTTCATCTGCCCAACGACACAGGTCAGTTACATCATGAGACAGTAGATTAATAGAAATTTCAAAGCATCTCTACCACTCTATATCTATTGCATAAACAAAATTCAGCACCAGCACAAATAGAGCACATGAGAAATTACTATATTGATGGTCAACATGGATAACAAATCAAAGAAATTAAGCACTCAAATCGTGTGATGGCTTATGCCAAACCAACAACTCTTCGTGTTCACCAGATTTATTATCGGTATCATCATCACCTTCTCCTGCATTTATGTTTTTACTTTTAATTTGAACTAATCTAGCATATTTTCAATATTTCAGGAAATCATGAAGGATCCACATATTGCTGCTGATGGATTCACATATGAAGGTGAGGCTATAAAAGACTGGCTTCAAAGGGGGCGTAAGATGTCCCCCATGACCTACCTCAGTTTCACACACCACGAGCTGATTCCCAATAATGCCCTTCGTTTTGCCATTCAAGAGTGGCAAATGAAACAGCAACTATGACCTTTTATTTGGTTTGTATTTTATTGTGTATCTAAAGTTTAAAAAAACAGTTTAAATTGTATAGTCTAGGGAATTACATTTTAACTGAAGCGCTAATACCTTCTCAAAATTTTGGAGTCCATGAATAGAAGTGATGTACATATTGTTAGGAGGCTCACACGTTTGGGATGAACTACTTGCAACGTAACCTAACCAAGAAGATGTAGAACCCAGAAAAGGATACTAGATCCATCTGTCAATGGATGCCTATTTTATCTCAGCCTTTTGCAAAGTCAGAAGTTCGTTACAGCATGGAAGCAAAACTGCAACAGGATCATTCAAAAGTTCATATGGTTATTGTGGTAAAAAAAAGTTCAGGTAGTTAAGCAGTAAAAGTCCATGAGCATGGATGGTTTCTAGTAGCGTGGGCAGTTCAGAAATTAACAATGTATGTATGATTTGTCAGCTAAAACTGCTGGTATGGCATGATAGTTTTGTTATACTTTCTATTTCTCCTGCCCTTGAAGAAGAAGATAAGGGAATAGAATGCTGCACTAATATGAAAAAGTTGTTGCTTGACTACCCTGAACTGTCAAATAAGTTGCTTTGAGGAAAGGGATATTGTGTGGGATTTCCTCATCCTTATGCTTTTTTTAAAAAAAAAGTGATGATAATTCACAAACACGGGAGCATTTGAAGTTCTAGTTTCAAACAGGAAAAAGGAAAGGGAGAGGTCACTGTTGATTTGGAGTCATACTGTTTGAAAAAGGAAAAGCTTAAGCTTATTCTCAGCCAGAAAGGGGGAAGGTACAGACTTTTATCTGTTCATGACTTTCCTCCAAATTGCGTATATCCATTTGATGATTTGATATTGGCTTCTAGCCTGTGCAATAATTTAACTCGGTATGTGATTGTGTGTTCCTTAACAAGCCTCCACCCCTCTAGCACCTCTAACCTTGAAACATGTGAAGCATGAGTTTACTGGCCCTAGGTAGTTTAACAATAAACAGATGATTAGCTTTAGTTGATAAGCCTCATGAGCAGTGAGGCCAATGAGGAAAAATAAGCGCCACAACCACATGACTGAGTCATGGTTTTAGTGTGGCATTATAGATTGGTGAAAAATGGAAGCTCTCCTTGCGATCCATACGTAGGGTGAACAGTACATGTGAAGCAATATTAGCACGAATGCAACATTTGGATGCAAAATCATCAAGCACGAGGGCATGGCATTCATACAAACAGGTGGCGTGCAACAGCTCAAGGCACCAAAACAATAGAGAAGGTGGAGAACCGGAGGAGCAAAAAAATATTGAGCAGCCGCTGTAATTGATCATCGTTCGATAGTTGACCAAGCATAGCATTGCACTGCATAGCATAGTGCTCGAAATTAAGCCAATAAAGCAAGCAAGCACGAACTCCCAATCCGAAACTTACCACGATGAGCTCCGGAGGGCGGGCGGCCATGCCTATGCCCTGCAATCCGCCTGGCCTGTGCGTCCCAACCCGCCACCGCCACCGCCGCCGCCTCCGCAGCGGCAAATCTAGATGGACACTCATCACCCCCGCCTGCCTGCAAATCTGCAAAATAGAAATTTGGAACTATATTTGGTTTTGGAGTAGTACTAACTGTTTATACATTTATGGGTCATTTATCATTTCTTTTTTACACCCCGAACTATATTTGGGCCTGTTCTAAACTGCTACTATTTGAGTTTAGCTGCTCCTGGTTTTAGGTTAGCATATATTTTAACAGTGTGTTTCGTACGTGTGATATAGAATTTGCTTTTAAAAAATCAAATAAATATATCTTTCAAGTTTTTAAGTAAATTCTCAATTAATATGTGCTAATCACATATCTCTGTTTTACGTGGGAAGAACCCACGTGTTTAAAATGGTTAATGGTATGTCTTTTTTTTTCTCTCTATACAAGTGTAGTGAAGTGAAATTTGATAGGATTGGTAAATCCCTTATAACTTATAGGATTGGAATCACTTAGGTTGTGTTCGGGACATGCAAACGATATATTCATTAACGCATGATTAATTAAATTTTAGCTAATTTTTTTTGAAAAAATAAATTAATATGATTTTTTAAAACAACTTTCGTATAATTTTTTTAAAAAAAATACATCGTTTAGTAGTTTGAAAAACGTGCGCATAAAAAAGAGAAAGATGAGTTGAGAAAGTGAAAAAAAACTTAGCCTAAAGATTGATTTAAACATCGATATTTTGAAGTGCAAGCAAACATTCATGACATAATCTAAAAATAACTTTGATAATGCTTTAAAAAATCAGCTTAAAATACTACTCATTTATAAATAAAGAGAGAAGAAAATTGTTACTACCTCTGTTTCAAAATAAATTTATTTTTAATCCTACCTATACATACCAATAGGAAAGCTACCTCCACTTTACCAAATCCCAATTAAATTGTTATCAATTTTATCTACTTCCAACATATTTGTTCCATATTTTCACAAACTCCAGTATAATGATTGCTCAAAAATAAACTTATTTTAGACAAATAAAAATAAATTCATTTTGAGACGAATGAAGTATCAAGCAGTAAAGTGAAGAATTTTAACAGTTTACGGGAGTAAAATGAGCCACACAATAGTTTAGGGAGTTAAGTGAACCGACAAAATTACTCAAGGGAGGAAAATGGACAAAATAAAATTTCAATAGAAATATGTCTGCATAGCATCATTTAGGTTGTGTTCTTCACTCTTATTTTTCAACTCATCTTTCTCTTTTTTTATGCGCACGTTTTTCAAACTGTTAAACGGTGTATTTTTTAAAAAAGTTTTCTATACGAAAGTTGCTTTAAAAAATCATATTAATCTTTTTTTAAAAAAATTATCTAATACTTAATTAATCATAATTAATCATATGCTAATGAGTCATTTTGTTTTTTTGCGTGTGGGATTAGTTCCCAACACCACATGCCGAACTTAGCCTTAATATCGTTTCATCCTCGTTTTATCAAAAAAATATATAGTTGAAGAAAGGAAAATACAGAGAAATTGAGGTAGCCACATTGACTTAGAGATCCAAATCCACCATGAACGGAGCTATTGTTTCAATCGGAATCCAGGAAAGCAAAGGACTCATCAGTCTCCGACAAGATCAAACATGCACACCAGTCTGTCTAGCTTTTCCACGCGTTTTAGCTTTTTGCACAAGAATAACTAACAAATTAGAACAAGTACC
This sequence comes from Oryza officinalis, assembly GCA_008326285.1. NCBI lineage: Eukaryota > Viridiplantae > Streptophyta > Magnoliopsida > Poales > Poaceae > Oryza > Oryza officinalis. The sequence goes on along the minus strand of BDMV01000009.1, from coordinate 35,860,076 downwards.
ATAATCCTCGAACCCGTAATCCTCATACCACTTGCTTTGTAGGTATCATGTAAACTTACATGATGAGATGGATGAGAAAAATAAAAGAGAGGATGAGCCACCTCTCATACAAGAGACAATTTTTATATAAAGTCTAAGAAAGATAAAAACAAAAGACCAATAAATATAGGAAACAAATAAAGTAAAATTAATATGATATATTGGGGCAAATATGCTAAAGGTAATTTGTCGTATATATTGTCTCTTAATTAATGAATTGATGATATGAACAAAATTAAAAGATGTCTATCACATGCACTATAAAACTTGCTCTTAAAATCCTCTTTTTATGGATAGATGACTATGATGCTCTCATATATAGCTTGGATGATTTCAAGCAAAGATATTTCATTTGCATTCAGAAATTAAGTGAAGATATCCATATGCATGTTTATATTGGATTATTTTTTTCTGTTCCAAAATATATGTTGGTATAAAATGTGCTATAAATCCAAAGACGATATCAGTTATATTATATTTTGATACAAAGACGAGTATTAGTTAGCGTGAGCTGCACTCCACACTTTACGACTTTGAGTCATTCAGTGAAGCAGACAGTCATCGACGAAGGTTGATACTACTTGGAGTCAGTCAGTCAGTCTATATCAATGCGTGCGTATTTAACGCGTAATGCTCAGACAATGCATCCTAATTGAGCCAGTCACCAATTAACGGTGAAAGTGTCAACGGCAATGCAACGAGCAGACGCGTGCCTATAGTCATCTGTGCTAACAGAGGTCCCGTTGACAAATTAGTAAATGCTGAAATGTCATCGTCATAACTAATTCAATTCGGAAGGTAAATGCATTTGCAACCGAAGAGTCTACTGCAGCTACAAAACAAATCCTCTGCTTTGTGTTTTCAATCTCAATTGAACTCTCCTATATGTACATTGTATTTTCACAAGCATGGAAGTCATTCAAAAACTATCCTTTAAAAATACACTCCTGAACTCCACTGGAAATGACATTTTGTCTGTCTGAAACAAACTTTTGGTATAATCTAGAAACGTTTAAATTGGTTAACGAATTAAATGTTGGTAGTGCCCATGGTTTGGTTTCAAATCAGAATATTCATTTTACTATTCAAATCACCAAAACATTTATAGACTACTACTTTCTCTGTCTTAGTAGAATATAAGTATTTATGAGTTTGTTCTAAGTTAAACTATTCTAAGGCTATGTTCGTTATGTGTGGATGAAACTTTTTATCCTCGTACGAAAAACGAGATAGTTCATTAACACATGATTAATTAAGTATTAGCTTAAAAACTAAGAAAAAAATTAATATGATTTTTTACAACAACTTTTCTATAGAAAATTTTTACAAAAAATACATCATTTTGCGGTTTCGAAAGCGTGTGTGTAAAAAATGAGGAAGTAAAAGTTGAAAAAAAACACAACCTAAGATTGACCAAGGCTGTGTTTGGTGGCATGCTAAACCAAGCGATGATGGATTAACGATGATTCATTAAGTATTAGCTAATAAAATTTAAAAATAAATTAATATAATTTTTTGAATCAATTTTTTTATATTTTTTTTAAAAAACACACTATTTAGTAGTTTGGGAAGCGTACGCACGAAAACGAGGATGCAGACGTTGTGAAAGTGGGGAAAAACACAACCCAAGTTTACAAAGAAAAACATTGACATCTACTACCACATGACAAAAAAGATAAATTATCAAAATATATTTTACAATGTATCTAATAACGTTTATTATCAAATTACTGTTTTTATATAGATTTGATCAAAGTTAGGATAATTTGACTTATAACAATCTCAAATGCTTATATTTTAAGATTAGTAGTGGATGCTGCGTTCGAATGTGAGGGTTGATAACTAATCTCTTCGACACGCAAAACGAATCAATTCATTAGCACATGATTAATTAAGTATTAATTTATTTTTTAAAAAATAAATTAATATAATTTTTTAAAACAACTTTTATATAAAATTTTTTTTTAAAAAAATACATTATTTATTAGTTTGAAAAATATGGGTGTAAAAAAGGAGAAAGGTGAGTTAAAAAAAGATGAGGAAGAACACAGCCTATACAAGTGAGAGCAGGCAAGCAGTCCAACACAGGCAGCAAGGATTCGAAAGCGGAGCCGGCGAGGCGAGGCGAGGCGGCGCCACACCAACAGGCAACAAAGCCATGGCCACGGCGGGCTCCTCCTCTCCGTACTCCGGTGATTCGCCGGAGCCGTCCTTCTCCGGCGAGAAGGTGTACGTGGCGGTGGGGACGGAGTCCACGCTGCTGTGGGCGCTGCACAAGTTCCCCCAAGGCACCGCCTTTGTGCTGCTCCATGTCTACTCCCCTCCCAACTTCCTCCCCATCCGTACGCATCCCTCTTCCCCTCTTCCTTCTACCTATGCTGCTGGAGTATTATCATGCTACTAACTAGATGATCAGAGCTGCCGCGATTGTATTGGCACAGACCGTGTAGTTTCATTGTCCAGTTCCCTCAAGGACTCAAAAATTACAACCTTTTCCCCACTCACCAAATGACCTTATCATTTCTCGTTTTCCTTTATGCACCACTTTTCCCCTACGAACAATCGAGGCCAACTCAATTCATTCAGTTTGAGTTTGGCTTCCATTTTCTTTACATCTTTGGCTTCCTCTTAGAGTTTTCAGTGCATGTATGTGTATGGCTGCAACTGCTTATGCAGCCTAGCCTCCATTGTTGTGTGCAGTCGGAGCCAAGATTCCTGCCGGCCAACTGCGAGAGCAGGAGCTGATTGCACACAGGAAGATGAACATGCAAAGAATCAGTGACAACTTGGATCAATACCAACTCATATGCGCTCAGCAAAAGGTCTACCTGTTTCCCATCCTCAACTTTTTATTGAACTAAAATTTAGTTGTATTCACCTGTAAAGGCCAAGAATGCAAAGAAAACTGCCATGGCCAAAACGGATGTATCAATTCATTGGTTTTGTTTGTTGCAAATGTTGGAATAAGCCTTATGGTCTTTGGTCTTTGTGGTCCTTCTCTTGCTTTTTAAATTGCTTTCTTTAGCATCTTTAGGACAGCATCCTTTCAGTTTTGCTTTTAGCATCTTTAGGACAGCATCTTTTCAGTTTTGCTTTTAGCATCTTAGGACAGCACTCCTGCTAGCATCTTAGTTCAAATTTTGAATTTGACTAGTTTGCAGCCACCAGCCAGCTATGGCTATATATATGTATCCAACCTCCTCCAGGAGGGCATGGCTTTGAGTTTGTAAATGGAAGAAAACCAGAAAATTGCCCCAGCTCGTGTGCCATCCTCTTCTCAATGAGAGTAACCATTGATATACTCACATCTGGTATCAGAGCCACACTTTCCTGTAGACTAAACATCTCCTGTTCCACCCCTTCCCAAGCTCGGTTGAGCTCTCAGCCAGCTGCAGCAGCAACACCGGCTGCTCCTCTTTCCCCTTCTCTTTCCCCCTCTCCACGCAGCAGCCTCCCGGAGGCGCGCCATGTCCGACGCTCGGTCTCGGCGTTCGGTCGCCTCGAGCACTTGACGTCAGCAGGACGCCGAGCTCGCCGCAGCAGAAGAGCGCAGGCGAGCAACGGCTCAGACCGCTGCAGCAGCAGCGAGGGCGGCCAGACTGGCGGCAGCGGAGTTGGCAGCAGCCAGGGCGGAGGCGGAAGCAGAAGCGGCGGAAGATGCGGCACGTGCGGCGGAGGTAGAGGTTGAGACTTTGCGCAGCAGCATCAACGGCTCCATCGCCGGCGACATCACCGCCGACAGAGAGCCTGAGGAGCTGGCAAGAAGAAGGGCGCGGGAGCGGGCAGAGCGGTGGGCAGAAGCCCACCCCCACGGCGGCGGCGATGACCCAAGGCACCGCGCGCCCGCCGACGGCGACCAGGCCGGGCGCAGGCGCGAAGGTAGCCCCCCTGGGAGGCGCGGTCGCGGCAGCCCAGATGGGCGTGCGCGCGCCGGTTTTTCCCCTGACGGACGCAACGAGCGCGACCTCAGGCGCGGCCCTCACGTCGACCCAGCGCTGGAGGAGATCCAGCGGCTGCGGGAGAGGGCCGCCCGGCTCGAGGCGGAGCTGGAGTTCAACCGCCGGCGCGGCGGTTGGGACGACGGAGAGCGCGACCCTCACAGGCGGCGCCGCTCTCCCTCCCCGGGTCGACACCACGGGGTCCAGGCTGTCGTCAGGGAAGTCGGCCCCGGCGGTGGGTGGCCTACTCTCACCAAGACCAACTACATCGAGTGGGCCGCGGTGATGAGGGTACGGCTCCAGGTGCGGCACATGTGGGAGGCAGTCCGGTACGGCGACGTCGACTACGACGAGGATCGACGGGCGCTGGATGCCCTCATTGCTGCAGTCCCACCCGAGATGCAGTTCTCGCTTTCCCAGAAGCGGACTGCCAAGGAGGCTTGGGACGCAATCGCTGCGGCACGCATCGGCAGCGACCACGCTCGCAAGTCCACACTGCAGGCACTCCGCAAGGAGTGGGAGAACCTGGCCTTCAAGCCAGGTGAGGATGTTGATGACTTTGCCCTTCGTCTCAACACTCTTTTGCAGAAGATGGTGCGGTACGGCGACGACACCTACGACGAGGAGAGAACGGTCGAGAAGCTCTTCCGCTGCGTCCCAGAGAAGTACAGGCAGATCGCTCGCTCGATCGAGTCTCTGCTGGACCTCTCCACGATGTCGATCGAGGAGGCGTTAGGCCGCCTCAAGGTCGTCGACGGTGATGAGCCACAGCCTCTCTCGGGGCCTATCACCATTGGCGGTAAGCTCCACCTCACTCGGGAGCAGTGGGAGGCCTCTCAGGGTGACGGGAGGAAGGGGGAGTCTTCTTCCTCGACAGGCGGCCGCAAGCCACGCAAGGCGCGCAGAGGTGTCCAGCTGCGGTGGGCGCGAAGACGCGCCGAGGGTGGCGCTCGCAGAGGCGCCCAGGGCGACGCCGTCGGCAACCACAAGCCGGCACGAGACGACACCTGCCGCAACTGTGGCAAGCTTGGCCATTGGGCCAAAGACTGTCGACAGCCACGACGCGGCCAGGCCCACGTTGCACAGGTGGAGGAGGAAGAGCCGGCTCTGCTCCTGGCACACGCAAGCATCGAGCTATCTCCAGCGGCACCGGCCGCAACAGCTTTCCTCCACCTCGACGAGCCGAAGGTACACGCCTTCCTCGGCAACAGCTCCAGCAACGATAAGGCTGATGGGTGGTACCTCGACACCGGCGCCACCCATCACATGACTGGCCGGCGGGAGTTCTTCACCGAGCTTGACTCCAGCGTCCGAGGCTCCGTCAAGTTTGGGGATGCCTCCGGCGTGGAGATCAAGGGCGTCGGCTCCGTCACCTTCTCCGCCAAGTCCGGTGAGCACAGGCTGCTTACCGGAGTCTACTACATCCCCGCGTTGAAGAACTCTATCATCAGCGTGGGACAGCTGGATGAAAACGGCTCACGCGTGCTGGTCGAGCACGGAGTCATGAGGATCTGGGATCGCCGTCGCCGCCTCCTTGCCAAGGTAACCAGAGGCACTAATCGACTCTACATCCTCGGCGCGCAGGTGGCACAACCAGTTTGCCTCGCCGCTCGTCGGGACGACGAAGCGTGGCAGTGGCACGAGCGCTTCGGGCACCTCCACTTCGAGGCCCTGAAGCGGCTCAGTGCCAAGGAGATGGTGCGAGGACTGCCATGCCTTGACCACGTGGAGCAGCTCTGCGACGTCTGCGTCCTAACAAAGCAGAGGCGGCTCCCCTTTCCTCAGCAGACGAGCTTTCGAGCCAAGGAGCGGCTCGAGCTCGTGCACGGGGACTTGTGTGGCCTAGTGACACCGGCCACACCAGGAGGACGACGTTACTTCCTGCTGCTCGTCGATGACCTCTCCCGCTACATGTGGGTGATGGTCCTCGGCAGCAAGGGAGAAGCTGCGGACGCCATCAGGCGCGCGCAGGCTGCTGCGGAAGCGGAGTGCGGCCGCAAGTTGCACGTGCTGCGCACCGACAACGGCGGGGAATTCACGGTGGCTGAATTCGCGTCGTACTGCGCTGATGAGGGCATTCAGCGCCACTACACCGCGCCGTACAGCCTGCAGCAGAACGGCGTCGTCGAGCGGCGCAACCAGACGGTTGTGGGGATGGCTCGGGCCCTCCTCAAGCAGAGGGGGATGCCGGCCACCTTCTGGGGAGAGGCGGTGGTGACGGCCGTCTACATCCTCAACCGCTCGCCTACCAAGGCCCTCGATGGCAGGACACCGTACGAGGCTTGGCATGGGCACAAGCCGGCGGTCTTCCACCTGCGGGTCTTTGGCTGCCTCGCGTTCGCCAAGGAGCTTGGCCACATCGGCAAGCTCAATGACAGGAGCACCCCAGGGGTGTTCATCGGCTACGCGGAGGGCTCGAAGGCCTACCGCATCCTCGACCCAGAGACACAGCGTGTGCGCACGGCGCGCGACGTAGTGTTCGACGAAGGGCGAGGGTGGGTATGGGACAAGGCGGTGGACGATGGCTCGACCTCGACGTACGACGACTTCACTGTCGAGTACATCTACTTCGAGGGAGCTGGGGGAGTAGGCAGCTCTTCTTCACCGAGCGTGTCTACCCCAGTCCCCGAGCTTCCACCGACTCCGGCAGCGACACACTCTCGAGCTACGACTTCGGCTGCGACGAGCCCTTCGCCAACACCACAACAGCCGGCGATCCCACGCGCTCCAGCACCAACAGCTACTCTGGGCACGCCTACTCCGACACCAGCTCGTGTTGAGCGCAGCCCGGTGGAGTTCGCTACTCCGCTCTCCCACGACGGGGAGCGCATCGACGCGTACCACGACGGCGAGCAGCTACGGTACCGTACGATGGAGGACCTTCTCGGCGATCAGCCGGTGCCGGGACTGGTGCCTCGCGACCTGGCGGCGCAGTTGCACCTTGCGTGCGACGACGGTGAGCCTCGGTCTTTCGCAGAGGCTGAGAAACACGCGGCATGGCGTGCCGCGATGCAGTCAGAGATGGACGCGGTTCAGGAGAACCGCACCTGGGAGCTTGCTGACCTCCCTCGTGATCACCGCACGATCACCCTTAAGTGGGTGTTCAAGCTGAAGAGGGATGAAGCCGGAGCCATTGTCAAGCACAAGGCTCGCTTGGTGGCGCGCGGCTTCGTGCAGCAGGAGGGGATCGACTACGATAATGCCTTCGCTCCCGTGGCACGGATGGAGTCCGTGCGACTCCTTCTTGCGCTGGCCGCTCAGGAAGGCTGGGGCGTCCATCACATGGACGTCAAGTCGGCGTTTCTGAACGGCGACTTGAGGGAGGAGGTTTACGTGCACCAGCCGCCGGGATTTGTGATCACCGGCAAGGAGGACAAGGTGCTCCGCCTGCACAAGGCCCTCTACGGCTTGCGGCAGGCACCGAGGGCGTGGAACGCCAAGTTGGACTCCACGCTCAAGGGGATGGGCTTCGAGCAAAGCCCGCACGAGGCGGCCATCTACCGGCGAGGCAATGGAGGAACTACCCTGCTGGTGGGTGTCTACGTCGACGACTTGGTGATCACCGGCACCAAGGATGCGGAGGTGGCGGCGTTCAAGGAAAAGATGAAGGCCACCTTCCAGATGAGTGACCTGGGGCCTCTCTCCTTCTACCTGGGGATCGAGGTACACCAGGATGACTCCGGGATCACACTTCGACAGACCGCCTACGCCAAGCGCGTCGTTGAGCTGGCTGGGCTCACCGATTGCAACCCAGCCCTCACTCCGATGGAGGAGAGACTGAAGCTGAGCCGTGACAGCACGGCGGAGGAGGTGGATGCTACACAGTACCGGCGTCTTGTGGGGAGCCTTCGCTACCTCACCCACACACGGCCGGACCTGGCCTTCTCCGTCGGCTACGTCAGTCGGTTCATGCAGCGACCGACGACGGAGCACCAGCAGGCCGTGAAGAGGATCATCCGCTACATTGCGGGGACTCTCGACCACGGTCTCTACTACCCGAGGTGTCCTGGCAAGGCACACTTCGTCGGGTACAGCGACAGCGACCACGCCGGTGACATCGACACCAGCAAGAGCACGAGCGGGATTCTCTTCTTCCTCGGCGAGTGCCTCGTTAGCTGGCAGTCGGTCAAGCAGCAGGTGGTGGCCCTGTCCAGCTGCGAGGCTGAGTACATGGCGGCCTCCGCAGCTTCAACCCAGGCGCTCTGGCTTGCTCGACTGCTCAGTGATCTCCTCGACAGAGACACTGGAGCGGTGGAGCAAGTCCGCTCTGGCCCTGGCGAAGAACCCCGTTTTCCACGAACGGAGCAAGCACATTCGGGTGAGGTACCACTTCATCCGAAGCTGCTTGGAGGAAGGGAGCATCAAGGCGAGCTACATCAACACCAAGGACCAGCTTGCGGACTTGCTCACCAAGCCCCTTGGGAGGATCAAGTTCCTTGAGCTTTGCTCCAGGACCGGGATGGTTCAACTGTCCCACAAGACGACGCACAAGACTTAGGGGGAGAAATGTTGGAATAAGCCTTATGGTCTTTGGTCTTTGTGGTCCTTCTCTTGCTTTTTAGATTGCTTTCTTTAGCATCTTTAGGACAGCATCCTTTCAGTTTTGCTTTTAGCATTTTTAGGACAGCATCTTTTCAGTTTTGCTTTTAGCATCTTAGGACAGCACTCCTGCTAGCATCTTAGTTCAAATTTCGAATTTGACTAGTTTGCAGCCACCAGCCAGCTATGGCTATATATATGTATCCAACCTCCCCCAGGAGGGCATGGCTTTGAGTTTGTAAATGGAAGAAAACCAGAAAATTGCCCCAGCTCGTGTGCCATCCTCTTCTCAATGAGAGTAACCATTGATATACTCACAGCAAAATGTCATCCGTAATCTTGATGCTTCACTGTGCTATTCATCTCTAGGTACAAGCTGAGAAATTGGTGGTTGAATCAGATGATGTTGCCCAAGGATTGGTGGACCTCATCTCTGAGCATAATGTTTCCATGCTTGTAATGGGGGCCGCAGATGATAAGCACTATACAAAGTACGCATGTGCCAAAGCTCTGAATACTTTTATGCACTTTTATCCATAGTAACTATGATTAAACACTGTGATCACAGTGGATGCTAGTAAGGTACCATGCTTGGGAGAAGTGTTGGTTTTTGTCTACTTAGCTAAATAAATTCTTCAAGATAATCAAATGTTAAGACTAATTGCTTGCACCTTGGTTCTCTGGAAGCGAACTTAGTGTTTGCACTGCTTCAGTACGTTCTAAAATCCAAATAGTAATCTATGCCGTATTAATTCACTAAAACCTAACTCCTTGTTTCAAGAGTTCAGGAAAATGAAGGTTCTGAAATCCAGGAAAGCACGAGTTGTAGAACAGCGTGCAGATCCTTTCTGCAAAATATGGTTCATTTGCAAAGGGACACTGGTATACTGTAGGTATGGTTGTGAGCTGATCATACACTTCACTTTTGTTCCTAGAATTACATTGCCGACTTTCCAGCCTGCATCCATTTGCATTTAATATGTTCCATTCCTTTGTATTCTCTACACTAGGAATGCTGCTCCCTTTGGCCATGACGTGATGCGGGACTGTAGGCAAAGTGCTACTTCTGCACAATGTTCAGTGGAGAGATCGAGTAGCTTGTCAGAGATTTGGTGTGTTTCAAACACATGGCTACACAAACTAAACCTCGAACCACACATTGAGCCGACTAGTTCAGACAGATACTCTGATAAGGAAAAGGTAAACACAATTACGTCGATGTTGGATCTGATTAAGATCCCTAGTTGAGCTGTCCGCATTGCATCCTCACTTGAAATGGATCCATGATGGAGCATTTTCTTGATATATAAGTTAGAGGATCATTACGTCGTATGCCATTTTGTCTAGTAGCTCACCAGTTTGTACTTTTGATCATCGTATCTAGTTTTGCTTTGAATTTTGAGAACTCTCTAATATCTTAGTGGCAGTGCTCTCACAAATCTTGATGCATGAATAAGCTACCCAATCGTATGCAGGAAGATACTAAAGAGCGTGAGCTCCAGCATATACCCATGCAGTTAGAGAGAGTAAGACAAGAAGCTTATGAAGAGAAATGTAGGCGCGAGAAAGCAGAACAGGAGTTATTTGAGGCTCTCCAGAAAGTAAGAATAGATTAATTATATTTATCCCTCATATAATGTGTGCTATACTTAATGGTTATTCTAATGATAATATGGCTGCATGCCAATGAGAGCAGAAAAATTCTTCGTACTGTCCATGTAAACAACTTTCATGATTGTTATACTCTGTATCATGGATTATAAATCTGGAAATGATGTTTTGGATAAGTGATACATACAGATTTAAACAAGATCCTTGGTCTCACATTTAATATCACCAACAGGCGCAAGTATCAGAGAATTTGTACTTTGGAGAACTGAAGCAAAGGAATGAAATAGAGGTAAAATTGACAACAACAATGGAGGAAGTTGACAGGCTTGCAAGAACAGCTGATGAACTTGCTGCAAAACTTCAAGAGCAATGTGAGAAAATATTGGTCCTAGAAAAGCGAAGTGCCCATTCTGGCCATATTATCAAGGATCTTATGTTTCAGCGTGACAAAGCAGTAAGAGCGGCAGAAGCAGTATGTGTAAAAAATGGAGTCTCTACTGCAATTGCGGATAGAACAATGGCCATCACAGAGCTATCGATATCAGAGATTAAGGAGGCAACCAGCAACTTTGATCACTCATCAAAGGTTGGGGAAAGTGTTTATGGAAGTGTATATAAGGGACTTCTTCGGCACACAAATGTGGTTGTAAAGAGGTTGAATCCTGAAAGCACACAGTCACTGTTACAGTTCAATCATGAGGTAAAGGTTTTTGTTCTAGTTATATGCTTGCCTTCTATAAACTTGATTGACATTTTGTTGGTCCAAATGAACTGTTGCATTTCAGAGAGTTAAGTTGTCCTTACTAATAATTTACAGGTGGAAATCCTTAGCAGGGTGCGACATCCGAATCTTGTTACTCTTATAGGGGCATGCAAGGATGCCCGAGCTCTTGTCTATGAATACATGCCCAATGGAAGCTTAGATGACCGCTTGGCTTGCAAGGACAATTCGAAGCCTCTTAGTTGGCAGTTGCGTACCCGCATCGCTTCCAACATTTGCTCTGCACTTATTTTTCTCCATTCTAATAAACCCCACAGCATTGTTCACAGTGACTTGAAAGCATCTAACATTCTTCTTGATGGAAATAATGTGGCTAAGCTTAGTGGTTTTGGCGTATGCCGAATGTTAACTGATGAATTCAAGGCCACAACCACTCTATACCGCCATACCCACCCAAAAGGATCTTTTGTGTACATTGATCCTGAATACGCTATTTCTGGTGATCTGACACCCCTTTCTGATGTATATTCTTTTGGTATCATACTCCTGCGCCTCTTGACTGGAAGATCAGGATTTGGTCTTTTGAAAGATGTGCAACGGGCAGTAGCGAAGGGTTGCTTGCAAGCAATATTGGATTCATCAGCTGGAGACTGGCCTCTTATGCATGCTGAGCAGTTGTCTCGGGTAGGCCTAAGATGCTGTGAAATCAGAAGAAAAAACCGTCCTGACCTGCAAACAGAGGTTTGGACAGTACTTGAACCAATGTTGAGGTCTGCTTCCTCTATGCTATGTTCATTATCATTTAAATCAGTATCTGAAGACTTTGGTAATGTGCCATCCTACTTCATCTGTCCAATACAACAGGTTAGTCATATACTTTACTTAGTGATTATTACTCCCCCTTCTCTCAAAAGCATTTCCTCACCATGATTTCCTTCAGACTCATGTTTGGTAATTGGTCCGTCTATGTAATGATATACATTTCTAGGTTTTTTTAATATACTAGTCTCTAAAGGATAACTAGATGAATTTTTTTTTGCATACAATAAGAGAAATCAAAGGGTGACATTTGATTGGATTTAAATTCCTCTTGCACTTCTGCTTCCATTTATGGTTCTTGATGTCATTTGATTAACTCCAAATTACTCCTGAGCTTCTGTTTCCATTGAAGCTGAGTTCACAACTCTGTGTTCCCGGCGCGCACAGTGCTCACGGAAAACGGAACGGTTTATTAGCGTGTGATTAATTAATTATTAGCTAAAAATTTTTTCAAAAATGGATTAATTTGATTTTTTAAGCAACTTTTGTATAGAAACTTTTTGCAAAAAAATACACCGTTTAGTAGTTTGAAAAACGTGCGCGTGGAAAAAATACTGTGCGTGTGCGTGCTTGGAACACACAGTGCCGAACACAGCCTTAGTATGATTATTAGTAATTTTAGAGAAAGTCAGTCAATTGTTTGCCTGGACAGCAGTTGAGATATCAGTTACGCAAACATCTCTGTGAACTTCAAGTTATGGGAGTTCTCAGTTCTTGTTACTGTAGTCCTGTAAACTATTTTTTTTTAATGAAATGGCCACTGTAAACTACTGTTTGTATATGTGTTTCTCAACCCTGATGCAATGGCACTCCAAATTTTTTGTGTGTTACCCAAGAAAAGATAACCAGTTTTCTTCTCCCTTGTTTCCCCTGTGTGTTTTATGCATTGCAGGATGTCATGAGAGACCCTTTAATTGCTGCAGATGGTTTCACCTACGAAGCGGAGGCTATAAGAGAGTGGTTTGATAGTGGTCACTATACATCACCCATGACAAACCTCGATCTACCGCACCGTGATCTTTTGCCGAACCATGCCCTCCGTTCTGCAATTCAAGAATGGCTGCAGTCAAATGCAGATTAATATGTTTGGATTCTCATCATGGAAAATAACAATGAAAATTATGTCATATATCTTCTGAAGATACATTTCAGACCAGGATAATAGGCAGAAACCACAGGAAACCAAACGCCTTCTGTCTTTTTTCTTCTGAAAGAATGACTAATTAAAGGTATACAAACGGTTGTTCTTTTTTTTAAGCAAAACCTGTATGTAAAAAATATAATAAATTCGGAGCTACCTCTGCTCCATCAGTAGCATGGTAGACATTGTACAGGTAGTCACTTGTCAGTGTAGTAGAGAGTTGTGATATCCGAGCATAGCGGAAAAAGTGCTCAGATAGAGTGTATGGAAGTACAAATACATGTATGAATAGAACTATCAGATCAGAATTTCACCACTTATAATGTTATCATGCTTACGTGTTGTAACCATTCTGATTATATAGTGTTTCCTGTGCCATAATGTCTAATCTGAAAGTTTGAATTGTGCAAAAGCTATCTGATTAGGTATGCTGATGACACAAAGTCATCGTAGGACAAAACCTTCTTTTTGAAATATGCGTCCAGTGCTTAAATTTGTCAAAGTTTCTTGCATATGCAATTCGCTGAAAAATTATAAAAAGGTGCCATGTCGTACTCCCAAATGTCGGACCAAATTGCTGCTTAGAGATTTACAGTAAGAATAATGTGTGACGAATCAACTGGGATCTTCTGAAGTCAGAGATCAGGAAGAAACTGCGCCTCCTTGCTGTGGAGATTACAATGCAAATCTCAATCTTAACGCATGCACTTGATTTGTTCAGTAGTAGAAAGAAAGAATGATGCTGGTATATGCTGTTCATATCGCTTTAATGACATGTCTTGATTTGCATTACTATATTGACAGCCTGGGGAGCAAGAATTCTATGAAAGCAACGTCCAGGGAAAGAGAAGGATGAGGGCCAAATGTCGAATCACCATTCAGGTATTCAGCAAATGCACACCAGAATTCAAAGCTTGCATCCAATCCAATGACGACTGATCAATTCTTCTGCAACATGAAAATAACCCTTTGGCGTGCTTAGCTGCATTATGTTGCCGACCGGCCAGGGAGATATATACAAGACTTCACTGCTAATCTTCCAAAGTCAGTCGTCGATCGAGGACAAACATGTACAGCAGCTTCTTGGACAGAAATTTCTTGGAAAACTCGGAACCCTCAGCTGGAACAATACCATTCATTCTTGTTTATATCTGATGAACAAACAGGCAAGCCATTAATTACAAAAGATTTGTAAAAATGATGATTTTAGCTTAAAATTCAAATAGAATAGAAACATTGATGAGATTACAGTCTCTCCTATGTAACTTGTAAAATCATTTGTAGTTGATGATCTAAATGAACCTGCCCGTTTGCAAACCAAGTATGCAGCAGGAGTTAGTGGCTACTGAGTACTGAAAGGGCAAAACAATACTGCCAAGTTGGAAGTGGTATAATTTTCTGATTGGATTACATTTTGGGACCCACAGCCTGATACTTCTGCTGGATACCATCAAGCTGTTGAAACCTCAAACCATGCTAAGCCAAGCTTTAAAACCCCCGGCTGTCTCTCCCCACCTTTGGCCCTTCTTTCAACTGATGCTTTCTAGTTTTAAGAATACCATGAAGTTGATGGTATTGATATAGATACCACCATGAAGTGAAGTTGATGAAAAGTGGTGCACCACAATAAGGTACTTTTGCTTCCCTTCCTTTTGGATCACTTTCAGATATACTCTTACCTTCTTCATTTCAAGCCTTGGTTGCTTCTGCTGCTGAACCAGATATATTGACAAGATCAGAACCACAATTTGATTTTAGTTCCTGATGTAGAAGACGGCAAGAAAAGATGGACGAGGAAGAGATTCATATCGCGGTCGGGAAGAACTTCAGAAAGGAAAAGGCTAACATCCTATGGGCTGCTGCAAGGTTCCCAAGGGCCACTATAGTTCTTGTTCATGTTCACTGGCCTTCCAAGTGGATGCCCTTCAGTAAGATCTTCATACTTCTTCAGACAAATTTATTTCCATAAGCCAATGCAATTTATCTTTTAACTGTGTTAAAAAGAAAGTGCTACACCATTCAATCCTAAAAAAAGGGGGGGGGGAATTGTTGACAGTACGATATGTGATCTTTTACCCGATAAAAGATGATTTGTTGATTCAATATTCATGGCCATCTTAGCTTATACGTGCATCCTAGTCTTCCTATCAGTAGAGTAAAATGAAGATGCCTAATTCTTATTTACTTATGATTTCCCATGTGTAAAACGCTGGCTTTCATACGCTGTCTTGTTATTCTGCGCTGGTAGTATAATAAATTGCCATAAAATAGCTTTTCTTGATGAACGTAAAAACTAACAGCATAGCGTATCCTGATTGTCATGTGCTGTATGAACAATAGTTTGCTCCTTTCCAACAACTGCAGTGGGTGGCAAAGTTTTATACAAATTTGCAGATGAAAAGGAGAAGGAGATGCACAGAGCCAAAGAAACGGATGCGATGGTCAAGATGTTATCACAATACAAAAACCTTTGTGGAACAAGAAAGGTGATACTAAGTATCCTTAGATTTTTAGTTTGAATCATGTGAGTCAGATTACAGCAGTGCTTATTTAAGCATCCCACTCATCTGACATGTATAAATCTGATATTACTTCTATGAGATTTTCAGGGTTTCTTATTTGTAAGCATGTAGTAAATTCATATAGTACGGAGTACATAAGAATGTTTTCTGTGGTCCTTCCTAAAAAGGCATGGAAATGAGTTCTAGCTGTAAACACTAGACTTCTGCCTTAGGTCTACTATTTGAACCCCATATATGCAATCATGAATGAGCTTCCTACCATATGGTGAATAATTGACTTCAACGATATTGACAGTTGAACCAATAAAATATAAGCGTGGCAGGATAGTTACTATTTGGCAAAAAACAAAAAACAAATCATGTTATCTAAGCAGGCTGTCCATACAGGTTAGGGCACATTACCTTTCACATGATGATGTTCTTGCTGGTGTTGTGAATCTGATAAAGAAGCTCAAAATTAAGAGAATTGTCATTGGTTCAAGGTAAGATCCCAAATTCTACATATTGAATTTCCATTCCTTCTTTCAAAAGAGATACGTTTCTCTATTGGCATATATTGCTCCATGTAATAAACCGGGGTATTATGCAGGAGCATGTCAAAGGAAGCGATGATTCGCAAATGCTGTCAGGTTTGGGTGGTTATCAATGGAAAACACATGTATACTAGGTATAGTTTGAGATATTATCCAAAATCTACAGTCCACACCTGCAGCAATATTAGATCAAATCTAGCAACAAGTTCATGGATGAGATCATTCTAAAATGCAGCAATGATCATCTGGAGCATACCGGGAGCATTGGATATGGAGGGAGTGCTGAATCTTTGGCATCTGTACATGAGCTGAGCGATGATTCGAATGGCTACTCAACACCACAAACTGATTTTGTAAGCGGCTTCCTAGCAAAGCATTAGACACATGCATGCAGTCAATGATCACAAGTCTATGATCTTGGTTCAGATTTTTAATACTAATTTGTGATGTATTCTCGAATATGTTTCACTTTAGGCAGATGAAATCATTTATGATGATGGGGTTATTCAAATGGATGGTGCTGGTGAATTGGCAACGGTATGGCTATTTTCCTTAATTTTACTTTCAAGATAATTATTAGAACATATTTTTAGATAATGGATAGATGAAACCCAGAAGATAATTATTAGAACATGAGCGCTAGCTCAACACTTATGCCTATTTTTTCAAGTTTGCCCACACAACAGGAAAGATTGATAATTTAGGTTCACACTGCGTGTAATAATGTTTAACCTTGTTGATTTTCACAGTAACCATAATGTTGTGGTGTTACAACTTCTGTGAGTTGTGAAAGCTGCAGGGTTCATAAATAAAGAGAACAGCTGATTTGCTTTCTGTAGTGTGATGTGCAGGAAACTGAAACAGAGGATGAGGAAAGCATAGAAACAGGGGAACTAAATTCTTATGAGGAGGAGGTGGAGCACTCTTCCGAAGAGACTGCTCACAAAACTGATGAGATACAGAGTCTTAGAAGTATAACTGAAAGAGCTGAAGAACTGATGGTAAAAGTTGCATATATGCTTCATTTCTCTAGCTTATATTCCAGTTTTGAAATCAGAAACAGCAAGCCCTATCTAAACATGGACATAAAAACACAGGATTCATTTGAATTTATTGATTTCTTCAAGAAGTTTGCATGTGTGATGAATACTTCACATTGTTGTTGGCAGGAAGAAATAGACAAACTCCAAAGGAAACTGAAAGAGCTGAAAGAAGAGGATGACAGTGATGAAAAGAGCATCTTGTCACCTAGGCAAAAGGCTGGTGCTGCTTCACTGAAGAAGGAGAAGAGGTTATCATCAACAGGAAGATACCCAGAGCTGCAACTTCCACCACATATTTCACGGTTCTCCATGTCAATGATCGGTACAGCAACGGACAACTTCTACTCAAGAAACCTGATAGGTGAAGGAGGCTATGGGCCAGTGTACAAGGGAAAACTAGGTGGCAAAGCAGTGGCCATCAAGCTGCTGAGACCCCATGGCAGGCAAGGTTTCCCAGAGTACAAGCAGGAGGTAAATATGTGCGTCATTAATTAGTAATAAGGACTGCATTGATAGCATATATACGTATATTAATGAGATTGGAATGGGGTGCAGGTTGTGGTGCTGAGCAGAATGGAGCACCCGCACATAGTGAGGCTCATCGGCGTGTGCCCGGAGTCATGCGGGCTGGTGTACGAGCACCTCCCAAATGGCACCCTCTTGGACAGCCTCTCCACCTCCAAGGGTCTCTCATGGAAGGATCGCGTCAGGATCCTCGCCGAGCAGCGTTCCGCGCTGTCCTACCTCCACTCCTGCCGCCCCCACGCCATCATCCACGCCGACCTCAAGCTCACCAACATCCTCCTCGACGCCGCCAACTCCAGCCGCCTCGGCGACTTCGGCACGGCGCGCACGGTGCACGTGAAGCCGCTGCAGGATGAGGAGGACACCATCTGCCGCCGCACCAACCCCATGGGCACCACGGGCTACATGGACCCCGTCTTCTTCATCACCGGCGAGCTCACCGCCGACTCCGACGTCTACGCCTTCGGCGTCGTCGTCCTCCAGGTGCTCACCGGCCTGCTCGACCTCAACATCGCCGACCAGGTGCGCGAGGCCGTCAAGATGGACGCCGTCCACTCCGTGCTGGACGCCTCCGCTGGGAGCTGGCCGGAGGTGCAGGCCGAGAAGCTGCTCCGGCTGGCGCTGCGGTGCTGCAGCCTGGAGCGGAAGCGGCGGCCGCCGATCACGTGCGACGCTGAGTGGAGGTCGCTCGACATTTTGCTCGCCATGGCAAAGTCACCAGCTAAATCTCGGAAATGGAATTCTATTCATGGAAGCTAGCGATTGGAGTTTTTTTTTTCTTTTTTTTAAAAAAAATTAAAAACTAGGAGTAGCTAGCTACTTTCAGTATGCATGTTGCCTGAGTATGTACATAAGGATAGGGGATCTACGGTAGTCAACTGTCAAAGTGTCAAACACACCAAATAATCTCTTTGTACTACTGTCACTGTAATTATTTTAGCATTATAATGGTTGCTCCAATTTTTCATCTGAAGATTGTCATATGTACCAATGTATGGTTAAGTATGCTCCTATTTACCTGTCACTGTTGACCTAACTTTGATTAAAAAAAGAATTATTATGTTTTGCAGGATGGAAATTGTACGAGCATGCAACATAATATCATAACATAATTTTAAATATTTATCTATCTACAATTCACCAACAACAGTCCTACATTCTACATACTTCATACTTCATTGATCGGTCAGAATTGTCTTGCTCAGATCCAACGTCCCAGATCGCTCCCGCTCCCCATCCCTCTCTGTTGATGCAAAAACGCGTCAGAAACGTGTTGATGCAAAAACGCGCCAGAAACGTGTTGATGCAAAAACACAGCGGCCTGAGAGATTTGCTTAACTCTAGTTCTAGTGCAGGTCCAACTCTTAGAAAACGGGTTCAGGGCGTGTCAGTTGGTTTGATCCTGCAACCAACAAGATATACAAAGAAAACCATGTTAAATGCACGATAGCTAATCGGCTGATAAGTCGATGACATATCGTATAATCCTAGCCGATGTGATCTGACCGAATCGGCTGTGAGGTGTAAGATAAATAATTCAAACTAAACCCTAAACACGCTCCATCGGCTGTAAATACATAATCTATTGACAAAGATCAAATCTTAGCCGATGAAATCATATCTAGGTTAAAGTTAAAAACTGATACCATACCGGCTAATACTCTGATATAGCCTTATACAAGAATATCAGTCTAAATAAATATACTAAGGCAAGCTTAATATATTTAACTAAAGTGATACTTTTATATAAGGGGCAGATATAACATGAAAAACATGATTAAAAGAAATTTAAACACAACTAAACATCTATATCAGATAAGATCGGCTGAAACTCCAATGCTAGCCCTATTACAAACAAGAAACAGGCTTGGGATCATGATTCTAATTAGGACTAAGACTGATGTATCATAAAGTGTAAAAAGAAGTATAATATATAGACAATCAAGTCTTTGAATGATTTTCGGGGTGGTAGATACCTTATGCCAATCTAGGCTAATGAACTGATTTAGCCGATACCGACAAAACCTTAGAAAAGGCTTAGCCGATACGGCTAAATTAGCCATCGAATTAGATTGGCTAAGTTATGTGGTAATTTAATAAGCCATACCTCCAGCTGACAAACCCGAAGCACAAACAAGTCGAAAAGTAAAAGGAAAATTGTGGCGATACATCGAAAGTATTGTATTCCTCTCCTCTTTACATAGACCTCGGGTTTATATTTATACCCGTACGTACAGACCTTGTTCTTGCCGGATACTATTTACAACTTGCCTAAACACACAAGTCCTTGGTGGACTCTTACCACAATATTATAAAAAGAAAACTAACTCTTATTCCTAATTAATAGATACAATTGCCTTATCCGGACTTAATTATTAGTTGGCAACATCTTTAAACCTTCTCCGAAGCTAACAAGAACCCAGTGTAACGCCCGTTTTGTCGCGGCGTTAGTGGGAAAACCTAATTACTAAAAACTCTATTTGCGAAAGTTGCTCTTCGGTTGAGTCTTGTCGTGTGCCAGGGTCTCGTGTTTCCCCTCTCAGTTCAATCCCAGAGAAAACCGCGAAATCGGATTTCGAATCCGAGCACTCAAACTCCTCATTTCAACCTCTCAGGAAAAGTCTAAGTTTCCTCCCTCTGCCCTCGGGCCGGTTTCTTTCTCGGCCTGCCCTTTTTCTTCCCTGGGTCGTCTCCCGGCCTAGCTCTCTCCCACGGCCTGCCTCGGCTCGCGCCCCCTCTTGCTGGGCCGCGTGCCGCCTCGGCCTGGTCCGCTCTGGCCTGCGCCCCCCGTCCACGTGCGTCGCACGTGCCAGGGAGAGCCGTGTCGCCCCCAGCCGCGCCGTTCCTCTCTCTCCCTCTTCTCCCCAACGGCTCCCGCCGGCGCCGTTCCGTCCTGCCGCCACTCCCGGCCTCGCCTGCGCGCGTGCCGCCAAGGGGCCGAGCGCGCGCCCCTCGCCCCGCGCGCATCCTTGCCCAAAGCGGCATGGGGACAGTACCCCTTTCCCCTTCCCCCTTTTTCTTTTCCTCGATCGCCGACCGCCACCGACGTCATCCGCTGCCGCCGCTCGGCCGCTAGCGCGAAGGGCACAGCGCGGTCCCCGCGCCCTCAAACCGCCTCTCCACTCCGCACCGCCTCTCCCCGGCCGAACCGACCTAGCGCCCCTCCCCTTTAAAATCCCCCTTCCCTCTCGGCCGCCGTTGCCGCCGCCGCCGAGCTCAATCCTCTTCCAACCCGTCGCGTCGTCGCGCCACCGCCCCTCTTGCTGCCCGCCGCCGCGTGGAGAGGAACCCGGCGCCCTCTTCTTCCCCGGCCCGGGACCGCGCCACGCCGCCGCCCCTCGGTTTAGGCCGCTAGTTAGCCCGTAGAATCCCTCTCCGGCCACCGCCGTGGCCGCCGTCCCCTCCTCCGCCCCTTCTTCGCGCCGCCGTTGCCGCCGTCGCCGCGCACCGTTGACGGTCGCCGTCGCACCCCCGCGGCCCGATCCAAGCCGTTGGCTCGGTTTCCCTCTCTCTCCTCCCGCCGCCAGTGCCCGCCGCCCGCCCACGCCGGTTCGTCGCCCCGCCGGAGCCCGCACTCGTCGCCAGCCGTCCGATGCGGCCTCCCCCTCTCGGTCCGACGTGGAGTCCACGTGGACGCCACGTCCGCCGTTCCGGGTCCCACGAGGGACCGGTCAAAACGGCCTCCCTTTCGCGTATCGGCCGGGCCGCGCCGCCAGGCCGGCCATCTGGGCCTCCTTGGCCGACCGGCCCAGTCGGCCTCGGCCCCTCTCTCCCCTTCGGCCACTCGGCCTTTTTCGCTCATGGGCCGCGCCCTCAAGCGCCGGCCCGCTCGGCCTCCAAGCGCCATCAGCCTCGGCCCATCTCTGCTTGGCCCATCGGCCCCCTCTCTCTCCACTCGGCCACTCGGCCTCTTTCCCGCGCGGCCCAGTCGGCCTCGGGCCACTCGGCCTCCCACCCCTCCTTGGCCCACTCGGCCTCCGTGTCCAGTCGGCTCGAGTCACTCGGTCCGGCCCAGTCGGCCCCCGAGTCACTCGGGAGGCCGGACGGCCCCGAGTCACTCGGGAGGCCGGACCAGGCCGCGCCACTCGGCTGTGGGCCGACTCTTTCGGACCGTCGGCCCATTATTTCGGCCGCGCCCATTCTATTCCATTGGGCTGCCCTTAGCCGCCCAAAATAAAGTCTAAATTGCATTCCTCCTTTCTTTTCTTTTTCCAGGGAATTACTAATTCCTTTTCTTTATTCCAGAAAATCCTTTAATCTTCGGAAATTCATATCTTTTCGACCGTTCGTCCGATTAACCCCGTTCCAATTCCAAAATTTCTCAAAAATCGAGATCTATCCAATGGCATGCTTAGTTGTCTTTAATAGGGCTTCTTTTTGTCGCTTTGTTGAGTCATCTCGTTTCACGTGTAGTCTCAGAGCCCGAAGACCCGCAGTGCGCGGATTTCGAGAAAGAAGCTCAAGATCTCGAGCAAGGCAAGTCACCTTTGATCAATTGAACCTATAATTTAAATTAAGTATTTTGATTCCGTAAACTATGCATTACTTAGGTTACACTTGGTACTTGGCCTCGGTTTGCAATACAACCGGCAGGCCCTACCCATTTGTTGCATTCACCTTCCTTGATTATTTGAATACCCTAACACCCTTGTCACCCCTCAGGTGAAATCTCGATATCCGCACCTCGCGTATGAATATCGAGACTCCCCTCAACTTTAAAATTTATCACATGGGTAAAACTTGAGTTTACAAAATGCTTGGAAAACCCGACACTTGGGTCGGTGCCTTGAAAATAAAGTGAGTTTCTAAAACTCACGGTACGGGAGACGTACTGGAGGTATGGTCTGCCCGTTCTCGCTCTAAGGACCGATTCCTTGGGAATTACATCCGAACATATGTCAAGTACGACCACATGGGTGATATGGGACGCCCCTGGCTGAGTAATTAGCTAGGCCAGGGAAATCTTGATGCCAAGGGACAAGTGGATTCGCCGGGGTGGTGTCGGGGAGGACCCCTAGGCTTCCTGGCACAGTATGGTCTGGGACCTAACCTGGTGTTGGTCCGTGGGACCCCTCCCGTTGGCATAAGATGACCCTGAGTTGGCTTTCGAAACGCCTTGTCGTGAAAGCCTCAAGGTCGCCAGACGTGACCGAGAGTCGCGGGCTGGGTGATTCAGGGTTAGTAACGTCATGTGGGTAAAGTGTACCCCCTCTGCAGAGGTTAATAACTGTTCGAACAGCCGTGCCCACGGTCATGGGCGAATGTGAGGTGATTCCTTAGCGTAGTTTTAATGAACACTTTGTAAACTGCTGTTGGTGTGTGAAGTTTTCCCTTCTGTGCTTGGTTTAAGGCTGTTGGAGCAGCCGGTGTCGGTGAACGATTGGCAGGGAGCCTCTCGTTCCGACATGTTTGTTTGTGGCTGTTGGTGCAGCCGGTGTTGGTGAGCGATTGGCAGGGAGCCTCTCGCGTGTGGCTGTTGGAGCAGCCGGGTCGGTAAACGATTGGCAGGGAGCCCCTCGTGCCGACAAGAATCAATCGATACATTCTCACTGCTCCGGCCGGATGAGACGCACTTTCTCGTCCGCACCGTTGAGAAGCACTTACTTAGATGTTTCTAAAGTCTTAAACTAAAATCAATTGTGAAAAACAACTGGCTTTCCCTTGAAGCTTGCATTAAACACTTAATTTCCCTTGACTTGCTGAGTACTCCCGTACTCACCCTTGCTCTATATAATTAAACCCCTCCCCAGTTCTCGAAGACGAAGAGGTGGACCCTGCTGAGGAAGAGTTCTTCCAGGAGCAAGCAGACTTCGAGCAGTAGTAGGGTTTCGGCCTTTCCCCAAGGCTTTGTTTGTGGCTTAGGGCTAGTCTCCGCTTTCCGCTTCCGCCTTTTTGTAATGCTGTTGTGAACTCGGGTTCTGTCCGCAGTTCCAACCTTGGTTGTAATCCTACTCTTAATAAAGAGACCGCTGTGGTTGTGATATTCAGTCTTCCTGTTGTACCAGCGCTATTTCCTGGGACTGGTACAGGCATACAGGTTAATTTGGATCGCCTTACACTGGTCTCCGCTTGGGGCTAGTTTGGGGCGTGACACCTAGGCTACCCATATCGGCTCAACTGAATCCGATCCAGATCACCCATATCGTTGCTCGAGTCCGATTCCATATCGGCCGATACGGCTTCAGCCGATGCGCTGTCTGCCTTGAAAAACTCCTTTATCCCTTCAAATTTGTCTCGGATCCAATCTTGATTGCTAGCATATCTTTACCAAATTTTGCCGTTAACACTCTCCCTCACCCCCCACCCTCCACCAAAATTAGTGTCCCTCCGTCCTCTTTTTATCTTTTCGGCGCCACATCTCCTCCTCGCTCTCTCTTGCCGCTCGCCAGCCATGCCGCACCGTCGCCCTCACACTGCCTTCGTCGCAGATCTCTCTCCTCCCTCCATCACGCGTTTGAAGCATCTAGGCCCCCGTTGTTAATTTTGGTAATTAATGACAAGCACTAATTGTGGACTAACCATTGTCTTTGAGCTATATATTTTAAGTTAGATTCACATCATGTGTGCGCATGGATGATTATCGATGGATTAAAATTGACGGCGCAAAGCAAAAAGAAGAGAAGACGGTAAACTAGTGTTTTCATTTTAAATTGATCGAGGCGTTGGGCGATCAAAATTGTGCTAGTTTATTTATAGCTTTGCTGTACTATTAAGAGGGGTAATGACCTAGCAAAGAGATGATTTTAATTGCCACCTTAGGTCATTATGCATGTAGACTTGTGCTCACATTTCTTCACACACTTGTGTATTCACTGTCTCAGCCTGACCAGGGGCGGTCAGACCGACCATATAGTGGCGGTCTGACTGGAGTTCCCCGGTCGGTCTGACCGGCACCAAGCGGGCGGTCTGACCGGTCAATAAGGCCGGTCTGACCGGAGGTACTTTTGCGGTCAGACCGGCCCCTGGAGGCCGGGATGGTGTTGGTCGGGGTGGCCGATCCAGAGCCGCCAGAGCCGTTTTCGGTCAGACCGAACCGATGGCGGTCTGACCGAGTCGTGGGCGGTTTGACCGAAAGTTTCACCTCCGGTCTGACCGGCCATGTGGTCCCAGTGCATTTAATGCAGTTCAACGGCTAGTTTTCTAGCCGTTGCGACGTAGTCCGGTCTGACCACCCACACTATTGTGGTCTGACCGGCAATGCACAGAGTTGGTGGATTTCGTCCCCAACGGCTAGTTTTGGTGGGTGGGAGTATAAATACTCCCCCACCAGCAGCAAGGGGACTCTCTTGGCACCCAATTCAATTGCATACACCCCTTGCACCACTCTCACACACATTTGAGCTTAGTGTTCATCCATTGTAGTGATTGAGGTGGTTCTAGCCAAGAGTCAAGTGCATTTGCTTCCATTGTAGAGCTAGTGTGGCATTTGATCATCTCCAAGCCGTGTCATTGCTTGTTACTCTTGGAGGTTGCCGCCTCCTAGACGGCTTGTGGAGAAGTTGCCCGGTGACCTCTCCGTGAAGATTGTGGAGGAGGCCCGGTGCCGGTTTGTGAGTGGTTTGAAGTTCACCACCTTCGGAGTGAAGGAAGAACTGCCCCGAGTGATCGAGGCTTGGGTAGTCCTCTCCGTGGGCCGGCTCCCGCCTTGCCCACCCCTTGACGAAGGGGGCGTGCGGTGGCTTCGTGGTTGAGCGGTGGAGTTGGGCTCACCTCAACGGGGAGTAGGAAACCAGCAAGTTTCCGAACCTCGGTGAAAAATCTCTTGTCTCCTTGTCTCATTTGATTGTCGCATTTACTTTTGTGCAATTTACATTCCTAGAGACATACTTGAGATCATATCACCCTAGGATTGCTAAACCTTGACATAGGAGTGTGATTTACTTTCCTAGAGATACAATTGAGCCACTATCACCCTAGGTTTGCAAAACATAACTTAGTTGCTTAGTTAGACTTGACCCTCACCAAGCCTAGCAACTTAGGTTAGTTTTGATTAGGTGTCATTTAGTTTTTAAATTGCCTATTCACCCCCCCTCTAGTCGACATCTCGATCTTACAAGTGGTATCAGAGCTTGGTCTCTCTTGATTGGGCTTCACCGCCTAGAGAGAAGATGTCGAACGAGGTGAACCATGTAGGAAAGGCTCCCATGTTTGGCACAAACTACTCCACTTGGAAAATTAAAATGTCTACTCACCTCAAAGCTATGAGCTTCCATATTTGGAGTATTGTGGATGTAAGCTTTGCTATCACCGGCACACCCTTGATGGAGATTGATCACCGCAACCTCCAACTCAATGCCCAAGCTATGAATACTTTGTTCAACTCTTTGAGCCAAGAGGAGTTCGATAGAGTGAGCAACCTTGAGACCGCATATGAGATTTGGAACAAGTTGGCGGAGATCCATGAGGGCACAAGCGAGTACAAGGTTGCCAAGCTTCATTTCCTCAAGATCCAATATGAGACATTCTCCATGTTGCCTCATGAGAGTGTGAATGACATGTATGGGAGGCTCAATGTCATTGTGAATGATCTCAAGGGGCTTGGGGTAAACTACACCGATCTTGAGATTGCCCAAAAGATGCTTAGGGCTCTACCGGAGAAGTATGAGACCCTTGTCACCATGCTCATCAACTCCGACATGTCAAGGATGACACCCGCAAGCCTCTTGGGGAAGATCAACACCAATGACATGTACAAGTTGAAGAAGAAGGAGATGGAGGAAGCCTCACCATCCAAGAAGTGCATTGCTCTCCAAGCCGAAGTTGAAGACAAGGGCAAAGGCAAGGTGAATGAAGCAAATGAGGACTTGGAGGAAGAGATTGTCCTTCTTGCTAGAAGGTTCAATGATCTCTTGGGAAGGAGAAAGGAGAGAGGAAGGGGCTTCAACTCACATAGGAGAAGAAATAGAAGACCCAACAAGACTTTCTCCAACTTGAGGTGCTTTGAGTGTGGTGAGAAGGGACACTTTGCTTCCAAGTGCCCTTCCAAGGATAATGATGGAGACAAGTCATCCAAGAAGAAGAGTGGAGGCCACAAGCTCATGAAGAAGCTCAAGAAAGAAGGAAAGAAGATTGAGGCCTTCATCGGGGAATGGGACTCAAATGAGGTGAGCTCCGCCTCATCCGGATCCGAGGAAGGAGGTAGTGATGATGCAAGCTCCAAGAAGAAGAAGATGGCCGTTGTTGCCATCAAGGAGGCTCCATCACTCTTTACTCCACTTTGTCTCATGGCAAAAGACTCTTCTAAGGTAACATCTCTTAGTGATAGTGAGAGTGATGATGATTGTGATGATGTTTCCTATGATGAGCTTGTGAGTATGTTTGAGGAGCTCCATGCTTATAGTGAGAAGGAGATTGCCAAGTTCAAGGCCCTAAAGAAGGATCATGCTTCTTTGGAAGTCTTGTATGAGGAGTTAAAGACCTCTCATGAGAGACACACCATTTCTCATGAGAAGCTTAAGGAAGCTCATGACAACCTCCTTTCCACTACTCAACATGGAGCTCACATTGATGTTGGCATGTCTTGTGATTTGCTTGATGATAGTGCTACTTGCCATATTGCTTATGTTGCATCATCTAGCATTTCTACCTCTTGTGATGATCATATGGATATGCTTAGCTCTAGCTCTAGCTCTTGTGATTCTATTTGTGATGCCTCAATTGTTGTTGAGAACAATGAGCTTAAGGAGCAAGTGGCCAAGCTCAACAAGAGTTTGGAGAGGTGCTTCAAGGGTAAGAACACTCTTGACAAGATTTTGAGTGAGCAACGGTGCATCCTTAACAAGGAGGGACTTGGATTCATTCCAAAGAAGGGTAAGAAACCTTCTCACCGTGCCACTCGTTTTGTCAAGAGCAATGGTAAGTATTGCTCCAAGTGTCGCGAGGTTGGGCATTTGGTGGATGATTGCCCCGGTGGTAAGCATTCTAAGACATGCATGTTTGATTCTCACTATATGCTTAGGAAGGCTCATGATGGTAGTATTGTTGCTAGATATGTGGATTCCTCTATACTTGGTGGTAAAAAGAATGTCATTTGGGTGCCCAAAGCTTTGGCTTCTAACCTCCAAGGACCCAAACAAGTTTGGGTACCTAAAAGAGCTTGATCTTCTTTTGTAGGTGAACTACCGCACCGGTGGGAGCCATTGGGTGCTTGATAGTGGATGCACTCAACACATGACCGGTGATAGGGCTATGTTCACCACATTTGAAGTAGGAGGGAAAGAACAAAAGAAAGTGACATTTGGAGACAATAACAAAGGAAGGGTAATTGGGTTAGGTATAATTGCTATCTCAAATGATTTGTCAATTGAGAATGTTTCTCTTGTTGAATCTCTAAATTTCAATTTGCTTTCGGTTGCTCAAATTTGTGATCTTGGCTTGTCATGTGTTTTCTTTTCGCAAGAGGTTATTGTTTCTAGCCTTCATGACAAATCTTGTGTTTTCAAAGGTTTTAGATATGGAAATCTTTATTTGGTTGACTTCAATTCTAGTGAAGCAAATTTAAAAACTTGTTTAGTTGCAAAAACTTCATTGGTTGGCTTTGGCATAGGAGGCTAGCTCATGTTGGAATGAATCAATTGAGCAAACTTTCAAAACGTGATCTAGTTGTGGGCTTGAAAGATGCGAAGTTTGAGAAGGACAAACTTTGTAGTGCTTGTCAAGCCGGCAAGAAAGTTGCATGCTCTCATCCTACAAAGAGTATCATGTCCACATCTAGACCATTGGAGTTCTTGCATATGGATTTGTTTGGCCCAACAACCTATAAGAGCATTTGTGGCAATAGTCATTGTCTTGTGATTGTTGATGATTATTCTCGCTATACTTGGGTGTTCTTTTTGCATGATAAGTCTATTGTTGCCGAGCTTTTCAAAAAGTTTGCAAAAAGGGCCCAAAATGAATTTAGTTGCACTCTTGTGAAAATTAGAAGTGATAATGGTTCCGAGTTTAAAAATACCAATATTGAGGACTATTGTGATGATCTTGGTATTAAGCACGAGCTTTCCGCTACCTTCTCACCTCAACAAAATGGTGTAGTGGAGAGGAAAAATCATACATTGATTGAGATGGCAAGGACTATGCTTGATAAATATGGTGTTTTCGATTCTTTTTGGGCGGAAGCCATAAACACCGCTTGCCATGCAACCAATAGGCTTTATTTGCATCGTCTTTTGAAAAAGACTTCCTATGAGCTAATTGTTGGGAGGAAGCCAAATGTTGCCTACTTTCGTGTTTTTGGTTGCAAATGCTATATTTATCGAAAAGGTGTTAGACTAACCAAATTTGAAAATCGGTGTGATGAAGGTTTTCTTCTAGGTTATGCCTCAAATAGCAAGGCATACCGGGTCTACAACAAGAACAAAGGTATTGTGGAAGAAACCGCTGATGTTCAATTTGATGAAACTAATGGCTCCCAAGAGGGGCACGAGAATTTGGATGATGTAGGTGATGAGGGCTTGATGAGGGCAATGAAGAACATGTCTATTGGAGACATCAAGCCCGTTGAAGTGGGAGACAAGCCGTCCAATTTGAAGAAACTACTTCCGCTACGCCAAGCCAAGCTCAAGTTGACATGGAGGAGGACAAGGCACAAGATGCACCTATGCCGGCAAGAATTCATAATGCTCTCTCCAAGGATCACCCAATTGATCAAGTTTTGGGTGACATTAGTAAGGGTGTTCAAACTCGATCTCGTGTTGCTTCGATTTGTGAGCATTACTCTTTTGTTTCTTGTCTTGAGCCAAAACATGTAGATGAAGCTCTTGGTGATCCGGATTGGATAAATGCTATGCATGAATAGCTCAACAACTTTGCAAGAAACAAGGTGTGGACTTTGGTTGAAAGACCTAGAGACCACAATGTTATAGGGACAAAGTGGGTCTTTAGGAACAAACAAGATGAGAACAGGTTGGTGGTGAGAAACAAGGCAAGATTGGTGGCACAAGGTTTCACACAAGTTGAAGGTTTGGATTTCGGTGAAACTTTTGCCCCCGTGGCAAGACTTGAGGCTATTCGCATCCTTCTTGCATTTGCATCATGTTTTGATATAAAACTATTTCAAATAGATGTGAAAAGTGCTTTTCTAAATGGTGAAATTGCCGAACTTGTCTTTGTTGAACAACCTCCCAGTTTTGAAGATCCTAAAAATCCTAACCATGTTTATAAACTCTCAAAAGCTCTTTATGGTTTAAAACAAGCGTCTAGAGTTTGGTATGAAAGATTGAGAGATTTTCTTTTGTCAAAGGATTTCAAAATTGGAAGAGTTGACACTACCCTTTTCACAAAAATCATTGGTGATGATTTCTTTGTGTTGATGATATCATATTCGGTTCTACTAATGAGGTATTTTGCAAGGAATTTGGAGATATGATGTCTAGGGAATTTAAGATGTCCATGATTGGAGAGTTGAGCTTCTTTCTTGGACTTCAAATCAAGCAACTCAAGGATGGGACGTTCGTGAGCCAAACCAAGTACATCAAGGATCTACTCAAGAGGTTTGGTTTGGAGGATGCGAAGCCCATCAAGACACCTATGGCAACCAATGGACATCTTGACCTTGATGAGGGAGGTAAACCGGTAGATTTAAAGCTTTATCGCTCTATGATTGGTAGCTTGCTTTACCTTACCGCATCTAGGCCGGATATCATGTTTAGTGTTTGCATGTGTGCACGGTTTCAAGCCGCTCCTAAGGAGTGTCACTTAGTGGCCGTGAAAAGGATTCTAAGATATTTAAAGCATTCCTCAACTATTGGCTTGTGGTACCCAAAAGGTGTTAAATTTAAGCTTGTTAGCTATTCCGATTCGGATTATGCCAGTTGCAAAGTGGATAGAAAGAGCACATCCGGTAGTTGCCAAATGCTTGGTAGATCCCTTGTGTCATGGTCATCCAAGAAACAAAACTCCGTAGCCCTCTCTACCGCCGAGGCGGAATATGTTTCGGCGGGTAGTTGTTGTGCCCAATTGCTTTGGATGAAACAAACCTTTTTGGACTATGGCATAACCTTCACCAAAACCCCACTCCTATGTGACAATGATAGTGCCATAAAGATAGCCAATAACCCGGTCCAACATTCTAGAACTAAGCATATTGACATTCGCCATCACTTCCTAAGAGACCATATTGCCAAGGGTGACATAGCCATTAGCCACATAAGAACCAAGGATCAACTAGCCGACATCTTTACCAAGCCTCTTGATGAAACCCGCTTTTGCAAATTGAGGAATGAGTTAAATGTCATAGACTTCTCTAATGTGCCTTGACATTGTGCACTATGGTTGCTTCTTGTTCATATTGTATATTTGTTCTCATTTGCTCTTATGCTTTGGATTTATTGCCATTTGGTTCTTCTTTGCGAAAATGGAGCATGTCAAATTAAGGGGGAGTTTTGCACTCTTGCATGTGCTCTACTTCCTTTTATGTGTGAGCAAATCAACTACAAGTGCTAGTAGTGCTTTCAAAATGCCCAAGTCAACATAAGTCAAAACTTTCACAAAATAAATGTAATTTGAAAATTATCTCTTGGAATTTGTTTGAAAATGTTCTCTATATGTTTTCCAAGCCTCTTATTGCAAGAAAAATGATTTTTGAATGAAAATGTCCTTTTGGCCCTCTTTTGAAGAAACTAGATTCTTAGTTTTGGCCAAAATGAAATTTATCCCCAAAATGAGATTGAGAAGGAATTTGAGAAAAGTTTCAAAACAAAGTTGGTAGAGAGGAGGATTTGAAATGTTTTTGGTATGCAAACCTATTTCAAAAACCAAATATTTCAAAAGCTGTTTGAAAATCAAATTCGCCCAAAAACCCCTATAGACCATAAAAGGTCACCTCCTAGCATTTAAGTGAGTTAAGTTGCAAATCATCATAATTCTCAATTATTATGCATGGTTAGCAATATTTCAACTCATACATTTCAAAATTGCTCCAAAAATTAAAATTTTATTGGATTTTATTGTGTGGGGGTTGCCGGCTTGTGCAAGGGCTGTGCACAGCCGGCAGGGG
Source organism: Oryza officinalis (assembly GCA_008326285.1). Classification (NCBI taxonomy): domain Eukaryota; kingdom Viridiplantae; phylum Streptophyta; class Magnoliopsida; order Poales; family Poaceae; genus Oryza; species Oryza officinalis. The sequence continues at coordinate 35,828,652 of BDMV01000009.1, read as the reverse complement.
GCCTAGCGGTCTGACCGGCGCTATATGCGCGGTCTGACCGGCCAAGTGAGGCGGTCTGACCGGCCTCTAGCCGCCGGTCTGACCAGCCTATCAGGTGGGCCCAGGTTTTTTACCCCTTTCTTCTTCTACCCGACTCCTTCTCTCTCCTTCTCATCCCCTCACTTCTCCTACCCGAAAAACAACCCTCTCTCTCTCCCCTCAAGCCCTAGCCACTTCTCCCCTCCAAATTCCTCCTGTTCAACCGTCAAAATCACTCCGGTTACACCGTAAGTGATTCTCCTCCGCTTCCTCTCTCTATTCCATGGATTACTTCGCGTTTTTATTGATTTTGTGATCCATGGCATGGAACCCTAGGTGAAGGAAGAGGTGACTTCAATTTGCACCAATAGAGGGTAGTTTATTGGTGCAAATTCAACTCCTTTCAACCGGTAATCACTCTCTTTCCATCTTGTGCACATCAATCGGTCTATTTCAATCTCTAGGGTTAAGGGTAGTTCCTCCCTCTCTATCAATTGTTGATGAAATAGATCCATTCTTTGTTGTTCCTGCTCTTTTATCTCGTGCAAACATAGGTCCTAGCATATTTTTGGATACACTTTGTGCTTGTGGAAAGGTTGGGTGTTTGCACTCCCTGCCATGGGCGGTCTGACCGGCCTGATGCCGTCGGTCTGACCGGCAGCCGTCGGTCTGACCGACAGCCTTCGATCTGACCGGCTGTAGTCCAACGGTCTGACCGCCCCTGACAGGCAGAGAACACCCCGTCTTCCACATGTTCAAGTGCTCTCTAAATTGTTGCTAATATCCTATCATCCTTTGCTCTATGACAGTAATGCCTCCCCGCACTCGCCATGGTCGTCGTGCGCCCACTCCGGATCCCATGAGTGAGCCTGAAGAGTCGAGCGGAGAGGATTATGCTCAAAGTGATGAAGAGGTTGAGGAAAATGTTGAGGGGTCCAGTGAGGAGGAAAGTAGAGATGTTGACAGTGGTAGTGGGGAGGATGAGGATGCAGAAAGTGATGAGATGCAAATTGATCCCTCCATCCAGTTTGTTGTGAACATGAGGAATCCTGCTCAGTATACCATATTGAGGCATCATGATCAGTTCTTGAGGCCTAGAGACACCACAGATCCCCGGTTTCACACCGCCTTTCAGAAGACAGTGTATGAGCAGGTTTATGAAGGGAAAGCTTTTGCGGATCACAAGTGGATTTCTTGGAGAGATATCAATGAGACCCCAGAATTTGAGAGCTTGCATGATCTTTTCAAGACAGTTGGCATTGACCAAATTGTGACCCTCAAGCAAGATTACAACGAGGACTTGATCCGCCAGTTTTATGCTACAGTGTGGGTGGCTGGAGATTATAGTGAGATGAAGTGGATGTCTAACACCCTCCAGTGTTCTATCTCTCGGAGGCAGTTCCGGAGGCTCCTCTCCATTCGCTTGGATTTTGGAGATGATTTGCATGAGGAGCACACTCACAATCCGCTCTCCATAGACTATCTCTCTCAGTTCTATGAAGATGGAGTGCAGTACACACATGGGAAGGTTGCAGGCTTGAGGACTATCCCCAGTGTGGTAAATAGAATTGTGAGAGCCACCATCCTCCCTCGCCTTGGTAACAATGATGACATTAGGGGGGTGGCTTGGCACGTCATCGATGCTATTATTCAAGGTCGTCAGTTTGACATTGTGTCTCTCATAATGCAAGAAATTGCTATCTCTAAGGGCACATTCACTCAGGGGATCTATTATGCGCCATATATCATGAGATTGATACAAGACAATCTTGGGGCTGTCGGGCACAATTTGAAGAAGCACAAGCAGTACAAGCCCCGCCTTCAGCTTGGAACTCCCCGTGCTCCTAGGACGGTGCCCTCTTCTCACCCTGGAGCTAGCTCAAGCTCGGCCCCTCCTCCTCCTCATGGGTATGATCCAAATGCTTTCTTTAATCCTCAATATGCTTACTTTGGAATGCCTCCACAAGACTACTTCAACCCGGTGCTTGGGGCCATCAATGCCCTAAGTGATGGCATTCAGAGATTATCTACCGGGTATGAGGCAATGTATGAGGATGTGAGGGGCATAAGATCTGAGGTTGGTAGGATATCCCAGCACATGACTACTTTGGACCAGCGTATGACTACCTTGGAGAACTCTCATGCCTATGTATTCTCTCGACGCCGTGGTCCCTCCGGTCCATCTCACTACCCTATCTCCCGTCCTCCTCCGCCTCCTCAAGAGTGAAGATTTTTGGTCCTTGATGCCAAAAGGGGGAGAAGAACGTCTCCTAGGCTGTTTTTATCTTTGGGATGGGACTAGTAGTAGTGAGGTTAGTTACCTCCTATCTAGTAGGCTAAGGTGGTTGGGCTATATTATGTATGGGTATGGACTATTACTCTATTTTGCGTATTTTTATCATTTTGTTTAACTCTTGTGAGATTTAGGCCCTTCGTGGTCTTGTAATAACCTTTGTTTATTTGTGAGCCCTCCATGGATGAACTATTGTTAGTTGGATGCTTATGATTTATGAATGAACTTGTGCTATGATGGATGATGGATGTGAGTTTGATATTTTTGTGACCATCTTATGCAAATTGGTTGATCCATATGTGAAGTTCACATTGTATGTTCCATATGTGTTTGTGCTTTGTTGAAATGTGAATGAGAGTGCATTTGTTCCATATTTGTTATTTGTGATTGATATGCACTTGTTTAGGGGGAGCTTTTTCATTTCATTGCAAGATGTCCTTGTGTTCTATGTTTGATTATATATTTTTGTGGTGTTTGTCATCAATTATCAAAAAGGGGGAGATTGAAGCATCTAGGCCCCCGTTGTTAATTTTGGTAATTAATGACAAGCACTAATTGTGGACTAACCATTGTCTTTGAGCTATATATTTTAAGTTAGATTCACATCATGTGTGCGCATGGATGATTATCGATGGATTAAAATTGACGGTGCAAAGCAAAAAGAAGAGAAGACGGTAAACTAGTGTTTTCATTTTAAATTGATCGAGGCATTGGGCGATCAAAATTGTGCTAGTTTATTTATAGCTTTGCCGTACTATTAAGAGGGGTAATGACCTAGCAAAGAGATGATTTTAATTGCCACATTAGGTCATTATGCATGTAGACTTGTGCTCACATTTCTTCACACACTTGTGTATTCACTGTCTCAGCCTGACCAGGGGCGGTCAGACCAGCCATATAGTGGCGGTCTGACCGGAGTTCCCCGGCCGGTCTGACCGGCACTAAGCGGGCGGTCTGACAGGTCAATAAGGCCGATCTGACCGGAGGTACTTTTGCGGTCAGACCGGCCCCCTGGAGGCCGGGATGGTGTTGCTCGGGGTGGCCGATCCAGAGACGCCAGAGCCGTTTTCGGTCAGACCGAGCCGATGGTGGTCTGACCGAGTCGTGGGCGGTCTGACCGAAAGTTTTGCCTCCGGTGTGACCGGCCATGTGGTCCCAGTGCATTTAATGCAGTTCAACGGCTAGTTTTCTAGCCGTTGCGACGTAGTCCGGTCTGACTGGCCACACTATTGCGGTCTGACCAGCAATGCACAGAGTTGGTGGATTTCGTCCCCTACGGCTAGTTTTGGTGGGTGAGAGTATAAATACTCCCCCACCAGCAGCAAGGGGACTCTCTTGGCACCCAATTCAATTGCATACACCCCTTGCACCTCTCTCACACACATTTGAGCTTAGTGTTCATCCATTGTAGTGATTGAGGTGGTTCTAGCCAAGAGTCAAGTGCATTTGCTTCCATTGTAGAGCTAGTGTGGCATTTGATCATCTCCAAGCCGCGTCATTGCTTGTTACTCTTGGAGGTTGCCGCCTCATAGACGGCTTGTGGAGAAGTTGCCCGGTGACCTCTCCGTGAAGATTGTGGAGGAGGCCCGGTGCCGGTTTGTGAGTGGTTTGAAGTTCACCACCTTCGGAGTGAAGAAAGAATTGCCCCGAGTGATTGAGGCTTGGGTAGTCCTCTCCGTGGGCCGGCTCCCGCCTTGCCCACCCCTTGACGAAGGGGGCGTGCGGTGGCTTCGTGGTTGAGCGGTGGAGTTGGGCTCGCCTCAATGGGGAGTAGGAAACCGGCAAGTTTCCGAACCTCGGTGAAAAATCTCTTGTCTCCTTGTCTCATTTGATTGTCGCATTTACTTTTGTGCAATTTACATTCCTAGAGACATACTTGAGATCATATCACCCTAGGATTGCTAAACCTTGACATAGGAGTGTGATTTACTTTCCTAGAGATACAATTGAGCCACTATCACCCTAGGTTTGCAAAACATAACTTAGTTGCTTAGTTAGATTTGACCCTCACCAAGCCTAGCAACTTAGGTTAGTTTTGATTAGGTGTCATTTAGTTTTAAAATCGCCTATTCACCCCCCCTCTAGTCGACATCTCGATCTTACAGCGTTCCTCCCCCCTCAGCTGCGTCGCCCCCTCGCCCTCACAATGCCTCGCCCCCTCGTCGCTTGCCCCATTCAACATCATCGCCCGTCGGACCACAACGCTCGTCGCCCTGCCGATCTCCTCCACAGCCGCTACCGACTGGCACCGCCGCCCGCATCGTTGCCTCCGCTCCGATCCCCACCTCGCGAGCAGAGAAGGAGAGGGGAGGGGCACCGTCGTCCTGCTGCATCCCGGTGAGCATCCACATCCTCTTTCTCATTCATCTCTCTATCTCTGCATCCCAGTGAGCATCCACATCTTTTTCTTGCGTTACCCATAGCTTCTCTTCTAGATCTGGAATATTTGTTTGGGATTTTCTTGCGTTTTTCCTCTGATAGTAGTTTACACTGCGAAATCTTGTCCTATAAAATATTGGAAGCATACTTGAAGAAACCATTTATCTGCAAATTAAGTCAAATCATGAAATGTGATGCCTTTGTGTTACCAAATCATTAACTAAATTCCAACGCCATTGGTCCAACATAGAAACTAAGCTGTTGATCAACATGCATTTGCCAAGGAAGATTTGCAAACTGTATGCTAAGTAAGGGGAACTCACCACGTAGTGGTCAAAGCATATTTTCTTGTTCAACTGCTTCAGAATTAGGCCAAGTATAAGTAGTTGGTGGCAAAAAGATTACATGAATAAGGCTGCTGAGCAGTACAAACCATTTTTATGTTTGTTTCTTAATTTTCTCAGATAGTTCTAAATTATGTTTGTTACTTAATTTTCTCAGATAGTTCTAAATGTTCTTGACTGTATCATGTCGATGATGGTTTAAAAGCAACACACCTAGATACTTTGAATTTGTGACTATTCCCAGACTACTGTGAATGTACTTACCACTAGCAAAATTTGGTATATTCTAGCCAAGTATGCTTATCGTGGATTTGTGGTACTTTGATAAAAGTACACTTAACATTCGTAGCTCAAGTTATTTTCTTCCTTTGAGGTGATTTACAAAAAAAATGCTTAATTTGCATCTTCTGCTAGAACAATGTTAATTACAATATATATGAGCATAATATCCTGAAGAATGTTTGTAGCTGAAGATAACTTTAAGCAAAGATATCTACTTTGCTATTGTATTGAAGGCTTGGTCTATCAAATCTTACAAATTTTTGTGTACCATAAACTAACTCCAATAGTCTGTGATGCCGATTACCTACTTCAGAACTTTACTGGTAAAAGGAAGGATATTTATATTTCTCTAATATGTCTAGATCCTTGGGGTTAGCCTATTAGAGTGATTGCATAAAGATATATAAAAACTACATGAAAGAATTATTCCACCTGTAAAATAAGCATGAACAATATATAACTATAGATCAGTTTGGATAGAACTAGATTCGCAGATATCAATACCCAGAGACACACATCATGTAGGTGTGCTCCATTATGTTTATGTGGTTATTGGTCTGCATCATGATTCTATTTACTATATTTACACAAAAAAACTCCATACATATTTGATATGAGTTGCAGTAGTTAGGCATTTGATCAATGGTAAATTTTCAATCTTTCAGGCCAATGGAAAACTCTATTTTGATCATGCTCACTTTCTAAAGATCACATGAGAAAAGTCCCCACAATATACTGGAGGAGCTTTTGTCATTTCCCATTAGTCTACTGATTGAAAAAACTCATTAAGATAGTATACATTTAGTGTTTGCCATTTGTAGAAAATATTGGTTTGAACTATTGTTGTATCAATCATACATGTACTTAAAAAAACATATGGTTTTAGTAAGGGTTGATATTGATATGTTTTTTAGATTGGCAGGAAATAGACATTTGTATGGCATTTGGAATGAGTATAGTATCCAGCTTCTCAAGGAGAAAGCAAAGCTTCAAGATGATGTTGTTTTTTGTGAATCATGGAGTACATTATGTGTAATTATGTGCTGGATGTTGATGAAGGACGATAATTGCAACAGTTTTGCCCACGTCGCCGCCTCCGCTCCGATCCCCACCTCCGCTGGCGCTGCAGCCACCCAATTCGTCTAACAAATGCTGATTTTTTTTCTTTCCCCTTCCATCTCCTTGTTCTGTGCAGGTGAACCTGGTGCATACAACACTGGTGGAGGCCGTGCGGTTGATCTATTAGACCTTGGTGAATCCCACATTCAGTCATCAAGGTATAACCTAATCGGTGTACCCAATCTGAATAGATTGAATTCATGGATTATATAATTTGAATAAGATGAATTTGATGTGCAATCTTGAACAAATCTTTTCTAAATGTTGTAATCTTATTCCTCTCCTATCTGTTTTGTTGAGGAGAAACAAATTGGATAAGCAGCCTATCCGAAATTAGTCAAACGAGTGCAGTAGTAAGGTTGGGTGCTTTTTACTACCATGTATCTAATAATGCCGATTTGCAGCTTACCAAGTGATCTGTATTATGCTAAGGATATTATGACTATTTGCCACGAGGTATTCTAGGAACTATTTGATAAATTGATCCTATCTTATACTAATTACCGTTGTTGCGTCAGTTGAGGAAGCAAATTTCGCGCAGAGCTGAAGATGGGTGGCAGCAAATGTGTTGCTGGTGATGGCAGCTACCATGGGGGAGTGGTTGTCTCAGGGTTTGTCAAACGAGAGGAAAGGGAGCAGGAGCCGGAGGTGAGGACGTCGCTGGCGTGTTCTACACAACAGAAGGTACATGTGTGCGCTTGGCAGATCGAGGACAGTAGTAGAGTGGAAAGCCCTAGATATAGAAGCAACCACTGAAATATTATATGAGCGATTTCAGCATGTCTTTTTCTTGTGGACTTTTAACTTAATTTATTGTCTAAAAGCCGCCGGAAAGGGGTGATATTTCTTTATTCTTGGCTGAATGGAACACTGGAGGTACAAGACATCTACTCCATGGGGCTGCACTGCTGCTGCACTCCCCAGGGGCACTCATCCTTCTTTGACCACCATGCAACGACCCTTGCCGGTGACTGCTGAGCAGACTGACACATTCTCTTGAATAGTGCATGCGTTTGCTCTCGTTGGTGATGCACCATGTTGTCAAAATAATATTGTTATGGAACAAGGTACTTTGAATGAGTAGTTTTTTTCTAACAGCTCAATTAAATTAGTTATATCATCAAGTCGCATGTGGTGTGGTTCATCACAGCCAAAAAAGCTTCTTTATACATGTCGACAACATTTTAGTCGTGGTACATGTGTAAAAACCCCCGTTTATGGAAATAATTAATTCCTTTTGGGTTTTAGCGGTTTTTTCTCTACAGTCACCCTGAAGGGCCTGAAGCACTCATCCAAGGCAAGGTTTGGATGTCCTTTTGGTGTCTAAAAAATGGTTTGGACTTCTGGTAAGATAGTTTTAGGTTTAGAAGTGATATATTTTGGTTGTTTATAAACTGTGATGAGAGGTTCTATGGTTTTGCTATGTTCTGAGGGAAGACATGGGTATGGAATTTTGAAACATGATTATGCATATAATCAGGATGAGTATATACAAGTGATTTAAATGAAAAGGAAATTGTTCAAGCCAGTCATTCATTTTAGACTTGTTTTCTGAAAATCCTTGACCTTACTCAAAATATTTGATAGTCCTCTAAATCCGGGAGCTTACAAGCTGCTTATGTCAGCCTGAAGAGGTAGTATTATTTGAATTCAATACTTACCTTCGCATGGGATGTACATTTAAATGTTTATGTGATTAATATTCAAGTTACTACTAGCTGTAATATTGCAACACAAGTATTCAAAAGAAGCTTCTTAATGTCATTAAAAATCTGGTCACCTGCTATCTACCAGCTGGGGCAATGGAGATTGGTAAGAATTTTTATCCTTATTGTGACAGTGTGGATCATAAATCTAGGGCTCCTTAAACTAGCTTAGAGTCTGAAGTTCTTAACCAGCTAAAACCATCTTTGGTTAGGCTAGGATAAATCTGGTGATGGATACATGTTTATCATTTACAAACAGCTTGCTACCTCAGTTATATATTTCCTGTCACTAATTGCTACATATCCAGGTTGTGATTGCCTGTTGTTATAACTGCAATAGACCAACATTGTCCAACTCAATGTTGTGATTTGTCACACATCATATTGTGATTTTTCTGCTACAACCGGATATACTCTGTTTTATGGCTGTGATTTCTAATCTTGATGTTTCTTTATGCAGTTATTCCCAACAAGAATGTCCATGTGTTTACGGCTGAATAAAATGTCCATACCCTCCAGGAAAATGTGTTGATATGCTATGCGGAGGTCAGGGACAGAGAGACACGGGGAGAGATTTGTAGGTCGTTAGACGCGAAGTTCTGATGGTAAATTTATAGAGAGAAATTTGAGATTGATCGGATGTATTTGTATGCAAGTTGTGGATAAAAAAATATCATATGTAACCTTTTGGTTATATTGGTACGTTTGCAAATATTCAATTAATTTTTTTCTTTACATATACAAGATGCAATTAATTGCTCCATCTAAATTTACTACTCCCTTTGGCAAATATTAAAAATTATGTGATTTTTGAATTATTTTGTCTTGGGGGTGTGTTTGACCATAATTTTATATGTCAACAAGTTTATAAAATACAATAAATTTATGAGAATATGGGATTATTTTTTAAGTTTAAATATGCGCAGATCATTTAGCATTCACATGAAGATAGGGGTGAAAACAGTCACGGAAATTCCCGATCGACCAAGCGGCATTTTCATACAAGGGGTAACATTTCTGACCGTACATTTTTTGGCTACTTATAAATTTTGTTTTTTCTAATTTTTTTTGCATTGTATTAATGTCGACACTAAGTAGTTTAAATGATAAATATGGTTGTCGGTGACATGGGACCGGGGGTATCATGACTAGAGGCTTGAGTAGCCGCGGTCGCCCACGTGGCCCGATCCCCTCGGGGGGGTCGGGCCCGAGGGTGACGTGGCCACCCCTCCCTCTGTCTCCCCGAGGGGTCGGGCCGCTCCCGTTTCGGCCCCGAGGGCTGGGGCGCCCCGACCCCCTGTGATTTTGGCGCCACGTGTGTGGGTTAGGTGAGCACAGCAGGGCTCACCTAACCGCATTTATAGCGGATCAGACGAGCGCGCCACACCGCATTTAATGCGGCGCAGCGCACGCTTATCCGGTCCGTGACCGGTCGCGGTGTGTGACCGGTCACAGACCGGTCAGATCGCGGGTTAGGTGGCGACAGGCGGCCTGTGGCACGCCTCGCCCCGTCCCGTCAGAATGATGAGAGCCTCCTGGCTCTCGTCCCTAGCCGGAGCCGGCATGCTAACTCCTGGAGTTGGTATGTCAGTCCCGGTCAGATCCATTCCAGACTTCAGCGCAAACATGGCAAGGAAGTCGCTTGCCGTTTAATGAAGGTTGAAACGGGCGTCCACCGGGAAAGCTGGCGAGCGGGGCAGGAGGCGTGTACCGTGCCTGTCAGAGGTCACTTCCGGCTGTAGACTAGCCCTCATTGTAAAAAGAATGTTTTTTTTCTTAGACAGCTTGAGGCCCATGTGGTGACCCCTGGCCAGATAAAAGGAGGCCCAGGCCTAGGAAAGAGGGGGGACTCGGACGAGTACGCTCTGGAGACCGAACTCTCTTTGTATTGTTGGAGACCCTCAGATCCACCAGAACACAGGAGTAGGGTGTTACGCTTCTCAGCGGCCCGAACCTGTCTACGTCGCCCGCATCTTATGTGTTTTCCTCTCTCGCTGACGTTCCTCAGATCGAGGGCGAAGAACCTCACCTAGCGCCCTCGGCCGAACCGGCAAAGGGGGGCCCGCGCGGTCTCCCGGTGAGGAGCCCCTTGCTCCGTCATCTGGCGCGCCAGGTAGGGGGCGCGCGTGTCTTTCTAAGCCCTCATCCTCTTTCGTGTGTGCCAAGCTTCTCCCGGTCAGCCCTATGGCCGAACGGGCAGTGGCGCACAGCCTCTCTCCGAGCGCTAGCGGTGATGACAGGGAGCAGAACCCGCGCCGTCGGGCTCGCACCCCGCCGTCCCCCCCCTCGCTGAAGTCTTGGGCGGGGGAAGGCGCTCGAGGAGGTCGAAGGATCCGCGACCTCGCCGCTCGCGGGCGACGGGGGAGGACAGCGAGACGGGGCGCGTCGCCGCCTCGTCTACGGCGATGGCGGCACGTCCCAGGGCGCGCTCCAGGCTGCGGGCGCGCTCCTGCGTCACCCACCCGTCGTCCCCGATCCAGAGACTCCAACCCGACGTTGGCTGGATGACGTGGCCAACTTGGTCATGACGGCACAGCAGCGCCTAGGCGCCGGCGGGCGGTCCTCCGCCGCCGGGGCCTCTGGCGCTGCCGCCGCCGGCTCCATGTCGTCGAGGCAGAGGGCGTGGCGAACGACGGCCGTTACACGCCGTTCGTCCGCCGTTCCCTCGTCAACGCCTCCGACCCAAGAAGATGTGCGTGGGGGGCCGGATGCCCGGCTCGATATCGAGCGCCGGCGCGACGCTCGTCGCGCCGCCCACGCAACGGAGGGCGCTTCCTTGTCCGGAGCGCCACTTCGGTCCGGTCACGGGGGCCGGCCCCCCGTGTCCCCGGTTGGCGGTGCCGGCTGTCGAGCCTTTGTGGCGAGCCTTCGGAACGTCCGTTGGCCCCCAAGGTTCCGGCCCACCATCACCAAAAAATACGACGGAAGCGTCAACCCCGCCGAGTTTCTCCAGGTCTACACGACCGGGATCGAGGCCGCGGGGGGTGACGACAGGGTCATGGCGAATTTCTTCCCCATGGCCCTAAAGGGTCAGGCGCGGGGTTGGCTAATGAACTTGCCACCCGCGTCGGTTCACTCTTGGGAGGATTTGTGCCAGCAGTTCACCACAAACTTTCAGGGCACATATCCGCGCCCAGGCGAAGAAGCGGACTTGCATGCGGTACAGCGAAGGGACGATGAGTCTCTTCGCTCGTACATTCAGCGGTTCTGTCAAGTCCGCAACACCATACCATGCATCCCCGCACACGCAGTGATCTACGTGTTCAGGGGGGGCGTGCGGCACAACCGCATGCTCGAGAAGATCGCCTCCAAGGAGCCCCAGACCATCGCGCAGCTTTTTGAGCTCGCGGACCGTGTGGCTCGCAAGGAGGAGGCCTGGACCTGGAACTCCTCCGGTTCTGGCGTGGCAGCTCCGACCGCCCCCGGGTCCGTCGCTCGGTCAGGGCGGCGGGACAGGAGGAGGAAGAAGAGGTCGGCCCGTTCCGACGACGAGGGTCATGTCCTCGCCGTCGAGGGCGCTTCGCGGGCCCCCCGAAAGGGGAGGCCTGCGAGCGACAAAAAGAAGGAGGTCGGTGTTCCCAGCAGGGAGCGCCCGATCGGCAAGTGGTGCACCGTGCACAACACCTCCCTCCACGACCTCGCGGACTGCCGCGCGGTCAAAGGTTTGGCTGAGCGGACGAGGAAGTGGGAGGAGGAGAAGAGGCAGGAGCGCCGTGAGGGCAAGGCCCCGGCGGCTCCCGCCGGCAACCGGCGAGGTGAGGCCAAGCAGAAGGCCCCCGCCGAGGACATCGACGATGGTGACAATGACCTGGGGTTTCAGGAGCCTGAGGCCACCGTCGCCACCGTCGATGGGGGAGCGTGCGCTCACGCTTCTCGCCGGAGCCTCAAGGCCATGAAGCGCGAGCTTCTGGCTGCGGCCCCTACCCATGAGGCGACGCGGCGGGCGCGGTGGTCGGAGGTTGCCCTCACCTTCGACCAGACCGACCACCCGCCGTGCGTTGCCCGGGGAGGACAGATCGCGATGGTGGTTTCCCCCACCGTTTGCAATGTGAAGTTGGTGCGTGTCCTCGTAGACGGGGGTGCAGCCCTCAACATCCTTTCCCCCGCAGCCTTTGATGCCATCAAGGCCCCGGGGATGGTGCTCCGACCGTCCCAGCCGATCATTGGCGTGACGCCAAGGCACACCTGGCCGCTGGGTCATATCGACCTCCCGGTCACCTTCGGTGGTTCCGCCAACTTCCGCACGGAGCGGGTAGACTTCGATGTGGCGGACCTCGGTCTGCCCTACAACGCGGTCCTGGGGAGGCCCGCGTTGGTGAAGTTCATGGCGGCGGTCCACTACGCCTATCTCCAGATGAAGATGCTGGGCCCCGGTGGCCCCATCACCGTCCATGGCGACCTCAAAGTCGCGCTTGCTTGTATGGAGCAGCGCGCGGACCACCTCGCCGCGGCGTCCAAGCCCGCGGGTGGCGACGAGAGGCTCAGCACCTCCGTCCCGCCCGCCCCAAGGCAGCGGATGGTCACGTGCGACGAGGTCCCGGTCAAGGAGGTTGCCCTGGGCGACGGCCCGTCCAAGACCACACGGATCGGTGGTCTTCTGGACGACAAATAGGAAGACGCGCTCGTCTCCTTCCTGCGGGCAAACGCCGACGTCTTCGCCTGGAGACCGGCGGACATGCCCGGGGTCCCAGGGAGGTGATCGAGCACCGTCTCGCCGTGCGGCCGGGCGCAAGGCCGGTCCGGCAGAAAGTGCGGCGGCAGGCCCCGGAACGTCAAGCCTTCATCCGCGAGGAGGTGGCGCGACTTCTGGAGGCCGGATTCATCCGTGAGGTCATCCATCCGGAGTGGCTGGCGAACCCGGTCGTCGTTCCCAAGGCGAACGGCAAGCTTCGGATGTGCATCGACTACACCGACCTCAACAAGGCATGTCCTAAGGACCCTTACCCCCCGCCACGCATAGATCAGATTGTCGACTCCACCGCGGCGTGCGACCTTTTGTGTTTTCTAGATGCATACTCTGGTTATCATCAAATTCGCATGGCTAGGGAGGATGAGGAGAAAACTGCATTCATTACCCCCATAGGAACTTATTGCTATACGACAATGCCTTTCGGGTTAAAGAATGCAGGTCCTACTTTTCAGCGTACTACTCGAATTTCTTTGGGTAGCCAGATAGGACGCAATGTTGAGGCCTATGTTGATGACTTGGTTGTGAAGACACGCAACCAAGAGACCTTGCTCTCGGATTTAGCGGAAACTTTCGAAAGTCTCCGCTCCGCCCGCATAAAGCTGAACCCCGATAAGTGCGTGTTCGGCGTGCCTGCGGGCAAGCTTCTCGTGTTCTTGATCTCTGCCCGAGGCATCAAGGCCAACCCCGAGAAGATACGAGCTATAGAGCGGATGCGCCCCCCAGCAAGCTTAGGGATGTGCAGTGCGTCACCGGCTGCATGGCCGCCCTAAGTCGGTTCATATCGAGGCTGGGAGAGAAGGCGCTACCCCTATTTAAGCTCCTCAAACGCTCCGGGCCATTTACCTGGACGGAGGAGGCTGAGCGGGCCTTCACTCAGTTGAAGGTGTACCTCAGTTCTCCCCCAGTCCTGGTCGCCCCGGAGCCAGATGAGCCGTTGCTACTCTACCTGGCGGCAACCCCGCAGGTGGTCAGCGCGGCGTTGGTCGTGGAGCGCGACGAGGACAACCCTCACTCTGCGCGCCCCCACCCTGTGTCGACTCGACCCGGGAGAGAGCAGGGGGGAGAGGCCCCCGAGCCGAACGGCGGCCTAAGGCCCCCGACGGCCGGAGCTGGCCCTCCGCCTGCTTGTCCGACGGTGCCAGGCGCCCCCGACCCCCAGGATGGCCCCGGGGCCACTGCGGGAAGGCCGCGCCTGTCGCCCTCTGACCCCGAGGTCGTCGGCACAGAAGCCGAGTGCGCCCCGCACGGCCTCTCGGACGAAGAGCGCCCTGGAGACGCGGCCCCTGGCAAAGAGGATAGGCCCCGCCGAAAGGTGCAGCGGCCCGTCTACTTCGTTAGCGAGGCCCTCCGGGACGCCAAGACCCGATACCCTCAGGCCCAGAAGATGCTTTACGCTATTCTGATGGCTTCGAGGAAGCTGCACCATTATTTCCAGGCGCATCGGGTCACGGTGGTTACGTCTTACCCCCTCGGCCAAATCTTGCATAACCGAGAGGGTACTGGACGGGTGGTGAGATGGGCAATCGAACTCTCTGAATTCGATTTGCGCTTTGAACCACGCCACGCGATCAAGAGCCAGGCCCTCGCCGACTTTGTAGCGGAGTGGACCCCAGCTCCCGAGCCCGTCTCCGTCCCCGAGGCCAGCCCGGGCCCCTCGCAGCTGCCTCACACCGCCTACTGGGTGATGCAGTTCGACGGCTCCCTGTCCCTTCAGGGGGCCGGTGCGGGGGTCACGTTGACCTCGCCGAGCGGAGACGTCCTCAGATACCTGGTCCGCCTCGACTTTCGGGCGACCAACAACATGGCGGAGTACGAGGGACTCCTTGCGGGACTCAGAGTGGCGGCTGGACTGGGGATCCGCCGCCTCCTGGTGTTAGGCGACTCCCAGTTGGTCGTTAACCAGGTCCGTAAGGAGTACCAGTGCTCCGACCCGCAGATGGACGCCTACGTCCGCCAGGTGCGGCGTATGGAGCGCCATTTCGACGGGATAGAGCTTCGGCACGTGCCCAGGCGGGATAACGCGGTCGCCGACGAACTCTCAAGGCTCGCTTCCTCGCGAGCCCAGACCCCACCGGGCGCCTTTGAAGAAAGGCTTGCCCAGCCGTCGGCGCGACCCGACCCCCTAGGGGAGACGGACGCGCCTGAACGGCCCCCGAGGCCCGTCGGAGTCCAGGCCTCGGGACCCGAGGGGAGCGCTCCCAGCTCCCCTAGATTGATTGCTTGGATCACTGAGATCCAGGCGTATCTCGCAGATAAGACTCTACCCGAGGACCGCGAAGGGAGTGAACGCGTCCGTCGCATCTCCAAGCGCTACGTGCTGGTGGAAGGGACCCTCTATCGGCGCGGGGCTAACGGAGTCCTCCTGAAGTGCATTCCTCGGGAACAAGGCGTCGAGCTTCTCGCCGATGTCCATGAAGGCGAGTGCGGAGCCCACTCCGCCTCGCGCACCTTGGTTGGCAAGGCCTTTCGCCAGGGTTTCTATTGGCCGACGGCTCTCACCGATGCGGTCGACCTGGTCCGGCGGTGCAGGGCGTGCCAGTTCCACGCCAAGCAAACGCATCAGCCGGCCCAGGCCCTGCAGACCATACCTCTTTCGTGGCCATTTGCTGTCTGGGGGCTCGATATCCTGGGACCGTTCAGGCGGGCCCCGGGCGGGTTCGAGTATCTGTATGTCGCTGTCGACAAGTTCACTAAGTGGCCCGAGGCTTATCCGGTCATCAAGATCGATAAGCACTCCGCCCTTAAGTTCATCAGGGGCATCACTGCTCGGTTCGGGGTACCTAACCGTATCATTACGGATAACGGCACCCAGTTCACTAGTGAGCTCTTCGGCGACTACTGCGAGGACATGGGTATCAAACTCTGCTTCGCCTCACCCGCCCACCCCAGAAGCAACGGCCAGGTGGAGCGCGCCAACGCGGAAATCCTCAAGGGCCTCAAAACCAAGACCTTCAACGTCCTCAAGAAGCACGGCGATTCGTGGATCGAGGAGCTGCCAGCGGTGCTCTGGGCGAACCGAACCACGCCAAGCCGAGCAACCGGGGAAACGCCTTTCTTCCTCGTCTACGGCGCGGAAGCGGTCCTCCCATCTGAGCTCACACTGAGGTCCCCTCGGGCCACCATGTATTGCGAGGCTGATCAAGATCAGCTTCGCCGAGACGACCTCGACTACCTGGAAGAGCGAAGGCGGCGCGCGGCCCTTCGAGCCGCGCGCTACCAGCAGAGCCTGCGGCGCTACCATCAGCGCCACGTCCGGGCCCGATCACTCTGCGTCGACGACCTCGTCCTACGCCGCGTCCAAACGCGTGCTGGACTGAGCAAGCTCTCACCAATGTGGGAGGGTCCGTATCGAGTGATCGGCGTCCCCCGGCCGGGCTCGGTTCGGTTGGCCACGGGCGACGGCACAGAGCTGCCTAACCCGTGGAACATCGAGCATCTTCGTCGCTTCTACCCCTGATGGGGGTCGGGTGTCGTGTCTCGGGCTCGGGCCAACCCCGCCCCCCCCCTCGGGCGTGCAGGGTTGGCCGGGGGCTACCACATGCACATACTTATCTTTTGTCTCTTCCGTATTTCAATAAAAGCACTTTCGATTTCCAGAGGACCGTGTCTGTGCCGCCGCTCCCTTTTGAAGAATCTCGGCTTGAGTTAGTACGCTCGTGCTCGGCCCTGCCCTCGGCGGCCCGGGCCGGCTAAAACCGCCAAACGGGGCCCAGAACCGAGCCGTGCCCCGGGGCGTGGTGAACTCCGGGGGGGAATCGGCAAAGGCCCACAATCGGGTCCTCCTAACCCTCGGTCACCGCGCTCCCGGCCTGGCCAGTCTCGACACGCGGATCTCCCCAGGCACTAGCCCCGACCCGCGCCGTTTGAGGCTGGGACCTGGGCACGAGCCCTTGCTCAAGCCAAGACTCAGAAGGACCGCGGCACAGACCATCCTCGTCTTATACGCACAGCAAACATGACTGACATAGAAATTTCCTCTTTATTTGATTGCAGATTAAACCAGTCTATACAAGCAGGGGGCTCGAAGGCCTCGGAAGAAGAAGGTAAAATTTAAGATCGGCGGGGGCTTGGGGGCTCACTCCGACGCACCCGGGCCGCCGGCCTCGCCGTCGCTGTCGTCCGCACCGTCGTCGCCGTCCTCCTCCTCGGAGTCGAGGGCGAACGCGAGCCGAGGGGCCGTACCCTCGAAGCTGTGGACGATGTGGTCGGCGGCGTCCCGGACCTGCGCGCGCGCGCCGTCCTCGGTTCCGGGAGGGAACTCTTCCAGCGCTGTCCACGGGGAGAAGTCGGGGTCCCTGGCCTGGTAGCTCGCCAGTACGAGCTCCACCGCCCCCCGGGCGAGGTCCCTCGAGGATGACTTGATCGTCTCCTCGAGCTCCTCGGGGAGCCGTTCGAGGACCCCGGCCATCTCCGAGAGGCGCTGGGCGAGGCCCCCCTGGTTGGCGGCGTACTTCGCGTACCGCCCGCCCCAGAGGCCCGCCTGCCGCCCGGCGCGGTCTAGACGCGAGACGGCGTCCCGAAGCATGCCGGGCCCCACCTCGCACGCCAGGCGGAGGGCCTCGACCTCCCCGGCGGACGAGTCCAGCGCGCCCTGCAGCTCGGCGACGGTGTGTTCGGCGGCTGCGAGGCGGGCGGCTAGGTCGCCGTGGCCCGCGGCCGCCCCGCCGCTGTGCGCTCTCGCGTCCAGCTCCTTCGCCCGCGCCTCGAGCTCAGCGGCCCGCTGGTCCAGCGCGGCCCTCTCGGCGCGGGCGCCTTCCAGATTGCGGCGCGCCTGCTCCTCCCGCGCCGCCTCGCGGAGGAACAGGCTGTCCGCCAGCCGCTGCGCCGCGGCCTCGGCCTCCTCGAGAGCTCGCCCCCGCTCGGTGAGCGCGTCCTCGCGGAGGCGGAGTGCGGACTCCTCTTCGGCGGAGGCGGCCTCGTGCGCCGCCAGCGTTGCCTCCCGGGTGGCGACGGCGGCCTCGCGGTCCGCCAGGGCGCTCTCCTTCGCGTCCAGGGCGCGGGCGCGCTCCTCCAGCGCCGTGACGCGAGCCTCAAGGGCCTCTTCGCGCTGGCGGGACGCCGCCTCGTTCTCCGCCGCCCGCCGTTCCCGGGCAGCGGCGGCGTCGAGGACTCCCCGGGCGGCGTCGAGCTTCTCCTCTAGCTCCGCCGCCCGGCTCCCGTATTGGAGGCGGAGGTCGTCCCGCGCCTCGTCGAGCACGGCGGTGGCGATGAGAGCGGTCTCCCGCTCCTCCTCCACCTCCCTGGCGATCTCCGCCAGGTCCCTACGACGGGCCTCGAGCTGTGAGGCGTGCCGGCGGTGTGCCTTGCGGCCCGCCTCCACCATGGCCTCCACCGAGCGCTGCCCCTCCTCGACGCGCGCCCACGCCGCGTCGAGTTCCGCCCGCTCCGCCTGCAGGGCCTCCATCTGGGCACTTAACCCGTCCAGCACTGTGCTGTTCACGGCGGCCAGGGCCTGCAGGAGGGGCTCCGCGCTCAGTGGGGCAGCGGAAGGCAGAGGGGAGAGCCGCCTCGGTGTGGGTGCCGCGCGGCTCGGCCCGCCGATCGGCGTGCCGGACTCGGGGGCGTCCCCCGAAGCTGGCTCGTCCCGAGCGTCGCCCGAGGCGTCGGGCCCGAGCGGCGCGCCCGCGGCCTCGTCGTGGATGGCCTCGGAAGTCGTCGTCGCCTCGGGCGGAGTCGGGTCGGGGGCTTGGCAGGCTGCCTGGCGTGCACGCGCCGCCTCTGCGTCCCGGCCGGACTCCCCGGCCCGGCGGAGTCTGGCCTCCTCCCGAGCGGCCTCCTCGGCCTGGCGAACCCGGGCGGCCTCCTGGGCAGCCTCCTCGGCTTCCCGAAGGCGGTCCGCGGCTTCCCGCCGGTCAGCCTC
This sequence comes from Oryza officinalis, assembly GCA_008326285.1. Lineage (NCBI taxonomy): Eukaryota > Viridiplantae > Streptophyta > Magnoliopsida > Poales > Poaceae > Oryza > Oryza officinalis. The sequence continues at coordinate 35,809,961 of BDMV01000009.1, read as the reverse complement.
CCGCCTCCGGGCCTCCGCGGTCGCCGTCTCCTCGGCCTCGGACCGGCCGGACTTGGAATGGCGTGGGGTGCGCGACGGGATCTCGCTGAGGCAGAAGAAAAACCAGAGACGAAAAGAAACGGGTGAGTAAGAACTCGCCTTGGGAGATGGGGGTGTGAATACGGCCGCAGTGGGCGCGGGAACGAACCTGCGGGGAGGTCGGCTGAACGACCACCTCGGGGGCGAGATGAGGCTCCCCCGGCATGGCTCGGTCTCCCCCATTTTGCGGAGCCGTTTCTTCCTTCGCTCCCCCTCGGGCTGCGGCGTCGGCACGGCACCCTCTGGGCGCCTGCTGCTGGCACGCACCGCCCCACCCCCTCGGGGAGGAGATGGGGGAGGAGTACCTCCCTGCTTCCCTCCTCTTCCCCCTGGCGTCGGCAGGGCGGCTGCCCCCCGGGCCCCCGTCGCGGGGCCCAGAAGCACGACCCCCTCCCGGGGTAGATTGTTCCCCCCTGCGGCTCCCGCCCGCCTGCATGATGGCCAGGATGTTGGCGCGCTCTGGGTCGCAGCAGAGGGGGAGGACCCCTTGGGGGATGAGGGATGCCTCCACGGAGCTGAGATTCAGCACCCGTTGGACTACCATCCTGAAGTCCTCAGGGTCCCAGTCCCATTTGCACCCCTGGTGGGTCCTTAGGTGGTCCTCGGGCCCGGTGTACTCCCAGGCGCCCCGGGCGCGTCGCTGGAGCGGCGCGATCCGGCGACGGAGGTAATCGCCGAACACCATGGCCCCCGTGAGCCCCTGGGATCGCAGACCCGCCAGGCGGTCAAGGACGGCGTCGTAGCCGTCCCCCAGATCCACCGCCGCCCGCCAGCTGGAGGCCTGCGCCGGGGACTGGCTCGGAAGTCGGAGGCGCGCTTCGCCGGCGAGGGGGGTGTAGAACCAATCGCTCTTCCAATCGTCCCACTTCTTGCGGAGGACGCAGGGAATGTAGCGGTTCAGCACCTGCCCCCGCGGCTGGAAGTAGCAGCCACCGACTGCCGTCGGCGGCGACACCGGCTGCACGGTGAAGAACCACCGGAACAGCCAGAGAGACGGGCGCACCCCGATGAACATCTCGCATAGGTGCGCGAAGATGGCCAACGTCATTATCGCGTTGGGGGTGAGGTGCGCCATCTGGAGATCGTAGAACTCCAAAATATCCATGAAGAAAGTAGAGAATGGCGGGACCAGCCCCGCCATTGCGAAAGAGAGGAAGAAGACGGACCGCCCCGGGTAGTGTGGCGCCGGGCGTCCCTCGCCCAGCGCGACCACCTCCCGGCCGGTGGCAGATTCCGGCATGAATCGGCGCGGCAGCCCGGCCTGCCTCTCGCTCGTGATGCGGGAAGGCGGCAGCACGCTACCGTCGAGCGGTGCGGAGCCCCGTGCCATGGCGCCGGCGGAGGAGGAGCTTGAGAGCGAGCGCGTGTGGCAAGGGTAGGGCACAGGAAACGAAGAGTTAGGGCACAAGTGGCGAAGGCAAGGGGAAGAGTGGCGAGAGGGAGGAAACGAATCCCTTCTTCGGCGTCTTTATACCCTTGCCAACGCTATGCCCGGCTCCTCGCTTCCTGCGCCCACTACCTCGCCCCCTCGTTTCTCGCGCCCACGCCTCCACTAACCCCACTCGCCTGTTTGTGGCGCACGCGGTAGACGTGCGGCCGTGGCGGTTGAGATGGGGCAGATCGTGCGCGCATTAACTGCGCTCGCCGACCGTGAAAAACGCCATCATCATATCCCCAGGCGAAATGAATCGGCTCGTCCCGATTCACGCGCTGCTCGAGTAATGTAGCGGTCTTAAAGAGGCCGCTCGTTATTATTGGTCGGTTTTCTCTTGCCGATGCGCGCGATTCGCGACCGTTGGGTTTCTGCCCGCCTGTAGGGACCGGTCCCATCTGTCACCGGGCCTAAGGAGTGGCGTCACGCCCGAGCGCTTCCCCTGAGGGGGGCGGTCGCCCTGGCGTAACGCCGGGGGCTACTGTCGGTGACATGGGACCGGGGGTATCATGACTAGAGGCTTGAGTAGCCGCGGTCGCCCACGTGGCCCGATCCCCTCGGGGGGGTTGGGCCCGAGGGTGACGTGGCCACCCCTCCCTCTGTCTCCCCGAGGGGTCGGGCCGCTCCCGTTTCGGCCCCGAGGGCTGGGGCGCCCCGACCCCCTGTGATTTTGGCGCCACGTGTGTGGGTTAGGTGAGCACAGCAGGGCTCACCTAACCGCATTTATAGCGGATCAGACGAGCGCGCCACGCCGCATGTAATGCGGCGCAGCGCACGCTTATCCGGTCCGTGACCGGTCGCGGTGTGTGACCGGTCACAGGCCGGTCAGATCGCGGGTTAGGTGGCGACAGGCGGCCTGTGGCACGCCTCGCCCCGTCCCGTCAGAATGATGAGAGCCTCCTGGCTCTCGTCCCTAGCCGGAGCCGGCATGCTAACTCCTGGAGTTGGTATGTCAGTCCCGGTCAGATCCATTCCAGACTTCAGCGCAAGCATGGCAAGTAAGTCGCTTGCCGTTTAATGAAGGTTGAAACGGGCGTCCACCGGGAAAGCTGGCGAGCGGGGCAGGAGGCGTGTACCGTGCCTGTCAGAGGTCACTTCCGGCTGTAGACTAGCCCTCATTGTAAAAAGAATGTTTCTTTTCTTAGGCAGCTTGAGGCCCATGTGGTGACCCCTGGCCAGATAAAAGGAGGCCCAGGCCTAGGAAAGAGGGGGGACTCGGACGAGTACGCTCTGGAGACCGAACTCTCTTTGTATTGTTGGAGACCCTCAGATCCACCAGAACACAGGAGTAGGGTGTTACGCTTCTCAGCGGCCCGAACCTGTCTACGTCGCCCGCGTCTTATGCGTTTTCCTCTCTCGCTGACGTTCCTCAGATCGAGGGCGAAGAACCTCACCTAGCGCCCCCGGCCAAACCGGCAAAGGGGGGCCCGCGCGGTCTCCCGGTGAGGAGCCCCTTGCTCCGTCAATGGTCAATTACCAGCCGATCAAGCGTCTTTTTGAAGAGATGCTACCGATTCCATACCATTTTCATGAAGATATGTATATCTTTGCTTGGGTATTTTTTTATACATATGTTTTTTTTGTTATTTTGATTTGTATTATTAAATATATTTGTAGTGTTAGCACGGACAGATTACTAATAAGGTTTTAGAAGACATATTTTGATTTAAAACTATTCCATATTACTCTTTTAATAAATAATTTTTAATAGCTAGTAGTAACATTGAGTGAAAACATTTCAAAATGTTGATATATCCATATAATTTTAACTCACTCGTACAACTAACTTTGACCGAAACTAGAAAGTTTAAATTTTAAAACCCAAAGATATATTATATACAATTTTTTTAAACAAAATGTGGTTTCAACTGAGAAATTATTATAATTTCAATTGAGAAAACGGAGAATGACCAAGAAGCCCCTTTGTTTTGCCCTTCATTACCCCCAGTCCGTTGATGTGCTTGGTTCTTTCCGAGTCCGAGTCCAAGTGTCCATTGATGTGCTTGGTAATCTGCAAGTCCGAGTCCGACTTGACTCTTACGGTACCCTCTCCCCGATCGATCGATCTATAGTTCGCTCCCTTCCTCGTGCGCCGGCGGTGGCGGGAGGCACCTCCCCTCTCCTCTAATCGTCTCCATCTTCTGTTCCAATCGAATCCAAGGTATTCATTCATTCCTTCCTCTCCCGAAATCCCCCTCCTCCCTCCCTCGTCCTCAATTACATTCCTGAAATCCCCCTCCTCCCTCCCTCCCTCGTCCTCAATTACACTGCATGAGCCATCCGGATTCGGATTGGTTTCTTCTCGATTTCTTCCTTTGAGAGATGCATCCTATAATGTATATTATTAACACTAGCAGTGGTGGACGTAGCATTTTATAAATGAGGATTCGATAAACTAATCTATTTATAAAAATATAAACCATCTCATTAATTCTCCTACTCCCTTAAAAAATGATTTCTCTCTCTTAGAAAACTATACCATAAAAACCTCTCTTAACAAATTTTAAAAACCCAACATATCATAAAAAATCGGACTAGAAATAAACTAAATAATATTTTTATCTCTAGATCCCATTGTAATGCATAGGCATGTAACTAGTAAATAGCGAAAGTCATAACTCATTTGAACAATGTATATAGTGCATTATGATAATTGGATTTATAACAAGGGTCGATCTCTAATTGATCTATAAAAATTATATATATTTATATGACTATATATTGTTCAATATTATTAGTCTTTATAGCATTCTAGATTATGTTTAGCAAAAATATCTTTTCAGATATTAAAAATACTAGACAAGTACATTATATAAATATAATATCATTAACAAAGATAATAATAATTATTTGCTCACGTAAAAACATAAATAATATATATTACGGAGCATACACACATGAGCTAGCTACTAGTATTCATGTGCAAGAATAGTGCTCGCTCTAGCAATATTATTACTGAAAATAAAGAAAAACGAGAAAACAAGAAGAAGATGGAACAACGGCAGAATATAAGGTTACCGTTTTAGCTTCACACCATATTACGGTGAAGAACAAATTTAATAATATTAGTATATTATCGATTAATGGAAGTATATACCATATCATGGATGTGAGCAACTTTTTCTCTCGTGTGTGTGAGCTAGTGACTAACCTCCTTTTTTTTACTACCTTGTCTCGAAGTTCTCCTAACATGTTTATGTAAAAAATGTTTTGTTTTGAATGAAATGAAGAAACGATTTGACTAGATTATTTTTTAAAGAGAATCTATTGTGTGCCATTGACTTTGTCCCTGTTCAATAATATGCTATTGATTTTGTCAAGTTCAATAATATACCATCGTATTTTGCTTAATTTCATCACCATCCAATTGGTCTCCGTTAGTATTGTATAATTTTATCCTAATGACCGAAGTACCCCTAGGACGAAAATTTCCAAAATTAAACCAAACATTCTGAAATATCATATTGTAAACTAGCATAGAAGTAGTCCATCTTAAACTTAAACTTTGGAAATTTCACAATCTGATATTTCGAATTTTTTTACCAAAATTTGAAAGTTTTCATTGTAAGAGTATTTTGATCGTTAGAACAAAATTGTATAGTACTTAGGCTAATTGGACAAAATTATATCCGCCGCCGCCCACGCGTATCTTCCCCTTCCCCTTGGCGTAAAAGAAAATCTCTGGTGTCGTCTCCCCGGCTCCTTGCGCCATCTCGAGGCTGAACAGGGGAGGGGCGCCGATCTCCATCTGGCGAGCAGAGCAGGGGAGGGGAGGGGATCCTGGTGAGCATCCACATCCTCTTTCTGATCCATCTCTCTCTCCCACCGGGACTACTTTTGTCTGGAATTTGCTTCTCTTCTAGATCTGGAAGAAGCTCTTCTCTTAATTTCAGAGCCTTAACCTTAATACAAGTAACAGTTTGTTTGTTCCCGCAAAAGTTTGGGGGTTCCCATGTCCCAAGTTGGATCCGCCCCTGAACACTAGCTTGTGTTTGCAAACACAATTTGGGCGGGTGGGTTCAGCAATGCCCAACGTTAGGTCCTCCCCTGTCGCAGATCTTCCTGGATGGCCATTGTTTTCGCCTCCTAAGCTTCAGCTGCAAAAGTGTACCAAGTGTCCCAGGGAATTTTGCTCCTCAATCAACTATAGGCGCCATACCCGTGTTCACCGCCGAACTCTCCAAATTGAAAGGGTATCTCTTCCCTTCTTCTTCTTCTTTTATTTGGCTAAGATTACATTTATCGGGTGATTCGGATAAAAAGGTGTTCATACACAGACTTGTCAGTACAACTAAATAGTATATTAAACTTTGTTTCTAGTATTTAAGCTATTCCCTGTTACCATTCAGTCATTCATTGCAATGACATTTGTCGACGTTCTGTAGGATTTCCTGAAGAATAGAGACAATATTGCTGCATTCTGGGACAAAGTAAGTTATTCTTGAACGAAATGCCCATTATAACATCACCATCTTCTTCTATTAAGTTCAATCGCAATATTATTTATTAAATTGAGTAATGTTTTCACTGATTGTAGTTTCGTTGACTATTAAATGCTTCCTTACTTGTCACGTGGAAGAATACTCTACCGTCGCATGCATTTTTCGCTGTCTAGTTTCTGTTTTTGTTATTTTAACAACAAAAAAGTGCATCTATACTAGTCCGTATGCATGTTGGGTAACAACTCCTTATATAGATGACATAATAATTAATTATGCGTTGGACTTTAACTGTTTCTCATAGCATTGAATTTATTTGTCACGCTCTTCAGCTTACGTTGGATCAGGCCAAAACAATTTTGTCCTTGGCAGATGTGGATATAGAGGTAACTCCAGAAAATACGTGTAATATCTCTGGATCAGTGTGTTGATCATAAACAGTGATCTAACGTTGGAATGTAAATACATTTTCAGGGTGTCACTGGTCCTTCCATTTTAGCAGCACTATCCACATGGATGTGTAAGCCAGGGTATGCTTCATTACCGCTGCCATATGCCAGAGCTGGCAATCAACTTCTGGTAGGTTTTTGACCTAAATTATCCCTGCTCTACCATATAAACCTATTATTAGTCTCATATCTAAGCTTCATTTTACCTGCTATAGGACCTAATTGAAACAACAGCTTCAAGGCTACCTGTATCATCGAATGAACTATTTAGCATGCTCGACGAAGCAAGTGAGAATACGTTTCTCTCTACTAACCCAACCGCTTGTATACAAAAGTTTATATTTAATGGGGAGGCTGACAAAGTTGCACCTGAGTTGAAAAATGCTGTTGCATGCACTAGTTACATGATTGAACAAAAACTGGTAAGATTTCACTATAATTTGCAAAATATGATATGCATTTGCATTCAGTTTTTATAGTGGCTGTACATAATACATCAGGTCGAAGCATGGTCTGCTGATAAGGCTGCTGAAGCATTAAGATGCCAGAAGTTGCTCGTGGAGGAAGAGGAAGCTGCTCAGAAAAGGTTAGTGCTTAATACCAAGGATGATTGTAATTTCTAAAAGCTGGAAACCACTATTTACCAGCTTATTGTTTGTATCAATGCAACACAACATCATTATCATCTGTATCTTGAAGGCAAGCAGAACTGATAGAAAGGAAACGGATGAAGAAACTGAGGCAGAAAGAACAGAGATTGAAAGACTTCAAGGATGAGGATGTCACAGACCGTTTACCTGGAACTGTGGATGGCACAACAGATTCTTCTGGAGTACTAAGTCGAAAGGAGGTCACTTCAGATCCTGGCCTTTATGAGCAAGAAGATACACAGTTGCCAACTCCAGTGGCTTCAGAAGATAATAGTAGTTTTGCTGACCTACCTGTAGAACATGACATTCGTGATCCAGGCCATGAAGTGAATTCAAGTGTTATTTTGAGTCAACAAGTCTTTTCAAGACATTGTGTAGGTAGAACAGAAAACCTTGCCCAAAATAGCTTTACCTCTGGTGGTTCTGAAATTGGTTCAAAGCATCCAGCTTCAGCAAGGCATTCACATTACAGGGGTGCAAATGCTGGTGCAGTGTCAAATAGAAACAAAACATGGACATGGAAAGTGCGAACTGAGATTGAAGAGCACAGCCCAAAAGATGAGTTGAATATAGATGATGGGCAAGAGATTGTTCTGAACAAGAAGTCTCGTGTATTAATAGGATCCATAAGTGTTGCCATTGAAGACGGCAGCGAATGTTTGGAGGATAACCAATATTCCAAGGAATACCCGACTCCTGCTTCTCAATTGAATATTGGCAACCATCCTGTAACGAAGGTGATGCAACCAGTTAACCATGGAGAAGAGGGAAACGGATACAACGCTCATAATGATGTTGATGTTAATATTACTCCAACAGCACAGGATCATTCTTCATCCAGTGTTATGACAGATGGAAACAGTTGTTCAAGCTGCTGCAACGCAGGGTTGGCACAGGGTGGAGGCTTACGAGGCGCCATGTTTTCCAGTAAAGAAGCAGCTGCCTTCCTTTCTCAAAGTAATTATCTTTCTGGTTCTTTTTAGTTGCCAGTGGTTGTTGCACATTTTATATATTTGTTAATCGCTAGTGGTTGTTCCACTTCCTTCTTTTCCAATTGGTGCTGATCGTTACCCTTTCTTTTTTCCATTACTAGTGTTTATCCACTTGCATACCATAAATGGTTGATCAAACTTATACATCTCCTTATTTAGTATGCGTTTGTGTTATTGTTTTTGTAGGATGGAAGGAAGCAATTAACGCAGACCATGTGAAGCTTGTCCTGTGCCCTGAAGGCTGAAGTAACGTGGGATCCTGTTGAGCGGGATGGGTTGAGTTTGCATCATCAACCAATCGGAGTTAGTAGTGAAGTTGGCTTGAGGGGGTTTCTGGTGTGTGGGCAAGTTTAAGTTACTTCTTCTATACTAGTAGCAGGAAATTAAGTGGTGGGTTTTTGTTAGACGAGCAGGGAATTAAGCTGCATTTTAATTTGGTTTGGAGTAGATGACAGCCGGGTTCATAAACATTGAATTTATTTTTACTATATGATATGACAGCCAGTGCGTGCGTTAACATTGGATTCGTTGCAAACATGGACAAGGTTAATTAGTCAATGTTTGTGCTGGTTTTGGTTGTGGGTTGCATGTATGTAATTGTAATCTACTCCATTGGTGAGCTCAGCTCCATCAGGAGTAAGGCTGTGATTGTTTCTTTTGTGTTGGGAACTCGTTCTTTTCGCACGAAAAGAAGTGATTCATTAGCATATGATTAATTAAGCATTAATTTATTTTTTAATAAAGGATTAATATGTTTTTTTTAAATAACTTTCGTATAGAATTTTTTTTTAAAATACACATCGATTAGTAGTTTGAAAAGCATGCCCGAAAAACGAGAAAAGTGAGTTAAGAAAGTTGAAGAAAAAACACAGCCTAAATGAAGTATTCCGTTTCTTTTGTTTTTATTGTAAGGCGTACACCTATTTTGTTTCGTTTGATCAACTGATGATGGATGGATCATTTGTGATGGAGGACGAAACAAGAGGGTTTGGTTTGGTTTTGTTTTGTCCCTTTGGGCTTTTTGGCCGATGATGATGCTGACTTGTGATGAGTCGACGGCTATTATAATACTATCATAAATTCATAATACTAGAAGAGAGGAGGAGTTGGGCTTGGGCCGGCGGCGGACAAAAAAGAAAAAAAAGCGACAGCGACTTGTCCACAGGTAGAGGAGCGAAAGCGATGATGTCTTGGGTGTTCCGGCGGAGTGGGCCCTCCGGCTTCTCCTGGTCCTCCACCGCCGATNACCGCCGATGAAGTCACCGCCGGCCTCTCCGCCGCGGGCCTCACCGCCATCGTCACCGGCGCCTCCAGCGGCATCGGCGCCGAGACGGCTCGGGTCCTCGCCCTCCGCGGGGCCCACGTCGTCATGGCCGTCCGCAACCTCGCCGCCGCCCAGCCCGTGCGCGACGCCATCCTCGCCGACGCCCCCGCCGCCGCCCTCGACCTCATGGAGCTCGACCTCGCCTCCATGGACTCCGTCCGCGCCTTCGCCTCCGAATTCGCCGCCAAGGGCCTCCCCCTCAACATCCTCATGTAGTCTACTTACTACTTCCTTACTAACTAGTACCACACCACCACCTCTTTCAATGCCAAGTACAAATTCCCCATTTCGACTTAAGACTAGGCTACCTCTTCTGGGTCCCCTCTCGCTGCTGCTACCCCAGTTGCAGCTTCTTTTAGGACACATTAAATCCTGGATCTCTAGTTCTCTACTACTACTACAACAACTTGGTCTTACCCCAGCCAAAGACATTAGACATGTGCATGTTGCATGGATGGCCTTCCAGAGTTCCCAATTTCAGGCAGCATGTCATAGGAATGGGTGGTGTCTTGGACTACGGTTAATTCATTTGATGGGAGCCAAGTTTCATGGAATTATGTTTCAGCTCTCAGAGGGATTGCAACATTCCTTTTGCCCTTGGATATCTTAATTGGTCAAACGTACTAGTAGTGAAGTACTTGCATTCTGCACATACAACCAGGCTGTTTTATTTCTTCTAGTAGGCTACATGGAGCTATTTTTACTGTCTACAATTTTGTTGTATCATGTTAGGTACGATTTCCAGTTTTCAGTTTCAGATTTACTAGCTAAAAGGTCACAACAAGTGCTTCATATGCCTAGAAGCTTTTCTTTTGCTCTTTTCTAGCACGGACATCAGGGAGAGCATGTTAAGTGTTTTTTTTTTCCTTGTTTTAGCCATGAAATGATATAAATGCAGAAACCAGGGTAGGAGAGTAACAAGGGCATGACTTATGTGTGTATTTGTGTCTTATTACTTTGGTACTCAACAGTTTTATGCAGCCACTGGATGTCTTTGTTTATATCTTGCCGACATTTATTATGCTACTACTACAGCACAATCGCTTCCTATGAATACCATAAAAATCTCATTTAGTAGTACTGATAAGTCTCTGGTTTTCATTCTTGTTTGGTTGCACAGTTGTTAAAATGCTACTTCTGTTCTATATAGCTCATCGTGCTTCCTTACTAGTTGGCGCTTTTGTTTGCAGCAACAATGCAGGGGTGATGGCAACTCCTTTCTCTCTCTCAAAGGATGGCATTGAGTTGCAATTTGCCACTAACCATGTTGGTATGAACTTCGTGTACTGGTTACACTGATTTAAAAGTTCCTTATTAACTATACACTACATAGTGTTGCAAATATTTTTCCAGCTGTATTCTTTAAGAAGTAAGGAAGGCTTTTCATCTTTCTAATTTTCAAGGTGCTTAGGTTTAACTTCAATATGAATTATTGCAATATAATTAGTCCAAGTCTAGGTCAACAGTCCATAGCAATTTTCTACTTCATCTATTCCACAAAGTTCTAATTCGATATGATGGTTACAGATATCAATGCATTACAATGTGTCTCTCCTGTTATAATTTTCAGGTCATTTTCTTTTGACTCATCTTCTCTTGGAGACAATGAAAAAGACCTCTTGTGAATCAAATGTGGAAGGAAGAATTGTTAACGTTTCATCAGAGGGGCACAGGTTTGCATATCGGGAAGGCATCCGCTTTGCCAAGATAAGTGACGAGTTGGAGTATGTAACTTTTATGCGCTTTGTTTTTCTTTTTCCTTGTTAACTTCTTTCAAAGGAAATGTACTGTACTAATATATGGTTCAATCTTGTGTTGTACAGGTACAACACCATTGGAGCATACGGGCAGTCAAAGCTTGCAAACATTTTGCATGCTAATGAACTTGCTAGGAGATTTAAGGTGCGCATTGTTATGTGGAAGTATTCTCTTTGAACATGTGGCCAGTTATAGACTTTTTGGTTCAACACTGTATTTGGAGTTATTTCGGTTGAGATATGTATATTAGCGTGTAATCCAACAGGAGTGTTGTTCCACAAGCACCATCAATGAACTCATCTCTACTAATTTGCTGCTAAACTCTAAAAATTGCACCAGCTAGCTGTCTGTTGCGCTGTTTAGTAAGAAATCTACACCCATGATAGATAAACACATCGTGTCAGGTATTTGCCAACTGTTGTCTTTATTTCAGGTGTTGTCCATTTTGAATTGAGTAAATTTCATAAAACTACAACTATTTTGGTTAAAACTATCACATCGCTGCAATTTTAGTTAGGCATTTCACAAAGCTACAAACTATAGCAAATGATTTCAACCATAAACTGTAACTTTTGGTTAAAACTGTATGACATGACATGTGGGCCGACCTGTAGCTGTATGATTTTTGAATGTTCGCCTGACAGGTGGGCCCAGACCCATCAGGCAAATAAAGGTGCAGTTTTATGCCAAAGCCATCAACTGTTGACTGTTGTTGCGGTTTCCTGAAATGTCTAACTAAAGTTGCAGTAAACTAATATTTTGATAAAATAATTGTACTTTTCTGAAATAAATTTTAAATTTGTACGTATGTCCCATAGTTTTGTTTTGTATTGACTATCATCATTGGTTTAACAGGATGAGGGTGTCAACATAACTGCAAATTCTCTTCATCCTGGAGCTATCATCACGAACCTTCTTCGTCACCACAGTATCCTAGACGGTAAAATATACTTGAATTGAACTCCATAGGAGATATTTAGTATTCCTGCTTTAAACATCATAGGAGATATGATGTTTCAGTTCAAAAATTCATTGAACTGAAACATCTAACGAAACAAAATCTCTTGAAAATTCATGCCACCTATGGACTTACCACACCATAAAGAAAATAGCAGCAAGGATAGCAACCAAAAGGAAGAAAATAATCACATATGTGAAACGAAATACTAGTTCTTTTACTTGACTGCAGTGGTGGGTTAAAACTAGATTTTCATGGTTAAAAGAGCTTGTTTTCTGTTGTAATAACTGATCTCATGAATATTATATTTGTCATATGCAGTTCTCCATCGGACACTTGGTAAATTGGTGCTTAAAAATGCTCAGCAGGTACGGTTGTGCACCTTTATTAATATTCTGGGCCTTCTCTCCATTCTACGCTTTATATGTGGTTAGTTAGCAAATCTTTCATAGAAATCAGTTGTATGCAACTGATGATTTTAGTGGATACACTATTTGTTGGAGATGCTAGTTTTGGCCCTTACACATAAGCTATTACACAAAACTCTTTACATGGCAATGGGTGGAACAATGAATCAGCTATAACAGACATCTTAGCCGTGGTAAAGAAAAAGCAAAATACAACATAACGGAGCATTTCAAAATGCTAGGTGCTATGGTAGTAGTACACCAGCTTTGTTTGGACTCTGTGAGATATAGGAAATGGCAGATTAGTCGTGAGGTCCAGAGTAGAGAGCATTGCATGGTGGCCAGATTGTGCTTGTCTGCGATTTAGTTGCGGAGGGCTAGAGGGGGAGCTGGGTGGTGCATCGAATTCATGGTGAATGTAATATGTTGGTAATGGTGAGTTTGTGTGTAAAATAACAGGGGGCGGCCACCACATGCTATGTGGCGTTGCACCCACAGGTGAAGGGTGTGTCCGGGAAGTACTTCAGCGACAGCAATGTGTACGAGGCGAGTGAGAAAGGCAATGACATGGAGCTGGCCAAGAGGCTGTGGGAGTACAGCATCGAGCTCATCACCTGACCTGATTCATGCCATGCCCATGCTTGACTCACAAACTGAATGAGAGATGTTCAGGTTTGAGAATGGGTCCGTCTGTATGTAAATTGTGGTGAAGATGTAACTATAAATTGCGTGCATCAAACGAAGATGATACTATACTACTAGTGAGTGTATCAGAATAAGCATATGCGAATCTTCCTCCGTTCCGTTGGGTGACCTGATCCTGAGGAGGCGGCTTTCCTGTGTGTACTTGTAGTGGTAGTACCCATTGTTTGTTGTTTGTTTGTTTGTTCCGGGGACGATGCAAATGCAAGGTACTCCAGTTTTAATTTTACGTGGGGCCCACATGGCAGTTTGTCCTTTGGAGGCATGGAGTGGCGGGGTGGGTGCCTACGTGGAGGAAAGCGCGCCTTCCGTCCAGGAGGAGCAGATGCGATGTGGACGGGATGCGGGAGCAAAAGATTAGTTACTTTCATTCAGTTTGGGTCATTTTCGCGCTTTGCTTTTTTGTTTCAGTCACTCAGAACACAAAGAATCCCAGCAGAAACAGCCATCTCTAACTCTAATCCTGTAGAAAGGGGAAGAAAAAGAGAAATTCCTGTAAAAAGGAGAAATAAAAAAAAAAGAGAGAAATCGTGAGGGATCGGATCTTGTTGTTAATAAAATTTGTCCAACAGCCAACAGGAGAGGAGGCTACTACTGCTCTACTTTTGCTTGCTTATCCACGTACACCACACGTCCTCCTCTCGTCTCCTCGATCGTCTTCCCCTCCCCAATCTCCTCCAGGGGCCAAAGCTGAGCCTCGTCGACCAAGCACCAAGCAAGATCCTTCCTATGTGTTAGCAAACAGCAGCTCACCCAGAGGCGTAGGCGTAGGCAGGAGGCCTACTCCTAGCCATGGCTATGGGGGCCGTGCTCTCCAGCAGAACCTTCGCCTCTCCACTCTCCTCAGGTAATGATTTACTCACCCTTCCTCTTCTTTTCTACTATTAACTGCCGCTGCCGCAGCTGTTAGCGGTCGGACTCCATTCACTTCTCTCCCATGCCCTATAACTATATTACATTGCTCCAAACAATTAAGGAGCCACTCCATGATTCTAACAATTAACACGCTTACTGCCTTCAATTGCTTGTAACATTACTGACAAATTAGTAGTATTCATCAACCGCCTATTTATACGACACCATAACTAAGTAACTAACTAGTTAGTGTATTTTCCCACTCAAGGTCAAGGGCAGGGCCGGCCATTTACACGAAATATCAACCTGATTCTTCCTTGGGATTTTTTACAGGAAAGCAGCATGAGATGAAATATCATCGTACACCACCACAAAACAACAAGTGCACCTATTCCTCACCTCCCACCGGAGATAAATTCAGTCGACTCATTACTAGGACCTCCATTTTCCAACTCCGTAACTATTCCAGGACCACTTCAATGGAAAAATTACAACTTTCTGGCCGATTCCACCAGCCTGTGCTTGACTCTTCTAGAGACTACCTCACCAGGTGGTTTTACAATGCAAGCCTCAAGAGGCGCCGGATTGAATGCTTTCTGACTTCAGATCCAATAAACAGTGGTTGGCTAAAACCAAGAAGGTGGGACAACTTCACTAGTTTGGACACTGCTTGTGTCCAGCCAGACTACAAAATTCCGGTCAGAACACGCGCCGACTGTAAAGCCGAGCAGTATGAGATAACGGGATCACCCTTGAGCCCTTCTGATGTTCCCGCCGAGGCAGTTCTCATTGGAGATACAAATGAGATTTCTCCCTGGTGGCAGCAGTTCCCTAAGCGCTGGACAGTCGTTCTCTTGTGCTTCTTTTCGTTCCTTCTGTGCAACATGGACCGTGTGAGTTGCCCTTTCCTTTCTCCAAATATATCTCGTAACAACAGTTGAATTCCCTCTCTCTCTCTCTCTCTCTCTCTCTCTCTCTTTTCCTTTTTTGATGTAAGGTCATTAATCATAACTCTCCTTTTGTTTTCTTTACTGCCTTCTGCCCAGGTTAATATGAGTATCGCGATCCTTCCAATGTCATCAGAATTCGGCTGGAGTCCAGCAACTGTAGGCCTAATCCAGTCCTCCTTCTTTTGGGGTTACCTTCTTACGCAGGTGCATTACTGTTGTTGTAAGCCAGGGATTTTTAATGCGTCAGTTTCTCTCTAACATTTGAATCTTTTCCCTTTGTGAGGACTAATATTTCATACTAAACTGCAGATCCTTGGAGGTATATGGGCCGACAAGTTTGGTGGTAAGATAGTGCTAGGATTTGGGGTTGTATGGTGGTCAATTGCGACAGTTCTTACACCCCTTGCTGCAAAGATTGGACTTCCTTTCCTACTTGTCATGCGGGCTTTCATGGGGATAGGAGAGGTAGATATCTGTGCCTCTCTACACTATAATTCAAGCTGCCATTACCATCAAGTGGAATGTTTGCATAAACACACTTCTCGTAATAGTCCGGACAATGGTTCCTCTAGATTAGGTTTAATGAAATGCAAATGTGAGGGTGGAAATTCTGTATGACTTGGAGCAATTGCCTGTCACAAGCCACCTGTCATACTCCTCCAAATTAAGCAAAAATAAGCTTTTGAAGTAACTGGTCATCAAGTATCTCGGTGAAAAATGCCAGTACCACTCAGTTTGCTTTCATTGAGTATAAAAAAAAAATAAAGTTTTTACACTGAAGTTTTTCCTTTCCTTTATGTGATTAATTTTGTTATATTATGGTTTAACAGGGTGTTGCCATGCCAGCCATGAACAACATACTCTCCAAATGGGTTCCAGTTTCAGAGAGAAGCAGATCTCTTGCATTAGTGTACAGTGGAATGTACCTTGGTTCAGTGACTGGCCTAGCCTTTTCACCTCTCTTGATCAGCAGATTTGGTTGGCCATCTGTTTTTTACGCATTCGGGTCCCTTGGAAGCGTCTGGTTTGCACTTTGGCAAAGAAAAGTAAGATAAATCAATTCATGCACTAGCTTCCAACCCAAAAAATTGCTTTTGGAGTCATTTCATTTATTATGTTAACCACATAAGTAACTCTGGAAATGACCGTACTATTTGGTTCTTAGATGCTCATTCTTCTTAATTCTTACACAACTAATTGCCGGTACCCCTGAAGAAAAGGGCTAACTGGTAGTGCATGTCTACCCTTAATTAGGCACACAGCTCCCCGAGTGAAGATCCCGAACTAAGCAAAGCCGAAAAGAGGTACATTCTAGGTGGCAGCACCTTGAAGGAGCCCGTCACCTCCATACCGTGGAAGCTAATTCTATCAAAGCCTCCAGTATGGGCTCTTATAATATCACATTTTTGCCATAATTGGGGAACCTTCATTCTTCTAACATGGATGCCTACATACTACAATCAGGTTCTTACAATTTAATACCCACTGCCCAAATCAGACAATGGTACCATATCCTGTTCTTGGCGGTTGTACTCACCAGGTGCTCTTATCCAGGTTCTTAAGTTCAATCTTACTGAATCTGGGCTTTTGTGTGTCTTGCCGTGGCTGACAATGGCTGTATTTGCGAATATTGGTGGCTGGATTGCTGACACACTTGTTGAGAGGGGGATTTCCATAACGAATGTTCGCAAGGTAAATTCTTCAGTAATAGCTGTTTCCTGTATGAACTTCTGGGAATAGTTGTGCTGACTGCTGAGCTTTTGGTTTTGACATACTTTTGAAATGTATTTTGTAGATCATGCAATCGATTGGTTTCCTTGGACCAGCCCTCTTCTTGACACTGCTGAGCAAAGTCCGAACTCCAGCCATGGCTGTATTGTGTATGGCATGCAGTCAGGTTTGATATTCTTCTGAAAGGCTATTCATATGGATTTAGCTTCTGAACCATCTATTGCCTATTGTCTTTTAATGCTTGTTGATCTTGATATCCAATTTCTTTGGCAGGGGAGTGATGCCTTTTCACAGTCTGGGCTATATTCGAATCACCAGGACATAGGGCCACGTTATGCAGTAATGCTCTCACATAGATTGTTACTGCTCCAATATTCCCTAGTTCACAATAGAAATTATAGTGTCACTGCTAGCTGTATTGACGTTTGATCCATCATCTAACGATACAATTTTACGAAAAATGTAGGGTGTACTTCTTGGACTGTCAAACACTGCTGGCGTGCTTGCAGGAGTTTTTGGTACTGCTGCCACTGGTTACATTCTTCAGAAAGGTAGGGATGTTGCAAAAACATGGTAGCCTCTAGAAATGTCAAACAGGACAGACCATATTTTAGTAATGAATTTCATGCTCATTCTCGTGGAATATGCATCAATATGTGTGTTTATGCTATCTTTCTCTTACGTCTTAAACTTTCTTTTTGGACTACCAGGTTCTTGGGATAGTGTGTTTCAGGTGGCTGTGGTACTGTACATAGTAGGGACAGTGGTGTGGAATGTCTTCTCAACTGGCGAGAAAGTTCTTGAATGAGCTGTAGATGCTCTTATACGCACCAAAAATATAGCTGATTTTGCTGATGTCTTATTGTGGTACGAGAAGAAAAGCTCTCGTTTAGACAGGGAGATACAGCTGATTGAAAACCTCCATTTTAGCAAGAGAAATATAGCTGTATTTGACGGTTGGGCCACTGAAACAATGAAGAGCAAACTGAAGAGTTGCGTGGATTAGTCTGTGAACTGAAACTTGGAGCCAGTGAATTACCTTACGCTGCCTGAAAGCATCTGCGCCAAGAAGCGTCCGTCTTTGCAGTAAGCTTGTTTCTGAACAAGCTCCTGCCCAACTTGCTCAACATCTTCTTTTGTTTTGAAATATTGATCCACTAGTGAACCAGCTACCTAGCTTGCTCTTGAGGAAGGAGCTAGAGCTACTGCCAAACTCGTGTATTATGAGAGCATTTTGGGAGATTAAGCTTTTTTGTTAATTTGTGATTCTGCTCCTGTTATTTTGCATATCCTGCGGGATCGTATCGCATGACTATCTATGCTTGTGCTGAATCATCCTATGCTACTTGTTCCTGTTGCTAGCAATAACTACTGAATTATAATTTTTTGGTTGGTTTCTGACGAGCTGATTGAGTAACAATTTTCAGTTCCAGTATGGAGCTGCTACTACTACTTGTCTACATAAAAAAAAACAGATAAATGGTTTAAACTTCTGGTTGAAAAAATATCCTCATGCATCCCAACGTTAGTTAGTTCATAGAAAAGAAACAGAGGGAATACATTTTGATTTGCACGCTACTCTTAAGAAAAACTCAAATCCCTGCATGTGAAATAAAAGTAGGGAGTAGGAATAATATTGCGTCTACCAAGATGGTGCTATGTTGCCATCCAGCAACAACAATGGGTTTTTTAGTGATAGTAGGTAGGAGAAGTATTTTGTGATGCTCTACTCTGAAACTGTGTTAGTTATAATAATAACATTTCTTTACATTGTTTTTTTTTTCAGAAATGCATGAATCTTTACTGTCTCTCCCTCTCTGCGCATTGCAGAGAAACATGTTGATGGCATGTGACGAGTATTATTCTTTTAAAAAAAACTTATGATTATTCGATAGAGTATGAGCACTGCTCTTTTAAAAAACACATTTTGGAGAACATTTTAGTAACAAACGTACTATAGTCTATACAAATGGTTGGGGGTGTTACGGGTGTATCTCAGATCCCACCATGTTCCATGTTCCATGTTCCAGATAGTGCTAAAAGCGAAGAGTTACTAAGTTATTTTGATTATGTTAATTAAATTAAGAGTAAATTTTATTTTGGATCACTTTTATTAGCGATGTATCGCTTTGAACTATTCTTTATAATTAATGTTTTTTATTTTGGACCGACTAATCTTGCTTTTTATTTCAGTTTGGACCATCTTGTTTCTCCTCTGAAGCATACGAACGACCTTAGGTATGCCGGCTCCTATTGGTCAATAAACTCTCTTAGTTGTATATAATTTTTTTTACATATGATAAATTGGATGTAAATGAATAAAAGAGTTGATGATGGTCCCTAAGGTCACATAGATAAAACTAGAACTGATAATAAAAGATGACTCAAAAATAAAATTTAATTAATGACTTTTTGGTCGTGCACGCTGCGCATGATGTGCATCTCATGGACTTTTCACAAATCAATCAATGATAATGTTAATGTAGTCCATCAATTTAAGAATAAGTTCACTTTGTATAATAGAAGGGATTCTGGATTTTTATCAAAGATAATTGTTAATAATAATAATAATAATAATAAAATGTGATGCATTTGGAATTTTGTTTCCCTCCAGAATATTTGTATTGTTTATTTATTTATTATTATTATTTACAAAGGGAAAAAAAGAGAAAGAAGGGAAAGGGCGCAAAAGCAGCAATCGGAAGCGAGGCTTTGGATTGGACTTGGGTCGGAGGGCGTCGGCTTCTTGTTGTGGTTGTTGTTGTTGTATCCAAGTATCCAACCCATCGCCGATTCGCCGCCGGCGCCGTCGTCGTCGTCGTCGTCGTCGTCGTGGTCCTTCATCCTTGGGCTGGCTTTGCTTGCCCTCCTCCCCTCCACTACTGTCAGACTCAGAAATGGAGGAGTTGTGGGTTCTGACCTGAGCCAGAACCCATGCCTCGCCTCCTCGGCCGGCGATGGGCGACCTCCCGCCGCCGCCACGCCTCATGACCCCGCCGGGACGCCGCCACAGCGACAGCGACTGGGACTGGGACGGATCCAGCCGCGAGGGCTCCCCCGACCCCGCCTCCGCCTCCGCCGTCCGCCGCGCCGCCCGCCGCTGGCCCGACGACCCCGCCCAGATCTCGCGCGACTGGGTCCACATGGCCGCCCGCGACCGCGACCGCGACGACGACCCGCCCCCCGACCACGCCCGCCTCCGGATCCGCGGTCGCCAGGCGCGCCTCGAGCTCGTCATGCGCATGGCCGCCGACCGACACGCCGAGCTCCAGCGCCTCTCGCACCACCGCGCCGTCTCCGACTTCGCCCACCGCAACCGAATCCACGTACCTCACTCCTCCTCAATCCCCATTCCATTCCCCCCTTTGCCCTTTGCCCTTCTCAACGGATTCCATTCTTTCTTACCCACAGGCACTACTCCGGGGGAGGTTTCTGCGGAATGGTGACGACGACACAAGGCCACCATCCACCGCCGCCACCGAGCTCGGCCAGCTACGACAGCGCCATTCTGTCTCTGGTTTGAGGTCTGTCTGTACCACTACATATCGCTGCTGCTTCTCTTTCACTTCTCTTCTCGAATGAATCAATGCATGCCATTGATTATTGGCTTAGCAGGTCATTGTCAGGATATCCTAGCTGCTCGGTCGTTCCAACTGTAGTTACCTCTTATGACTCCTCATGATTCTTTCTATTCATGCCGCACATTGCTGTATGTTGCTTATTTGCGTTGCATCTTGTCTTAGATTACCTATGTTGATGTACAATTAGAGCGTACGGAGTATCTCTGAATAACTGATGAGTAATTATGATTTTGTAAACTTGATATGGATATTAGAGCATACTATGCTTTTGTTGAGCACATCATGTCGAGACTAACTTATGGATATAATTTACCTGTATACATTAAGTTTTGGGGGATATTAAATATAATAATAATAATACTTATTGTTTTTAATAACTAGAGAAGAGTTCCGCTTCAGATTGGAGAACGTCGTCAGGGGTCATGCAGTTAGCCAATCTGATGATTCTTCAGCTCAAAATGTTGAGCTCTCTACAAATGGCCTTACTGAATCAAGCCCTTCTTCTTCTGAATATAATCTCGAGAGACATCAACAGACAAGGGTCAATGTTGGTCTTCAGCAAATTGAAGGTACAGCGACAGTATCTGAATCTGGAAGCAATTCTCCTAGTATCACTGAAGGCTTGTATGAACCTCATAGTCAAGCAGAGAGTTGGCAGGATGATTTGGAACAAGAGAGAAGAGATTGGGAACAATTTTCCCATGCTATTACTGGAGAGGAATCTGAAAGAAATTGGCATGAAAATACGTACAATGGTTCATCTCATGAGGGTACTGAAGTTGGAGGTGGTCAAGATGCACGTCTTCCAGAATCACATGACGAGTTAGCTAGTTACAATCTTCCTCCTCAATCACATGGAGAACAGCAGGACAATAGCCATCTTCCTGAAGAGAATGAAGAGCTGCATGACAGTGATCTTCAACAATCTCGTGGAGAGTGGAATGAGGGCAGTAATCCATTTCTTTCTACAGAAGTACACAACGAGTGGCACAGTGATGATCATTTCCAAGGAGTAAATGAAGAGTGGCATAATGACGACGAGTCCAATGATACTGCAGATAATTGGCATGATGACAACTCTGATCAACCAATTGACCATGATTCTGCTCTTATTAGAAGAACTAATACGTTTGTCCCAGCTGATGATGATAATGTGTACAGTACAGAACTAAGGGAACTCCTAAGCAGGTTTTTTATTTCTTTCAGGAAGAAAGTCTCTGCAACATATTTCTTTAGTTCTCAGCCTAAATACTGAATTATTGTTCATTCTGCAGAAGGAGTGTTTCTAATCTTCTTCATAGTGCTTTTCGTGAAAATTTGGACCGACTTATCCGGTCATATGTTGAAAGGCAAGGTCGTGCTCCTCTCTCTTGGGATCTGGAAGGACCATCTCCTGCGCCTGACTCACCTGAGCAAAGCCAGGAGCAGCATAGAGATGAAGAGGAACAGGAACTTCATGATAATGTTGTTAGGCCTCCCTTAGTGATTCCACCTCCGCCTATACCTCCTCGCCAGCCACTTTGGCATTCGGAGTTGCATCGTAATAACTGGATCAGACAAAACATACATCGCTCTGATATTGTAAGTTATTACCTATGTTATTCTTGTCACATGTGTGATTTTTTCATCTTTCTCAGTTTGTTCCAAGTGCACAATTTCTTTTTTTCTGAATGGCCAAGCCAACAGGCCATCTTTAATTGAGACTTGCACTTTTTTTTAATTAAGTTGCCACATTCAGCCTCTCTATCCTCCATGCATAGTGCACTGTTGCCTCTATATTTGTTGTTAAATGCTCATTTTCTTTTGGTTTGTATTTGCAGGAATGGGAGGCTATTAATGATTTAAGGGCTGATATGGCCAGGCTTCAGCAGGGCATGAGTCATATGCAAAGAATGTTGGAAGCTTGTATGGACATGCAGCTCGAGTTACAGCGATCTGTAAGGCAGGAAGTTTCTGCAGCCTTGAATCGCTTCATCGGGGAGCAAGGTTAGTAACTCATCTACCCCCCCCCCCCCTCTCTCCGTCTCCTCCAGGGTGGTTATTAACTCGTCGTGTATTGTGTTAACACAATAGGGGCACTGTCATGTGCTAATATGTTTTAACACAATTGGAATTTTGGAAGGTACTCATATCTGTTAACAACACTAACAAGACAATATTTAGCATTGAAATTAATCTTTGATTACCCCTTGGTGCATCACTTTGATGCATAGTATATTTATATAATACATGGATGTTGTTTCTTCGTAGTGCTTACACTGTCAAGGTTGCGAGGCGCGCCTTTACGTTCCAAATTGTCACTTAGCTAAGATAATAAGGTTCCTCAAGAACGAATGCTATTATACTCCTTCCAGTCAATAACACGTCAAGTCCTAGGAGATGTGTGGTCAAGCTATATCAATTTTGACCTAGGTTGTTATCTAGCTAGGTAGTTTGGATCTGTCATGAAATGATAAATTTGGTATACAATAAACTTTCATCATATACAGTTTTGTAACGCCTGATGCTTAGATGCTTGTCGCATTTGGTATCTCAGGTGAAAGTAAAGAAACTATAGACGATGGATCAAAATGGATCCATGTGAGAAAAGGGACGTGTTGTATATGCTGTGATACTCCGATTGACTCTCTTTTGTACAGGTTTGAACTCATGCTTTTCTTCTCAAATAATAAATAATAGGTACATGTCCTTTGTTCTTCTCAAATACAGTATTTACAGTACTAATGATGGTTTGTTTTGGCTGTGTGTTGGGGGTTGGGGTGTTGACTTACTATCAGATGTGGGCACATGTGCACATGTTCAAAATGCGCGAATGAGTTGGTTCGAAGCGGAGGGAAATGCCCGCTGTGCCGTGCACCCATAATTGAGGTGATCCGAGCATACTTCATCATGTAGATACAGAGAGAAAGGAAGATAAAGAAGAAGAAATGTTTTTTTTCTTTTTCCTACTTAGAGCTTGTAGGTGTTAGTGGATGTATGATTATATTCAATTTTCGCTATGCCTGTGTTGTCTTGTGTGTATCTCTTGTCTCTGATGCGTTCCATTGTTTTGTTAGATTGGGGCCCTGCCTGTCTGCCTTGGTGTAATATATGGTTTTGGGGTGGCAGAAAGTGTTTTGTTTGGGAACTGGGATTACCGGAGGCAGCTACTACTAATTCATTTCCAACTGATCATTTGAACAAACTGATTGATGGGATACAGTCAGAGGGAACTAATGTTCCTGTCTAGTAGTACAACAACAAATGCTGGCCGCATGCACCTACGGCCTACCTGCACATTCACATGTAATTTTGATGCAGACAATACGCATAGATCTCGCTTGTTGAATGAAACTGAAGAAGCGATAACGAGGTTAATTAGTAGTACCTGAGATTGCTAGATTGACGATGGTTGTTTGTCTGTCTGTCATGTCTTGTAGTAGGAAGAAACCAATCAGCGTGATTATCAAGTACAAGTACTAGTAAAAATTCAATTTAATCAGTAGTAGGAAAGAGGAAAGAAAGAAACACGGCAAGTGTCATACATTTTCTTGCGCGAGTAATGAGTGAGGCTGACTCGTGGGATCCACATGACAGGACAGGACAGGAGAGGACACAACTCCAAAGCGGGAGCGGCGCCCCAACCCTCGCCGCCGCCGCCGTCGCCGCCGCCGGCGGCGGTCTTCTCCATGTCATCGTCTTCCTCCGAAAGCTCCCAGTTAGTTGGCGTCCTCTACTCCAATCCCGTATTGTTCCTTCCGCGCGCTCGCTCGGAATATCATAGCATATACTACTAGATCTCATGTTTTCCTCTTTAATTGATGGTGCTCCATCTAGGTCCAGTGACAGCGAGGTAAGCGCATGGGATCCCCAAGGTACGAGGGTACTAGGCTACTAGCTGCTGCTCCCATTCATCTTCCATGCATTTGCGCTCTCCTTTTAATTTGGATTTCCTGTTTCTCTTCAGTGTTACGCGCGCATGCCGAATGTCTCGAGTCGGAGGAGTTGGCAGCCATGTCAGTCAATCACACTCTTCTTCCTATTCTCGATGATTTGCTTCTTCAGGTGTATACTATGCTGCGCCCAAAGCCACTTGATTACGAGCAACGGACTACCTTGGTTCATGTCTTCAACAACATGGCAAACCAAATCTTCGGTAAGCTAAGAGGCATCATTTTTCTTTCATTTCCTTACTCATGTGCTTATTGCATACCCCTGTAATCGTTTCTGATACTAATGTTCATCTACTATACTATACTAATGTTCTTCACTATACTCTACTTCACTACTTGGCCACTGTTTACCACTAGAATATGCCTCTATATCTGTCAATACCTCCCAATGACTGTAAAACAACTCTTTAAAGTGATAGTTTGATTAGTTGCTCAACATTGTCTCTAGCATGCTGATTGGCCCTCCTCTTGAACAAATCATTTCAGGTAACAATAGCGGGTTTCTAGTCGTGGAGGCATTTGGATCATTTACAATGGATTTATTTACCCCTAGAAGTGACCTGGACCTCTCTGTCAATTTTACTGCTGACACTGACGATCAGTATGCTCGCAAGAAAAAAATTTCTGCTATTAGGAAGTTTGCCAAAGTTCTATATTCTCATCAAAGTAACTACTGCCTAGAGCACAGTATCTCTAAATACTCACTAGTACTTTGCATGTCCACCAATTTTTATCATTAGGCTCCTTTGCATGAGTCACAAAGTTCCCATGTCAATGGGGTCGAGGAATGTGGTATGCTACTTGAGAGAGGTTTTTACAAGATGGGAATGAAAATGTCCCCACGTTTCCAGGATGGGGACGGCGTTCCCTGGTGTCGAGGAACGCTTCCTTCAACCCCGTTTCCTGTGACATGCCACTTGGTTTTCTGATCTTACTTCCAAATGCAACGATAGCTCATACAGGGATAAAAAAGGATATCAAAACTGACAACATTGCAGATGGTTTATATGACTAAGCCTCAATTGCCACAAAATCTCATAAAAGTGAAAAAAGGGCACTGCAAAAGTAATCATAGGAGAATTAATTCAAGCCAGCTTATCTGAAAATTGGAGCATTACAAAGTCACTGGGTGTGCCGACTGATATAGTTCACTAATGTACCATCCTGGCCACATTTTTTTTCTTTTTTCAAATAGAGAAAGCATAAAAATAGCCAGTTACAATTATGCATCTTTCTAAGCTCATCTATCTCCAACTGCAATAATATGTTCTCATTTTCAGGGAATGGAATTTTCTGTGGGGTTCTACCTGTTGTAACTGCTAGGGTGCCTATTGTGAATGTTATTGATCGGGGAACTGGGATTGAGTGTGATATTACGGTTGAAAATAAAGATGGCATGACAAGATCAATGATCTTTAAGTTCATTTCTTCACTTGATCCAAGGTTTCAGATACTAAGTTACTTGGTAATGTAATCCCCTCCACCAAGGAAAAAAGATATAATATACAAATGCAAGGTGATAACAATGTCTTTTTCTTTTGTGTTTGAAGGTGAAGTTCTGGGCTAAGATACATGATGTGAATAGCCCGAGAGAGCGAACACTGAGCTCCATGTCAATAATTTCGTTAGTTGCTTTCCATTTGCAGGTACAGAGGATTTCACAATGCATTGTTTGACTATTGTATGATGAGTAGTTGTTTTCCCATATTTTGTTTCAACTATTGGATATGAATCAATTTGTCTAGCAAACAAGGATGATTTTCACTAAAAAGTTTTTCATCCTTATAATATCAAGGAATGATGCCAAGGGTTTATGCTGATTTCAATTGAACAGATGAAGTCTTTTTATACATTCACATTATCAATTTTTTGCCGATGGGGTTGGGTGCTCAATTTCATGGCACTGCAAGTATGCATACCTGGTTTTAGAGTTTGTTGCATTGAACTTTATGAAAGTGGGTGTTTTAGTAGTAACTCACTAGATCTATGCTTAAGAAAACAAACATTTGGCATTTAATACTTTTTCCTTTTTTATCTGAATAAATATAAGTTGAATGTTCTTACCACTTGTGCAATGTGCAGCGCAGACCCGGGATCCTCCAATATTACCCCCGTTCTCTGCCTTATTAAAAGGTTTTTAAAATAAATTTTTATCTTTGTTTTTTTCATGTGCTGGCAGCAACTGAGTCTCTCTGAGCTGATGATGAGATTACTTGCAGATGGTTCAGATTTTGAAAGTGTTGAGAGGAATACGTTGGCATTTAAGGGGTTTGGGAGAACAAATAAAGAAACTGTAGCTGAACTGTTTGTATCGTTGATCAGTAAAGTGAGTTCCTTTGGGATATAATTTTTATTTAGTTTTTATGTTTAAGTTGTGTTTCCTTACTAATAATGTGATTTGTTGACTCGTGTAGATGTTCATTACTGTGCCTAGATTCCTTTTGAACTCAGATTCTCCTTGTATCCTTTTCTTTAATAACTTTGGGTTAGGCAAGCTCAAACAAGATAATGCTCATCCAGAAATTCTCATAATGTACCCCTTCTAGCAGGATGTATTTGTTTGTTTGTGCTTTTGGGGCTTTTAGCTATTTTCATTACATGGAAAAATACATTACACACTATTAATTTCAACTTCTTTTCCCCAGTATTGCAATCTAACATTTTTTTTGTGTGTACAATTATTTGGTCACTTGTATTAGCTTGCACTTGTTTTACAATTGTACCACCTTACCATTGTGTGATAGTTTATTATGGTCGCTAATAAGTCACAAAGTTGGCCTTTTGTTCTCCAGCTATTATCAGCGGAGAGCTTATGGGAGCATGGGCTATGCGCTAGCAACTTTGAAGCATCATGGATCTCTAAGACCTGGAAGAAAGGAATTGGCAATTTAAATGTAAGATTTGTTTTGAATTAAGTATTATGCCCTCAACAAGAATTTTCCTTTACTCTTGTTCATGTAGGTTGAAGATTTCTTGGACCGGTCACAAAATTTTGCTAGGTCAGTTGGGAAAAAGGAGATGCAGAAGATTTGCAGATGTCTTCGAGAGTGTGCTTTGAACTTGTTAGATTTCATGAGGGGTAAACTGGAGACATCAAAGCTAAAGACCCTTCTGTTTGGATGCCTTAAACCAGATGAGCTAGTCAGTAAACCGCGTTTAAAGCGTGGCAAGAGAAAACGCAAGCCACAAACGAGCCCAGATAGCAGATATGGGCTCGGAAAGGTAAAGCATGCTGTGCACCTAGTAGGATCAGACCAGCATGCTAATTGTACAACTGCTGAAGCTCCTCAGGTTGTACATCGACATCCCACCCAGGCTAAGGCTAGTACTCAGTGTGTGCACAAGCCAAAGCCACCGTTTGTTATTATCCCTTCTGGTTTTGGCTACAGTTTATCGCTTCAGTTGCCAGTGGCTCCTCAGCTTAGTCGAGGATTGCTGGGCCGACCCCCACCAGTTAATTTAGTTCACTTGAATAATGGAGCTCAGCTACCACAGCAAGGTCTGCTTCTTTCCCTGCCGTCCCAACAAGCAGCTGGCAGTAACAGCGGAGTTACTTATGCTGGAGCCCAGCAGCTTCAGCGCAGCGAAAACTAGGATGGTTGCATCTTGCTAGTTGCTACTACTTGCATTGGCAAACGGAAACTTAGCTGTTCATGCTGGTGTGCTGCAGAAGGGATTACATCAGATCTTTTTGCTATACTGATTGAAGTTGCAAAACTTTCTTTTGGAAGGCAAAGGCATGTGCTTCGGTTGTAAAAGTACGTGCTGTATCAAATAGGTGGTTTCTGGGTGCTGGACCAGAACTACATTTGTATATATGGGCTCCTGTGTTGTGTCAGCTCTGCCTTCCTTCACCAAACGCATATGACACCCAAATGCAGCCTGCACGGCAGGTAGGTAAAATGTCTACCTGTAGTTTGTTCTGTGTTTCTTTCTTGTACTACATCACTTTTAGGACAAATGTTTGGATAAGATGGCTGTTGATTTTGCTGTGTTTTTTGGAGTAGATGATTTTGATGCCCCAACGGGGCCTTTATGTCATGTATATTCAGGGCAGGGCAGGGCAGGGCTTGGATCGATGACGAAGGTGCATGCATGAATGCATGATTGGTGAAATTAAGTAAGCAAATCTTTGGGACACTTGATATAGCCAAAACGGGCTGCTTTCCATATCTATCAGACATGCATCACTTTGGTTGAAATGGGTCCGACCGACAGCATAAACACAACTAGCTCAACTTGTCCATCGATAACAAGATTTTAAGGTCTTTTTAAATTGCATGAATGAAAAAAACGAAAGAATAAAAAAAACATAGGATTTTGATAGGAATGTAAATACAAAACAGAGGATTGTAAAACACAGAAAAAACATATAAATAACCGTTTGATTGAACTGCAGGAAAAACACAAGAATCAAAAGAGATTGAACCTCTTGTTAAATTTTCTTCAAAATCTCTATAGGATTATTCATTCCATAGAATTTTTAAAGAATAAAATAGTATTCAATCCTTTGTTTCAAAGGTATTCATAGGAGTTATTCCATTGAAATCCTCCAAAATTTTTATTTTTTTTTAATCAAATGGGCCCTAAAGCTTGTATCTCTGTCTGCCTGATAACATAACAGTGATATTAATCTGTGCCTTCCAAATTCGATTCGATCCATTCCAGTTCAATTCAGTTGACACAAGATGTATGCGCAGCACCATCACTCTCTGTCAGTCAGTCAGTCTGTCACCGAACAGTGCATTGCATCTATCTAGTTAAGCTCCCACGAGACTCCCATCTTCATCCGCTGCCCCTGCTATCGAACAGTATTTGAATCTAGGACTTAATTGAGACGTGTGTTTGGTTCATTTGACAGATCTTGCAATTGTACATGCGGTCTTGTTCTTAATTACCAGCTGACCACTGCGACGCAATTTTGGAATTTAAGAATGTAAGATCATGAGAGGTCTGTAAAACGAATACGAAAAAGTGAGTGACAAAACCACATGACTTTGATTGCATATGCATACATATTCAACGCACGATCAGATCGATGTATCGGCTGCAAAAGACAATATAATCACGGCGCATCGCATGGCATGAAACTTTTTGCTACCTAGCTACTAGTACTATTCGTAGCAGCGAACGATTAGTTGACTTAATTTGCATCCATGCAGATAATACAGATTCCAAACGAGACGTACGGGGCAGTGATCTATCCCGTATACATGCGTGCGTATCTGCAGCGCACATATAGATTTCTTTTTGCCGTAAATTTTAAGCATCTTAATTTACACTATGCTCACTGTAGACGGTCTAGACTATAGTCTAGTGTTCGCCTAGACTGGTCTAGGCGGTCTAAACCACGTCTAGACGTTAGAGGATAGGTTATCGTTTAGTTTTGAGCTTAAACCATGAATTAGATCGTTTGACCGTCTAGTCGATCAAAAATGGTCCTAGACTATGTAAACCACACAATTAAACAACATTGACATGAGTGTAGACCGTAAAACGACTATGGTCTGGACAATAGGCCAATACAGTTTTTTTGGCAAGATATGAAACTTCGTGACCCGCCCAAAACCCATATGGCTTAGGGTTTTGACCTCATTCCATACTCTTCTCCTTTGCTTCAAGCCACTCACTATCACGAAGTCACGTCTCCTCTCCTCTGTTTGTCACTGTAGACCTTGCTCCCGTCTCCTCTAGCCCACAGCTTTATCACAACGTCTAATATTCTATGGGACATGTGTAAGTGTGTTAAGTGTATTCATATATGTGAAAAAAATATATCAATAGTATATTATACGATATGTCATCTAGACCATCTAGACTTTTGCGTCTAGGCTTGCTATATTCTAGACCATGGATCACCGCCCGTCTAGCGTCTAGTGTCTAGGTGAACAATGCATATTATAGGTATAGCTCAATTAATTGAGTACGGCTGTCTTTGCTTTCATCGGTCATATATAAAGTGGGAATATACTTAGCACTGTGGATCGATCGATAGATCTGAGGTGTGGATGTCAGTACTGCTACTACTTTCTCAGTCCCAAAATATAAGTATTTTTAGAACAGAGCATATGTATTAAGAAAGTACGTGAAACTAAATAAGAAATAATATGATTGGTTGAGAAGAGTAAGTAGCTAAAAAAATTTATATCAACAATAGTTGTAATTGGTTGAGATAAAATGTTAGATAAAGAAACAACTATATTTTTAAAATAGAATTTAAATGTTAAAAATATTATATTTTAAGACGAAGCCAGTCCTGCTAGCTAGTAGTACCTAGGAATGGCATATATAAAGTCAGGGAGCTTAATTAGCTAGCGTATGTAGAATATTTTGTGCGGTTAGGTCATGGTTAAGTCATGTCTGGTCGGAAGCCAGCTGAGGCAAAATCATGCATATGCATATGCTTTGCTACTCTACTCTACTTTGCTAGAGATAGATATCCAGGACAGCACGCATGCATTTTAATTTGGAAGCACAAAATTAATGACCGATCAATCGGTAGCCCATATATACAGTACATTCATATAGTACTATTATTATAGTGCTAGTGCGAAATTTAGTGTGAATCAAGACTGAATAAAATCTAGGCCCAAAATTTGTGGTCTGTCCGGGAGTACATTCCATAATGATAAAAAAAACATGAGATTCCAATATATCGAATTGTTGATAATAATTAGTAATTACTGATGATCAAGCATCCATGCGGAGATGCTGCGGGCATGATAGATTAAGCCCACTGAAGATGATGCATGCAAATCCAACTCTCAGATCATGCCAGAACTTATTCTTGTTTCTAAATTAATATTAACATATCAATTAGCAATTTAAGCATCTTTCTTTGAGTCGTACTGTGCCCCTAAGTATACCAGACAAAATCAACGAAGGATATGCGCTGAAACGTAATTAACTGTCATTTACTTCATCCCTCTCCATTTTTTTAAAGTGCACATGCACATACCACACTTAGCTGGTGTTTGAAAGTCCTGAAGATAAAGATAAAGATGAAGATAAAATGTTTCACGCAAAACGAGTTTATTTTTTATCTGCACTGTTTCAGAAGAAACGAACAGGGCCTTACGCCCACTACACACCCACGTGGATACGTCCTGGCACGCGTTCAAAGATAAAGTCGTAACAAAATATGAGCACATATCTTATGTTTAGGACTTAAATCCGATCAGACCCTAAGAAATTTATTTGATATATGCATGAAATTATACTTCTTTTCGTTCCAAAATAAAATACACGAAAAAAGTAATTAATTGAAATGATCTCTCTAGTATTTAATAACTTTGACCATATGCATTATATTGGCTTCTCCTAGTATATGTTGTCTCACAAATTTTAGTCCCAAAATCAGATAAGCTTGGTCTTAAAATAGTATTTACCTTATTCATAGTCAGATTTGTGTTCTTTCCTAACCGTGTAGATCAAATATTCAAATATAGTCTTCCATTTTCATAGAGCAGTGATATATAACATAACATTTTTTTAGAAATTTTAATCAATATATTTGAATGACAAGAAATGCTTTTGTGGAATGTGAATGGATTTCCCTGTGTACTGTTGGTCAAAATTATTTTTTATTTCATGGTAGATGATATTTCACTGCTATAAAACCCCTCATAGGCATCGGCTATAGGTGTTGGTTTTAAATGAACCAATACCTATGCAACTTTTCGCACCTTCATGGGATGAAAAAAATAATATAGAACTGATAACTTTGGATAGCTATAGGTACCGGTTCTAGAGTAAAAACTGACACCAATACTATAGGTGTCCTTTTTTAAAAGAATCGGTACCTAATATAGTATAGGTGTCGGTTAATTAAAAATCGACACTATAATATAATATAGGTAACGGGTTTTTTTAAAAAGGTACCCATCAAACCAAGCCGGCGGGACGACCGCGTCCTTATCCACACCCACGGGCTGCTTCCCTCTCTCTCGTCAGATCCCACTCCACCTCCTTCGCCACCACTCAGCTCCCTATCCGTCCGCCGCCCCTCCCCTCTCCCTCTCCCAATCCCTCGCTGCCTTCCCTCTCCCCCTTTCTCACCACCTCCTTGTTGCCACCACCGCCACCACTACCTCGGTCGTCCTCTTCCTCTCCGGCGGGAGCCCTCTTTGACGGACGGGAGGGGCAACAACGGAGGACACACAACCCCCTCCCTCTCCTCTCTCCTCCATTTCTCCTTAGTAGCCGCCGGCTGATTCGCTGGCGTGGAGGTGAGCACTGCCGAATCTGCCCAGCTTGGAGGTGAGGGCCGTCAAAGCTGGCCGGTGTGGAGGTAGGGGGCCCCTCTCTCTCTCGGTGGCCCTCTCTTCTCTCTGTCCGCCTCCCCCTTCTCCTCTAGATCCGCCTTCCTCCTCCTCCACATCCACCGGTGGCGACGGCACAACGCGGGTGCAGCGGCGACGGCAGGTATTGTTGCGGTGGTGGCGGCATGGGTGTAGCACCCCCAATCCACGTGCTCGGGTGTTTTTTGTTTTATTTATTGGATACTATAGGTGCTGGTTGTAAGATAAAAACAGGCACCTTTACAATTGGGCAAAGGTGCCGACAAATTGGTGTCGGCTGAAAAACCGATACCTATGGTCAGTTCCTAACCGACACCAATAAGAGTTTGTGTAGTAGTGTGTCCATCACTGATGAGGTGTATATGATGACTTTGTCAATCTCATGATGTGCTGACCCAACCTTAAAGGCTCAGTCTCTCGAGGATGCTGATATGGGTACCGTGTATATTTATAGGCCGAGTTTCGTGTGAGTAAGTGATTGCATTTAGACTATTTTCTTTTTTAAACGAAAAAACAAATATTGTAGCTCACGATACATGTTGCCACTTCGTACGGGCTTTTTTTTGTTTGGTTAAAAACTTGCCCTACCAAAACATTGGTAACTTCAATAGTAACATTTGTCTGTTTAGGTTGAAGCCAATATGTGTCAAATGAATATAAGTTGAGAAACCTTGTCATACAAAATTTTGGTAGTGTCAAAATTTATCCAAGCTTTGGTAGAGTACCAATTCAAACATGCCATACAAAACCAACCATGGGAGTAATTAAGTGCGCTGCTCGGTGTAAGCAAAAAAAAACAAAGAAATATAGTGTAAAAGAAATTCCACATATTTATTTTGTTTATTACCTAAAAGATTAGCAAACTATTTTCTTTTAAAACAGGCAAACTATTTGATAAGTGGCCCAGTGGAAAAAAATGATAAGTGCGTGGGCTTTGTTAAGTTTTTTAAGTCAAAAGTTTTGATAATACCTGATGCACTATTATTTCAGCTTATTCACTAAATTATTAAAACAGATTATTTGTCCATGCTTTAAACTACATTCTTTTAAAAAATACTTTCCTCTTATGCAATGCCTAATCTACTTTTGGCTATTTATTAAGTTTATTTTTTAAAATATTTAATTTATTTATATTACAAGTACACAATCTGTTGAAATATTTAATTTTATTCTAGTTGTTATATTTACTCCGCAATTCTATGTTCTTTTAGTGTCTATTATCGAGAATTAAATAATATATTGTAACTATTTGGTTTATCATGTTAGTAATATTTATTTATATCAAAGGATGCATGGTTTATATAATATATATTACAAGTAAAATAATATTTAACTTTAGGGTATTTGACTGAAAAACACCTCACAGATATTGATAATTCTGTACCGTTGCATCCTTTAAGATTCATAAACTATATCTCTAACCCTAACCCCTCATCTTCCTTTTCGTCATTCCCAACGTCACCGTAATTTGTGAATCGCGAGCTTGTGCGCGTCCACGCGATGCCTCCGTCGCTGCTCGGCCTCATTGGTTGACCATAGGTTGTCAACGACGTTGGTGAGCCTCCCCCTTCTCTTCCCCAAGTTGGTGGCGACGAGTGCCCCTACCCTGGTGGCTCCATGTCGTTGGA
Source organism: Oryza officinalis (assembly GCA_008326285.1). Classification (NCBI taxonomy): domain Eukaryota; kingdom Viridiplantae; phylum Streptophyta; class Magnoliopsida; order Poales; family Poaceae; genus Oryza; species Oryza officinalis. The sequence goes on along the minus strand of BDMV01000009.1, from coordinate 35,775,795 downwards.
TCCGTCACCACTAGCTATGGCCTCCTAATCACAGGCTCCGAGCTGCTAACGTGGGCCTATATCCACTACCCACCGCCGGGCTACAGCCTACCACAACCATCCCTCTAAGCCTAGCGATCTCCCTCCTCTTCCCCTCCACCTACCCCCACCCCGAACCCAAGACCGTAAACCCTAACTGGTTTACCAGAGCTGGAAAAAAACGGTAGCTGGAGTTGGAGGAGAAAGAGTTGGGTGATCGAAGCACGAATCACGGCGTGAATCCTAATGTTTCCAAATTTCAATCAATCGCGATTTAACAATTCCATTTAACTTTAAGAGCTCATAACTATAGTGCTAAAGTTCATCTATGGGCCCTGTATTAGGTTTACCAAACTATTTTGGATGGGTACCCCACAGTTTGACGGTTATCACGGTAACTGTACGATCATCTATGGGCCTTGTATCAGGTTTACCAAACTATTTTGGATGGGTACCCCACAGTTTGACGATTATCACGGTAACTGCACGCCGTATAGTTACCGCCATGATTTTAAAAACTAAAAAGGTACTGCATGGTTTTATAAACCTGCCCTGTACTAGATTAGGAGGGGAAATCGAGGGGAACAGAGGGAGGGAGAAGTTTGCAGATGATTTCATTTGCTCCGGGCGGACGGCTATAAATACAGGGCCAACACACGCGGCTAATCAATGACTTGGCAAGCAAGCCAGCCGCACACTTTTAATCATCTATATACTATTAATTGATTAGAGAGTTTTTGTTTAGACGTAGTAATGGCCATCATCGACGTGACGGTGGAGAGAGCAGAGGCAGACAAGATCGGCGATGGGTCGTCGGAGGCGGAGCTGGGGCTGGGCGTCCGCCATCTGTGCGACAGCGGCATCACCACCCTGCCCGCCCGCTACGTCCTCCCGCCCGCCGACCGTCCCGCCGGCAACACCACACTCACACTCCCCGTCGTCGACCTTGCCGCCCTCCGCGCTGGAGCCCCCTGCCAGCTCGCCGCGCTCCACGCCGCCTGCCGGGACTGCGGCTTCTTCCAGCTTCTCAACCACGGCGTGCCCCCCGACGTGGGCCGCACCATGCTGGACGCCGCGCGCCGCTTCTTCTTCGACCTTCCCCTCCCCGCCCGTGCGCGCTACATGTCCGCCGACATCCGCGCCGCCGTGCGGTACGGCACCAGCTTCAACCAGCTCAACGACCGCGTCCTCTCCTGGCGCGACTTCCTCAAGCTGCTCATCCGCGACACCCGCCGCCTCGCCGACGTCGTCCCCTCGTGGCCCGACGCCCCCGAGGAGCTCAGGCCGGCGGCGGCGGCGTACGCCAGAGCGTGCCAGAGGGTGTTCCGGGAGCTGATGGAGGCGGCGCTGGATGCGCTGGGCATCGTGCGTTGCCGCCGCGAGCTGCTGGAGGAGTGCGACGGCGGGTCGCAGATGATGATGGTGAACTGCTTCCCGGCGTGCCCGGAGCCGGAGCTGACGCTGGGCATGCCGCCGCACTCGGACTACGGCATGCTAACCATCCTCCTGCAGGACGAGGTGAGAGGGCTGGAGGTGAGCTACGGCGAAGGAGGCGGCGGGTGGGTGGTGGTGGAGCCGCTTCCCGGCGCGGTGGTGGTGAACGTGGGCGACCACCTGGAGATACTGAGCAACGGGCAGTATCGGAGCGTGCTGCACCGTGTGCGCGCGAACAGTCGGCGGGCGCGCGTGTCGGTGGCGTCGCTGCACAGCCTGGCGGCGGAGCGTGTGATCGGGCCGGCGGCGGAGCTGGTGGACGAGCAGCGTGGCAGGCCGCGTCGGTACATGGACACCGACATGGCCGCCTTCCTTGCCTACCTCGCCTCCGCCGAGGGCAACCACAAGTCCTTCCTCCACTCCCGCAGGATCAACATCATTTCATCATCGTCTTCTTCTTCCAATTGACTTCTTCCTCCTCCCAAGACGACGGGTATACTCATCTTGTCGTCAGGCAGCTGATAGATGCTAGTAGAGCTCCTTCGTTACAAAATTAATGGGTGCCGTACAAGCTAAGAAGATAGTGTATGAATTAAGCCGACCGACCGAAGCCAGCAATTAATTAGCTGGACTCTTAGTCGCCAAATTAATGAATTAAGGGTTCCAAGTTAGTAATAACTACTAGTAGTACAAAACATATCCATCCTGGTTGCAACTGTAGGTTTTTCTTGTTAAGCGCAGGCGCAGCTAGCACGGATTTCCATCACTGTAATTTAATTAATATGCTGAAAAATAATCCAGATTGTTAGGACGGTAACGGCAATTAAGCAGCAAATTAACAGGTACTACTAGTATTAACTGGACATTAGCTACCTAGGGAGATTACAGACTGATCTACAAGCCACAAATTAAGGGTACTACAACTAAGCTTCAAATCCGCTTGTAACTAAGCTGAACTGAAGCAAAAGAAACAGAGACCAACAGGGGTAGTAGGAAGGAAGCAGAGCACTGTGGAAGCAGTAGTAAGGAGTAACTAGCTAGAGAGACGGACATACATAAGTGGAAACAAGTAGTAGTAGTAGCTAGCTAGGAAAGGTAGTTGGAGATGGCCTTGGTGGCCTCGGAGATGGCGTGGTCGGCGAGGTCGGCGGGGAGGACGAGGCGGACGGCGGACTGAAGCTCGCGGGAGGTGAGGGTGAGGCGGCCGGAGAGCTTGGAGAGGCGAGAGGCCTCGTCGGCGAGGCGCTCGAACATGTCGGCCATCATCATGTCGAGAACGTCCATGGTACGGGCGGAGGCGCCCAAGTCAGGGTGCACCTGCTTCAGCACGCGCCACACGTACCTCTTGTAACCGCCATACTCCAATGCACCACCCCCTCTCCTACTCCTTTTTCTCTTTTTGCTTCTTCCATGGCCGCCGCCTCCCGCCTCCGTCTCTTGGCTCTGCAGCGGCACCACCGGCGGCGTCTCTTTCAGCTCATCTGCTGCACCCGTCTTGTTGGCGTCCGGCGACGGCGAGGTCTCCAGGTCCGCGGTGGTGAGCTGCACGGTCTCCTGCACCACCTTGGTCTTGGTCTTCACCACGGACGCCACCACCTGCACCTTCTTCCTCTTCTTGTTCGCCGCCGCCTTCTTCTGCCTCGGAGCCATTCTATTATAGTAATATTAAATGTTGCTATTTGGGAATTGACCTCACCAAGCTCCTACCCTTTTTATGGGTGGATGCAGCGACGCCACGGCGCGGCACGTCACGCACGCGTCAACACGCGGCAGCCGCCCAGGAATGACGTGGTAACTTCTGCACAATTCCACACTCTCTCCAACTCTCTACTCAAAACCAAAGCTCCATTTCAAGCCTAAAATTGGCCGAGGCTATTGAATTGAATGCATTCAATTGCTTACCAACTGCGGTGCGGGCACTTCACCTTTAATTAGGAGTAAGCATTTCCTCCTGTTAGATGACTTGAGCATTATTCAGTATATGATAGTGATACAACTAACAGGCTGAAATTAGTCCAAGCTAGCTACCGCCAACCCATTCTACCACGTACGACTTAACAAGGCACGCAATTTACAGCAGCCACTACATCTATGTACAAGGCAAAGGACGTGTTCCATAAAAACTAACTAGAACTAGAACCAGTACTAACTACTAGGATGGAGGAGGAGTGTCGTCCCAGCCCATGAGCATGTTGGTGACTCCATCAACAATCTTGCTCCGAAATGAAGAATGATCCCCCTCACCAAGGTGCACCCTGTAAACCTCCCATTCCCTATCACCCACCACATGCCGACCAATCTCAGCCTACATGCATATGATATGCATCAGGTGTTGTCAATCAATCGATGGTAAAGGACTCGAGGCACAAATGCTACTAGTTAGTACTAGTAATTGGCAAGTTGGATGAAATGCATACCAAGAAGATCCGCTTGTGAAGCTTCTTGAGAGCAAGGGTGATGTCGTAGAAAACCAGCGGTCTACCCTTGCCCGACACCTCCACTGGGTTTGCCACCAGAAGTTCCGTGTCAGGGCCTCTGTTTACCAATGCCACGCGCAGCGGACGGTACAGCTCCATCCTCAGCCGACAACACAGCGCTCTTTGCTTGTGCTGGTCAACGATCTTCTTCCCATCTGATTGCACAGCAAACAAATCTACCTCACAGCTCCCATTCTGGCTGGCATAGAATCGCCCATACGAAATCTGAATCCAAAATTAAACATTCTTCATACATACTATTATTCCAAAAAACCAAAAAAAGAAAGCAAACAAAACTGAGTATCTTCGAACCAAATCATTCTTCTCTTGTGGTTACCTGGATGTTACAGTCCTTGAGTGTTCTCATGATGTCATATACGAGGCCTTTATGGTCACCACACTGGATCTGAATAAGAGTGTGCGCAGGACTAAGAGAGTTGTCCATTGCAACTGACAAACCACCACAAGACCTGGATTGCTCCTCGACCACCTCTACGTTAAACGTCTCTTCCACCGCAGAATGTGGCAACAAAGCAGAAGCTTGGAGGCAAGAGGACATTTCCTCCGTAGCAGATTCTATTTCACAGATTGTCAAGGAGTCACCTAAAACACACTGAAGTTTGTCATAGGTCTCTTCTCTTCTGCTCTTTGTATGTAGAAGTTCCCTGAGATCATTGCAAATGACGTAAGATATAACATGCATGAGAGTTCTGATCATTTACCTTCCAAAAAAGGAAATGGAGCTTAGTTTGCACAAACAAAGGGCTTACAACCAAGTACCATTTTACTGTACAGAAACAGAGAAAGCATTAAGCACTGTTCCAGCCATGGAGCTTATACTTCAAATGGTACAACTTACTGAACATAAATTGCACCAAACTGAAGATCCTTTATAACAGTATTTGCCATCCAATTCACCGGCCTTTGAGAAATTACCATTTGATTCGTAAGCCTTTCAAATTTTACCATGAGGATTGCAAATTTCTTCAGTCCGTGCCACTTTCATCGGTTCAAGCGCGTCGTCTATCTAGGTTCGACCGTCCATCCGCCCACTGACGCGTCCATCTGTTCACCCCATCACCGGCGTTGCCGCTCAGTCCGCCAGCCCCTTGCCTCGGACATCCTGGCGGTAGCACCGCACGAGGATGGCGAAGCAGCTCTTGGGGGTCGTCATCCATCTGCAGCTCTAGCCTCTAGCAACAGCTCCTCCTGCCAGCTGGACAGGCACCCACTGTGGTCAGACGGCACGGTGACCATATCGAATGCCCTTCCTTGGCCGTTCTGCTGTGGGCTCCGCACGACTGCTTCGATGGTGGCGGTGGCTGTTCCCGGCGTTCCTCGGCCACGCTCGCCGGCGCTGGCTCCTAGGGTACTCAAGAGCTCGTCCGTCGTCGCCACAGGCACCGTGCTCATCGGCCTCAGCCATTGGGTGAATCGGTTCAGCGCCATGGCAATGGTGATGGCTCTGCTCCCAACAAGAATCCCCTTCTCCTTTTCTTTGGATTCTTTTAGATCAGATAAAAAAAAACAGCGGCAAAATCAAGAAAAATTCAGTGGAATGGAGTTTGTTTCCTGCTCCCTGCCTGCCGCTGGACACCGCCGTCCCGTACGTTCTTTTGTGCTTGTTTGTTCTATCATGCTCTCAATTTTGTGTTTTTCTTTGGTAATCAAAGTACAAACTCCTCCAGAGTTGATTCTGACCCTTTCAGCCATGGCGATCTGGATCTCGATGATCTGATTGCATCGATTTGGCCTCCTGCGGTGGGGAAAATCTGTTCCGGCTGAGCAGCAATGGCGGGCGTCGGCTGCGCCTAGCAAGAGCGGCAGTGCCAGTTGACAGACGAACACAGATGGATGACACGCTCAAACTGACAGAAGTGGCACGAAATGAAGAAATTCGCAATTTGAAAGGCTTACAGATCAAGTAAAGGCACAGAATTGGATGGGAACTACTGAAATTTCTCACCTACCTACCTAGTCAACCAGATTTATCTGAAAAAAGGAAGAATGGATGTATTCACCCTGTCAGGTTAGTTGCTACATGAACAAGACACTGTTGTATGTACTATAGCAATGATATTCCTTTATAACTACCTACCTAGAAGAATAAATAGCACATCCCTCAGGAAAAAGTGTATAATCAGCAACCATGTAAGTTTCAGTAGAGAAGCAGAACCAAACAATAAGCAACTTTGCAAGGGTTAACACCAAGTATGGCAGGATATTTGTCAAAAGATAATATTTTGTCCCGGGAATTATAGCAAAAGAATCTGGATGGGAGTAGTGAAAAGGATGTGTGAGGAGATAAGAAATGGACCTAGTATCTGTGATGAAGAAAAGGTCCAGCACTCTACCATCAGGTGTGGTGGAGACCTTCACTCTACGAATTGTGAGCTCCAGTTCGCACAGCACGCGTGTCACGTCTGAAAAACACAGAACCAAGCAGCTCCAAATTAGACCTTTTTCTAGTAAAATATCTTCACTGGAACCACTTTTTTTTTTAGGGCTTAGCTAGGAATCCTGAGCTCCTAAGTCTTGTGAGGAATTGAAGCAACATTCATGCAAAACTGAAGGTGAAGAAAAAATTTTATGGCTAAACTAGTAAATCAGTTTATTGCAAGAGATTGGGGCATATGAATTCGTTGTTAACTTGGTTATTTCATAATTGTGTGGTAAGATTAGACGGCTCGGGCAGTAGGAGTATTTGGTAAAAGGAATCCGATGGCAGAGAAATTAAGGGAAGTAAAAAAGCAGTGGGTACTCCTACCATGCAAGAGGCCCATACGGTCGTAGCAGCAGAATTTGAGCAAGAAGATGTGGGGAGAGGCGGCAGGTGCATCCTGATCCTGGAGACCAGCGGCGGCGAGGTGGTGGGTGTCGAGGCCGAATGGCGCGGCGACAGGGCAGAGCTGGATTAACCTGTCCTTGAGAAGGTCCCATCTCATTCTGATAGCGCGGCCGGGCCTTGCAACCACCCACAGCACGATGTAGCACCACCTCCCATCCGTGCTCATGTCTACACCCACCACACCACAAAATCGCAAATGAATTCGGAATTGGTCTTTCTTTCTCTTGTTCGTTCGACTTGGATTTCATTTCATAGGTATATATGATGAGGGAATTAGAGGGGAACTTTCAAAGGGACAGACCTCCCTTGACGATGTTGAGGCCGAAGAGGAGGACAAGGCGGCAGAGGTCGCAGCCGAGGCCCGTCTTGTCGGGGCAGCTAATGGTGACCACGGTTGGCTCGCCGGCGACATCGCCGTGCCGGACTTGCACCACCTCGTCGCTGGGATTCGGAATCCCCATAATCCACCAATTCAATCTCCACTACTAGGCTACTTGTACTTGTTGTTGGGCCGTACCCTAAGTCGATCAAGAGATCTTGGAGCTGGAGCATCAAATCAAAGAAAGGATTTGATGTTTGCTTTGCTAATTGCGATTGCTCCAAACAACGAACAAGAGGGGGCAGGAGAGGAGGAGGAGGGCGTTTGGGCGGCGGCGGCGGAGCGGAGCGAAGAGCGAAAAGAGACGAGGAATCTTCGGGGTGGATTCCCCCTTTCCCCTCCCCTCCCTTTCTTTTGGGGTTTCCGGCCACTTCTTCCCATATTCCAATTTCTTCTCTTTTTTTTTTTGCCAAGCCCATTTTAATTTATGATGAGTATTTATTATTTACTTATATTTATTTAATTATGGGATTTGACAAACATTAATAGTGTTCTCTTTTTTAAAAACATAATGAAATTCATTCCCGTTAATTAGATCAAACTTTACACAACTCTATTATATGAAGTTTACTAGAAAATATGTTTGTGCGGTGTAACAGGTAAAGATAATTTTTATGATTGGTAAAAACTCTGTCTATTTAAATAACAAATCAAAATAAGATAAACAAAACAATAGCAAGAAAATCATAAATCATATATGGCATTGGACCTGATTGAGCTCGCTTCATACGTCATCACATGAAAAATCACTTATATACACCATTCTATAATCTCACAAATCGATCGGGTGGCTATGTCATAAGTTGATGTATAGGTATTTTGTTATACATCATCAACCAAAAATTAAAATTTTGATTATTCAATTAGTGGAAGTTTTTTTTACTGTAATAGAAAGCATTTGCAAAGTAACGAACTTGTCGCATACATACTTAAACAATGATAATTTCAAAAGGAAAATATTCATGAGGAGAAAAAAGGAGAAGAAAAAAGAGGTAATTGAAAGGAGAAGAGAGGATTAGGATGATTGGGAGAAAAAGAAAAAAAAGAAAACGAGAAAAAAGGAAGAGAAAAAAAAGACACCGAACAGAAAAAGGGCATGCACAGCGCCGGGTAAAGATGTATGGGACGTGGCAATGGGATAGCGTGAGTTGGTTGGGCTGAGATGAGAGGAGGAGAGGTTAGGCTGAAAGGGAATGTACAATAGTTATTTTAGACCCATGTTGAATTGCATACCGACGATATACAACTAACTTAAAATCAACTCAAATACGGATGACAGATAACGTATTAAAATTCCAACGAAAACATCTTTAATTTATTTTTTATAATAGTAGAGAGTAGAGATACAGACCGTTCTTCTATTGCGAATTGGTGCCGGAGAAAATAAATAAATTGCGGGGTAGCTTGGAAATTGGACTGGAAAGTAAATCCAACTTTAGAATGCTTCACAGCACGCATTTGCAACTAAATCCACTGGTTGGTCGGTCGGTCGGTCGTCTTCGTCTATCTGTGTGGTGATATTTGAACTTTGCAATGCAATGACGTGACGACCCAGGCACCACTAACTCAAACTACTCGTACTAGTATTATACTGGAGTACTCACCATCGTCGATGGAGTCAAATTGCTGGTACACTTGGTCCACGGCACTTCCAACATAAATTCATTCAGTATATACATACTCTCCATTACCCGGCCGGCACATTCATATTTTAATCAAATAAGTACTTGTTAGAGCCTGTACACGCAAACATATGTACATCACTAACCTTCTTTCAACAATATTCTCGATCAATGCCCTCCCCGGTAGGTTAAGTAAAGGTAGGTCAGCTGCAGAAGTAAGGGCTCCTTTAATTTAAAGAAAAAACATGAAATTTTTATCAATGTCTTTTGAAACACAAAGATTGAATCCTATCATATTCTTTAAAAATCTTATTGAATGGACAATTCTATAGAGATTTTGAAAAAAAATTACTAAAGCTATGTTTGAGAAAAGAAGATTTGAGAAGATTGAGAAGATACGCTAAATGAGGTAAGCTATTAGTGCATAATTAATTAAGTATTAATTATTTTAAACTTGAAAAAGGATTAATATGATTTTTTAAAGCAACTTTTCTATAGAAAGTTTTTCCAAAAACGCACCGTTTAGCAGTTTGGAAAACGTGCGTGTGAAAAACAATGTTGTTTTTTCTTTTTTGCAGCTCTCAAATGCAGCCTAAGAGCTCCAACCTCTTGAAAAATTTCTTTTAGGTCTATCTTACTCATCTGATTCCTGTGTTTTTATTGCGATCTAATTAAACGGTCATTCCTGTGTTTTGTAATTTTTTGTTTTGTCGTTATATTTCTATTAGAATCCTGTGTTTTTTTATTCGTTTGTTTTTTTATTTTTGCTATTCAAATGACCCTAAGCATATATTTACAGTGTAGACGCGTCCAATAAATTGCAGCTGGAATATATATACTCCAGTACGTATCTAACTAACACACATCGTCCTGAATCACATCACTTTCTTCTCAAATCCGGTATTTAATAAAGTTAACGGCCTTACTTAGAAACAGTAATAGTGCATCTTGTTTGGTCTTAACCAATACATCCAACTATTCAAGTAAAACTACTTTAAAACCTGCTCGCAATCTAGAAGTGATCTTTCTAACATATCTTTATCTTTGCCTAGTTAAAATATTTGTATTGTTTCTGATGTCCATCGTTTTTAACCCCGTATCGAATTGGATCGATATCTCACGCGGGTTGTGAAGATATCGTATCGGATTGGATCAGCGATGTCATGTGTTTTTTCCTATTGTCGTACGTGCTGGGCCTTTTTAGCGCACGTGTATCCGTTGCGAACTCCCTCCCAATAGGCTGTTACGTCATGCATGGTCGCTAGGCTTCGTCGGTCGTCATCTGACGCATCCAATCGCGATATCAAGTCAGGGTTGCATATATACATGCTCGCTGCCATGACAAGGTTTTTTGGCAACATAGGAGCCTACGCATACACCTAAGAATCGTCGCAGGTAGCCACCACCACGGCAAGGTTCAAAACCACGGTGTCGCCGTTTGGGAGTCGAGACCCAGGAGGTTCAATCCGATCGAAACAATAGCAAGAACAAGGCAGTATTGACGGACAACTTGACAAACACATCGCCACCATCACCGTCCGACCGGAGATAGCATCGAGCATCGTCTGGCAAGCAGCTGGAACGTGAGCAAGAACTTAGGAATACGTAGTTTTGTTACTAACCTAATGGATGCTTTGTTGCTTTTGCTTCTGTTTAAAAGGATGATCACTAAGATACTAAGTTTTTTTTTCACTTTGACAAGGTTTGTTTGGTTGATCAATTACTATATTATATGGTCCTATGTTTTTTTTCTCGAGAGGAGAAGCTAGCCAGGCCTAATCCGCCTAGGCAAGAAGCCTCAAAGCAAGGTACTAATAATTGGATTCTACTTTGCACATCACTTTCTTCCCCAACCTGTTTTGTATGCTTATAGATGTCTTGATCTTTTCACAAATTTTTACCGTTAAATTGATTTGATAGATAATTCTCAGCATAAATATTAAAACGTTGCGTCACTGACTCACTGTATACTGATTAATATTGAAAACAGAAAATTAACTTATCACCAAACTGTTGTAGGAACTAGCCAGCCTGAATGAAAAAAAAGTCCGATGATAATTTCATCCCTAAAAGATCAGTTCCATTCTTCCTAAACACTCTTGTTGTACTGATCTTGTCAAATTTTTCATTGACAGAATTGTATCTTACTGTGCCTGTTTACCATCATCACCAGTATATGAAGCAATCTTTGACCCAAGGACGGTAAAAGCAAAAACATATTTTAACCAATTGATCACAGAAAACAATTGTAGCACAATAGGATCAAGGCATGTTGCCGGCTCCTCTCTACCATCTATTGGCCATGTTTAATCTCTTTTCTTTTAACTTTCTAATTTTGTTTTTCCCGTGACAACGCACGAGCAACTTTACTAGTATATCATAAAATCGATAGTGAAGAGATGATGGCAATGTTGGTGTGGATCTAAAAAATTTTCCTACAGCCCGCAAAAACTCCACTGCAAAGTGCAAACTAGCCAGCCCGGCATAAACTCCACAGGCATCGCCTGCCCCTCTCACTATGCACCGGCCAGCCTAGGCATCTGTACATGGTGGCGGGCCCTGGATTCACTACTGATTCACTAGTGCAAAAATGCTTTTTCATGCGGCATAAAACAAATTTTCATAGGAGGAGGTAGCGACCGTCTATCCCTAGATGTCTGTAAAAATAGAAATTTTTGCAGACGGACAGCACAACAACGTGCAAAAAAATATTTTTATAAGCGGGCGTGTTAGGCCATTCGCCTAAAAAAATTGGCAAAAAAAAAATCCAAAACCCTCGCTAGAAGCTGATGCAGCTCCCATGCTCGGCGACCGCTGTCGCCGTCACTCCCTATCCGGCAACTGTTGTCGTCGTCGTCGTCGCGAACGTCCTCCCTCAGCCTCCCCACCACCCATCGCCGCCGTTGGCAGATCCACGTGCCGACGTGGAGGGGAGTGCCCATGCCTACCGCCGCCAAGCTCCTCACTGTCAGATCTGCCGTCGCTAAGCTCCGCATCGCCGGATCCGCCGCTGCCAAGCTCCCCGCCGCTGGATCCCACAGCCGCTGGCCGCTCCCGCCCGTCGCCGGAGGAGGTGGAGCGGAGAAGTGGTGGAGGAGCGGAGAGGATGAGGATGAGGAGAGAGAATGGGAGAGGATAGGACTTGGATATTTTAAGGAAGAGGAGAGTGGGCGCCAGCCTGGTGGGCTGGTGGCAGACGTCTACGAAAATAGGTTTATTTTCCTAGCGAAAATTAATCTTTGCATGTGGGTCTTTTTTTATCGTAGGCGGATGATATTATGGTCTGCATGAAAGTTAGAGGGTGGCTCGTCCATAAAAATCAATTCTGTAGCAGTGGTTATTTATCATATCGTGGCTTTTAGACACAGATGGTCTACAAAGCTATCAACTAGATCAATATGTTAACGTGGAAAAGACTAGAAAAGAAAATCATCAATGCTAAGCTTAATATTAAAACATAACCCAAAATAAAAGGAAAATTTTGCTACACGAGATTGAGTGGGGAAAGGAAGAAAGGGCAGTACAGGGTGTATCTAATATCTGTCGCAAAAGTTTTTTTTTGAAAATTTTAAATTTTCACTATAGTATAATCTAATATAATTACATTGTGACTATGTTATAAGTTAAATTAGTATATTTAAAATCGCAGGTAGCTCGATTGGCAGAGTCTGCTCGCTGCAAAGCAGGAACTCTGGAGTTCGATCCCTGCCCTGACTGTGCACCTACCTTATTTTAACTGCCTACCACGAATCCATGTGCCTATTACTTCCTCAATCCAAAAGTATTTATTTTAACTGCCTACCGCGAATCTACGTGCCTATTAGGCTAGTCTAGTCTTAATGAAGTTTCATGAGAGGTTTCATGCACATTAAATAATAAAAAAAGCTTTTTGCATGAAACTAGTAGAAGAGAGAAGGAAAAAGTTTCATCCCCATGAAACCTTTGAGCGTTGTTTTCAAGACATTGAAAACTGGATGAAATCTCCATTGAGAGTATTTTTTCGTTTTATGACGTACATGCACTTCTCTGATTGGGTGGAAGAGTAAGGAGAGAGTTAATGGTGGGACTAAAATAACAAGTGAAACTGTGCAATGAAACTATGCACTGAGAATAGAAATCAGTTTCATCTTAAGTTTCATATCTTGAAAATCGAGAGGTGAAACATTACATTGAGACTGGCCTTACTTCCTCAATCCTAAAGGAGACTTTTGTCATCAAGATCAAAAGAGTAATTAACTCATCTACCATAAGACAAAACCAATAAATGATACACATGCCAATTAATAAGTACTAAGATGATTTCTTGGGTTTCATCAATAATTTAACTTAGCACATAAAAATTATAAATATGTCTTATACTTTTGGAAAAAACAAAAAAATAAATATGTCTTAATTTTTTATGGAGGGAGTATATGACAAGTTGCCAAAAAAAACCATACTATTATTTTAACTGCCTACTAGGAATCTCCGTGCGTATTAGATGGCCAGAAAATCGAAAGTTGCCAACAAAAATTGTCTGAAGTTCTTTTTTTTCAAAACCGATAGAAAAATTTTTTGGTGGGTTACTGGTTAGAATTATTTATTGTATGAAGGAATATTCTCTAGCGTGTATTGCTGAATAATATATACTACCTTCGTCCCAGATTAATTGTTATTTTAGGGGATAAAGAACAGATTAGAAGCATACACAAATGTTCACGGTAACCCTATTTAATGAACATACAACACCACAACATCGTGTATTGTTGAATAATATATACTATTGTTGATGCAAAAAACACACACTGGCCTGGGAGATCTGCTTAGCTCCAGTGCAGGTCCAAATCTTGGTGAGATGCGGGCGTGCCAGTCAGTTTGATCCTACAACTGACAAGATATACAAATAGCAGATCAGAGAACCGATCGGCCAACATAGCCGATGCAGTAATTCTAGCCGATCCTGATGACAGCCGATAGCGATAGGGTTTTGAGCTATCGGCTATGTGTTCAATGTAGATTCTGACACTTGACAAAGAGACAATCGGCTGATGATAATATGCATTAGATCGGCAATGACTTGATAAAGTGAAACGAAAGTTAGACATACTCGATCGGCTGTAGATATCAATGATACATAATCTAAATCTCAAAATATATTTAAACCAAGTGATTGGGATAGATCGGACAGGGCGCCGAGACAGTATAAATCACTTATGTCTAAAAACACCTCAAGAGAGAGATTACATATATTCATAGCATAGCCGATGAAGTGAATCTAACATAGATCCAATGCCATAAAATCCACAAGATTAGATTAAACAGTGAAACCTTTGTTGTCATCGGCTAAATTCAACTTATATGCAATCCTTATAAGCCGATGCAACGTCCAGATAACTCATCGGCTGAAACCCCGATGAAACCCTTATCGGCAATCAAAAAGCAGGCTAGAGATTCATGGTTCTAAGCACGACTTAGTAGGTCAAACTCAACTGATGCAGCACTAAGTATGTAAAGAAACATGGTATCTAGATGATCAAGCCCTTGACTGATTTTCAGGGTGGTAGATGCCTAAGCTAATCTAATCTAGCAAGACGATTTAGCCGATACCAGCAGAAACCCTAAAACGAGAAGCAGCCGATAAAGCTAAATCGAGATGCTAATACTAGATTAACAGAAGACATATGATAAATAGCCAGGCAAATATATCATCCAAACCAGAGCAATCCAAGAGATCGAATGTACTGATGCAGCCTTGAACGACGCCGACGTAGATGATACAATTGCCTGAACCGACGGAACATTGGACTTACCCCTTCGCCGGAGATCGACAGCCGATGCAGCCCCGCGTCAGGTGCCAAATTCCGCCGGTTGATAAAGAAACCGTAACAGAGTAAAAGGTGGCGATGCGCCGAATTGTATTGATCGAGAGTTGATTCATTACAATAACCCCGGGTGTACATATTTATACCCATGGGGAGATACTAGTCCTTGTAGGACAAGAAAGAAACTTTCTTAAAGATAAAAGAAAAACATAAAGTCCTTAAGGGACACTAAACACACTTTCCCAAAGATAAAAGGAAACTAACAAATATTCTAATTAATAGATACAATTGCCTTCTTCGGACTCAATCCGCACGTGGCAATCCTCATGAAGCACACCAACCGAACCCGACAATGATCCTGCCATCTCCTTATCGGAATCGGCTACATCGGCTATCCTTGTCCGATTCTGTTTCAGCCGATGCACACCGCAGCCGATTCATACTCTGTTTCTGTAATCGCTTATCTCCTCCAATCGGCTTCGGCTTTAACTCTGAATCCAATGCATGATTTACCAAATTTCGTCGTTAACACATGCCCCCCAGTTTTGGAGTATGGGAACTCATGCTTCAAAATTATCTTCTGTGACTCCAAAATTGATCCTCTTTTGCTTCTTGCAATCGGCCTTCATGAGCCGATACTGTCTGCATTAGATGAGCTAGACTATCAAACTTGTGGCAAAAGAATTTATCCTTGATAGATGCTGATAACCCTTGGAATGCAAGATCTACTAGCTGCTCATCGCTTAGATTCAAACTATAACATCGGCTGCGGACATCACGAATCTTTGTATATATTCCATAGCCGATTCTCCTTCTTGCTGCTGCATTGATATCAAATTTGAAAGTTTCATCTCACTGACGCCAGCAAAGAAATAGTCATGAAACTGCTTTTCAAGATCGGCCCACCTTCTAATGGAATTTGATGGTAGTGATGAAAACCATGTGAAGGCCGATCCAGTCAAAGACAGAGGAAAAAATCTAACTCTCAGAGCTTTCTCAGCCGATGCTTCCCCACATTGCACTAAGAATCGGCTGATGTGTTCCATTGTAGATATATCATCTTGCCCTGAAAACTTGAAGAAATCTGGAACCTTGTATCGATGTGGCAATGACACCCTATCAAACCACTCAGGATATGGCAGCCGATACATAGAAGTCTGATCCTTAGGTTTAATTCTAAACTGTTCCTCTATTACTTTTGCAATCATATCGGCCCAATCTTCTTTAGACTGATATCTTTGAGCTTCTTCTGGCCGATATTGTTGATGTGGCTCTCCAGGCTGATGCTGATCTATTTGCCCCCCAAGCCAATGTCGCTGCTGCCGATGATGCTGAAATCGTTCGTCGATTTGCCCCCCAATCTGATTTGTTAAGGCAATCACTCTGGGAACTATCTTCTCGATCAAACCATGTAATGTACTCACCAAAACTCCAGATCGATCAAACACAGCGCGACGAACGATTTCATCAACTATCTTTTGAAGCATCTCATCATCCATCGGCTCTTCTTCCTCCTTTATCAGCTTGAGAGATTGTTCTTCCTTGGCCCTGACTTCTTGATCAGACATATTGTTGCGATTGTGAGTTCCACGAGCCGCGTAAAAATCTGTTGTCAAAAACACGGTCCCACTGGGCGTGCCAAAAGCGTGTTGATGCAAAAAACACACACTGGCCTGGGAGATCTGCTTAGCTCCAGTGCAGGTCCAAATCTTGGTGAGATGCGGGCGTGCCAGTCAGTTTGATCCTACAACTGACAAGATATACAAATAGCAGATCAGAGAACCGATCGGCCAACATAGCCGATGCAGTAATTCTAGCCGATCCTGATGACAGCCGATAGCGATAGGGTTTTGAGCTATCGGCTATGTGTTCAATGTAGATTCTGACACTTGACAAAGAGACAATCGGCTGATGATAATATGCATTAGATCGGCAATGACTTGATAAAGTGAAACGAAAGTTAGACATACTCGATCGGCTGTAGATATCAATGATACATAATCTAAATCTCAAAATATATTTAAACCAAGTGATTGGGATAGATCGGACAGGGCGCCGAGACAGTATAAATCACTTATGTCTAAAAACACCTCAAGAGAGAGATTACATATATTCATAGCATAGCCGATGAAGTGAATCTAACATAGATCCAATGCCATAAAATCCACAAGATTAGATTAAACAGTGAAACCTTTGTTGTCATCGGCTAAATTCAACTTATATGCAATCCTTATAAGCCGATGCAACGTCCAGATAACTCATCGGCTGAAACCCCGATGAAACCCTTATCGGCAATCAAAAAGCAGGCTAGAGATTCATGGTTCTAAGCACGACTTAGTAGGTCAAACTCAACTGATGCAGCACTAAGTATGTAAAGAAACATGGTATCTAGATGATCAAGCCCTTGACTGATTTTCAGGGTGGTAGATGCCTAAGCTAATCTAATCTAGCAAGACGATTTAGCCGATACCAGCAGAAACCCTAAAACGAGAAGCAGCCGATAAAGCTAAATCGAGATGCTAATACTAGATTAACAGAAGACATATGATAAATAGCCAGGCAAATATATCATCCAAACCAGAGCAATCCAAGAGATCGAATGTACTGATGCAGCCTTGAACGACGCCGACGTAGATGATACAATTGCCTGAACCGACGGAACATTGGACTTACCCCTTCGCCGGAGATCGACAGCCGATGCAGCCCCGCGTCAGGTGCCAAATTCCGCCGGTTGATAAAGAAACCGTAACAGAGTAAAAGGTGGCGATGCGCCGAATTGTATTGATCGAGAGTTGATTCATTACAATAACCCCGGGTGTACATATTTATACCCATGGGGAGATACTAGTCCTTGTAGGACAAGAAAGAAACTTTCTTAAAGATAAAAGAAAAACATAAAGTCCTTAAGGGACACTAAACACACTTTCCCAAAGATAAAAGGAAACTAACAAATATTCTAATTAATAGATACAATTGCCTTCTTCGGACTCAATCCGCACGTGGCAATCCTCATGAAGCACACCAACCGAACCCGACAATGATCCTGCCATCTCCTTATCGGAATCGGCTACATCGGCTATCCTTGTCCGATTCTGTTTCAGCCGATGCACACCGCAGCCGATTCATACTCTGTTTCTGTAATCGCTTATCTCCTCCAATCGGCTTCGGCTTTAACTCTGAATCCAATGCATGATTTACCAAATTTCGTCGTTAACAACTATATCCGTCACCCAGATTAATTGTACTTCTAGGGGATTAAGGTGGCATACAAATGGCCAATATAACCCTATTTAGTGAGCATACTTTGTCGCCCATTCCATATATAAATTTATATTAATAGGAAGGTTGAGTGGACGGGGGAGAGGATGAGGCAACGGGTGAGGAAATACACAAGCTAAACTAGATCTAGCAAGTCACAAGTATGGAGAACATGCAAAAACAACTAAACTGGTGGCGGCACAATCAAGCAAAGCTAGAGAAGAAAGAGAGGGATATCACTAAGGTTCTTTCAAGATAATGTGTTCCGGAAGTTCAAATCCTTGAAGAAATTCTAGTCTTTGTTAAGGAGCTCACAAAAAGCCGAGTCTTCGCTAACCTTTTTCTCTTGACGTTGCACAAATGCATTCCTTTTTTTTCATTAGTGGTATCTCTCTTGTCTCTTTTGGAGGTGAGATCCGACCTTGACTTGGGGGAGAGGGGGCTATTTATAGCTACGGTCTCAGATCTACCCGTTGGGGGCAAAGATTCCCCTTTTCAGAAATTCCGAAATGCTTTTTCAAGAATTCCGTATAGTACAAATCTCCAGAAATTGGGTGAATTTGAATTTTTCAAAAATTCCAAAAATCATCATAGAGCGATTTCCCAAGTTTTGCAATTTCGGAAATTTTGAAAATCTCCAGAGAGCAAAAACTCATTTTCGGAAATTTTGAAAACCATTTTTGGAAATTCTGAAAATCACCAAAGAGCAAAAGAAACTCAATTTTAAAAATTTCAAAAATTATTTTTGGAAATTCCAAAAACCACGACAGAGAAAATTTGCTGACAACATCATTTTTGGGAATTCCAAAAATCACCGGCACCGTTTTTCCATGGCGTAGCCTTTTCGGAAATTCCAAAACTCCATTTCAAAAATTCTGAAAATCACAAGATATGAAAATCCAAGAATGAGAAACACCTCACAAAAGATTTTGAGTACCTGACTCATTCCTAGACATGAAGGCAACATCCCTCTTAACGTCTTTCCTATCAACGCAATCAAAGGAAAAATTACATTAGCTTTTGCCATATTTCATCCTTTTTGCAACACGAACGGTTATTGCCTTGAACATCATCTCATGGAGGACTAACATTCCTTCACTTATTCTCAAATAAATCATCGGTCCTCACTAATCGTATTGTCATTAACCACCAAAATAATTAGAGGCCTAAATGCACTTTCAGTTTGAAATGTTTGTAGTCAACATGTTCAAACTTTGATAATCAATTTCTCTTTAGATATTTAAACTCGACTTGTGAAAGTTAATGTGGTTAAATTTGTCTTAAAAAATATTTTCAAAATATTATAACCTTATTATACTTTGTATGAGATTTATACTAGTAATTTGTAATAAAATAAGTGTACTGATGATCGTTTAACTGTCCAAAACGAAAATTACTTGTGACAGGATGTAGTAGCACATAATGAATAATATATCAACTGAGCATGTGTGTTTTTCTCCATTTTTTCAACCTGCTTGTTTTATGCGCGCACACTTTCTAAACTGCTAACAATACGCTTTTTAAAAAGGAACTATGGAAAAGTTGCCTTTAAAAATTATATAATCTATTTTTCAAGTTTTTTTAAGCTAATATGTAACTAATCATGTGTTAATCCATTACTCCGTTTACGTGTTGGGAGAAAAGGATTTCCAACCTTACCGAAGGAACGCAGTGTGAGTTGACATGTTTACACACTCTGGTCAAAATTAATAATTTGACATCGAAAGCATTTACAATTTACACTTTAGTAGTTCAGTGTACTCCCAACGTCAGATATATTGAGGACTGGAGGGGTGATAAATTTAGAGCTTATTTGAAACGCAGAATTCTAAAACCATAGGTATAGGAAAAGTACAGGATTGGATTACCGTGACATGTTGAATCCTATGAAAAGTAGAGTCACAGGATTGTTCAAACACATGTGTTTGGATGGCTTACAAGAAAAATATAGGACTTTTGAGATTATGTATTACTTAAATTGAGTAAGAGAAGAGAGAGAAAGAGAGATGTTGCTTTGGAATTCTCATAGGAAAAAGTAACATGAGGTTGGAGCTTATGTATAAAATCTTTTGGATTTGGGGCATAGGAATGAATTCCAAAAGAATTTTGCAAGTCCAAATCTTACAAACTAAATAATCTTCATAGGAAAAAAAATCCTAAGGATTCTAATCCTTCACTTTTCGTTTGAAAATCTTCCAATTCAAAAGAGCCCTTAAAGCGCAGAGCTCACTGTAACTTTTTTTAAGGCACAAACAGACGATAGCTTATTGGCACAAACATAAAGCTTAATTGTAGCTTCTTTTTGAAGGTATAAGAAGACGAGGATAGAGAGATCAATCTGGTTGTGTGACTATATATAATAGTAGTG
Source organism: Oryza officinalis (assembly GCA_008326285.1). Taxonomy (NCBI): domain Eukaryota; kingdom Viridiplantae; phylum Streptophyta; class Magnoliopsida; order Poales; family Poaceae; genus Oryza; species Oryza officinalis. The sequence continues at coordinate 35,755,590 of BDMV01000009.1, read as the reverse complement.
GCTCCACCACGGTACGTACAGCTTATTATTATTATTTTCGTGGAAGATGTGGACGGTACATTTGAGTTTGACAACGAAATACTGGAGGAAATTAATTAAGCAAGGCCGCCACTGTCACGACGATGATCGATGGAGTTGATAATTAGAGGAGCAAGCCACCTGCAGCTGGGTGCACAGTGCTACTGGATATGGTAACGCGGGCTCCAGAAGCAAGCCTGCACATATATGTATATATATAGATCATTTATTAGAGTACTAATTTGATCATAGATAGATGAGAGTAAGCAGCAAGCAATGAAGTATGTATGTATAAATTTGTTGTTAGTTACCTCTCCTCGATCTTGATGACCTTGTCGTCGTGTTTGTCAAGACGGAATGCTACGACTACCGGGCTTGAATGTGCCAGTTTTGTATTACCTGCAGCTGCTGCCAAGCTAACGAAATCCTCCCTGGGTGCATTTGATGGTGGTGCTGGTGCATCATCATCAGCAACTCTGCAATTAATTTTAAGACGAAGAAGAATGCATCAAATAATAAATAATATACTGTATGTATGTATGTATGTAATCGCGCGTGCAGGTGCAGGAGGAGGGGCCGGCATACGTACTTGAGCTTCCCTGCTGCATGATCTGCTGCATTACTAGTAGTGGTTGTCCCGCCGGAAAAATGATCCTGCTGAGGCGTTGGTGGTTGCGGGTGCTTATTGACGAGATGAGGCAGAGGAGACAGCACCGGCGACAATGGCAAAGACTCAACCTGCTGCGGCTGCGGCTGCACAAATCGAGGGTGTGGCTGTAGCTTCTGCTTAGCAGCCGCAGCCGCAGCCGCTGGAATGGGAATGGAGGCGCCGCAACCGCAAGCGATGAGACGCATGAGCAGGTTGGCCGGCTTCACCCTGTAAATCGACATGGAACAGCTTCTTCTTCTGCTGCTATCATCATCTGCACCTCCTGCGGATTCTTCTTCTTCATCATTGTACTCCACATCATCATCATCATCTTGCAGCATACTCCTGATGCCGGAATATTCGGCCATTATCAGTGACTCGAGGCTCCGGCTGCTGCTGCTGCCTCTTCCTCCTCCTGCTGCCGCCGCCCCCTGCTTTTGGGCAGATGGCGCCGCAATCGATCCAGTAGCAGTAAAGGAGCAGTCATCATCTGTCTGCGTTGCCGCCGCTGCGACGACCACAGCTGCAGGCCTGCCCGCCTGGACCACTACTTCCTCCTTTTCCTCTTTGTTATTGTTAGTATCAGGGGAGGAGCTGCTGGCCGCAGAAGAGGCGGAGGAGGAAGACGAATGTGGCGGAGTCCTACAGGAGGAGGTGCATTGGTCATCGCCAACGACGACGATATTGGCGTTGGTGGAAGAAGATGATGAGACATGAGGAGCAGGATGAGGTGGCAAAGAGCGATGGTGGCGAGGCGGAGGATTGAAGTGGTCGGAATGGAGATGGAGAAGGGAGGCCTTGAGGACGTAGTCGGCGGGGGCGTGGGAGGGGAGCAGGAGGTCGTCCGGGTGGGAGAGGTCATGCCACACGTAGCCGCCGCGGTAGCTCCGCTTGCACGACCACGAGTACATGGCCGCCATCCCCTTGCCTCGCAGGGCGTCCAGCCGCCGCGTCACGTCTCGCAGCCGCAGCCGCAGCTGCACCTGGTCGCCGTCGGCCACCGCCTCCGCCTCCACCTCCATCAGGTGCGGGTGCTCCAGCCCTCCCTGCCGGCTCCGGCACAGATAGTACACCACCGCCACCTTCTTCTTCTTTTCACTTGTCGTCAACTCACCTGCTGTCTTACTGCTCTTGCTGCGCCCAACACCAGCTTCTGCTTGCGACAGCGACGACATCGATAGAAAGAGCCTGTATGCATGCGGTGCAGCGCAGGTGGAATAATATTGGATTAATTGTTGATCGACGACTCATCTCCTTTTGTAACTATCTCAAGTCTCAACAACAAGTAATGATATACTCCTATATATATATCTATATATAGTACAACGTACCACTCACAATAAAGATAGTCGTATGATGTACCAGTACATGATCATCGATCTCTGTTTAATTTCACACGCTAGGTTGCTTCTTCTTCAATCGGCCAGCCAGCCCACGTACGTTTTATCCCTGTCGTATAAGTGCGTCGTTACAACGGCGTTTTAATTTCTTCCATAGTACCACTACATACATACTAGTACAAGCTAAGCTAGCTTTTTCAACAACAATAAGATCCAACAAAATTGAAATCGATGCGAGAGGTAGCGTACTCAAGTGAACGACAAGTAATAAGAGCGTAGAGTACGTACGTCTGACAATTAAGCCGTTACAAAAGTACGTACGACATGACGCAGTTGGTGGCGCTTGTATATGGGGACTGTTACTCCAACTACCATATTATTATAGTTAAATATCTACAGGTACACACAAGTGTACGTACTAGTACTCTACTCCTAACAAGGATAAGGCCGACACGGCCCACAGTAATATTACTCGATGGGCTTCTCGTATCTAATATAGGCCGTAGTCCCAACTACAAATGCAATGGGCTTGGTCCAACTCTCTAACATATACTAGCATAATGCCTGTGCATTGCAACGGATTCTAACTAACATTCATTGGCATAAATTAAAATTCTAAACCATATTATCACAATTGGGAATAATGATGAAGGAAATATAATTATAAAAATAACAACATAAAACTACAAATAACTTTGGCCGGAACAATAATTCAATATCAGGAAAATTATATAACTAAATCCCTATTTTATCATTTAGATATAAATAATTCAATATATATTATAAGATACTTTAATTTTTAGTGGATAAAATAGTGCTAAAACTAATACTGTAATGAAAAAACAATTGAAATTAGCTAGAAATTGAATAAACTTATTTTAGCTCATAGATGAAAATCCGATCCATTAATTCTGAACGGGTGCCCGTTTCATTGACATAAATTAGAATTTTCCTGTTCTATTTTCTATGGTCTCAATATTATGTGAGTGGTCCAGAAACATGTTTGGGCTGAACCAAGAAAAAATAATGCCCAAGAGGCACTGTTCATCGTCTTCCCTAGCCAAAGGTGAGAAACAAAAGAGGAGGAAAGATGGGCACTGATGCTCCAGCTACCAAACAGCATTGAGGAAGGTGGTAGGACATGTCCCCCGATGCGACTCATTCATAAATGGTAGAGGTTGGCAACGAAGCAAACCAGAACAGCAGGAACATTACCGGCAACGACGTGGTCCCGTGTCACGCCCCAAACTAGCCCCGGACAGCGGCCAGTGTAAGACGATCCAAATTAACCTGTATAACTGTACCAGTCCCAGGAAACAGTGCTGGTACAACAGGAAGACTGAATATCACAGCAATAGGGTTCTCTTTATTAAGAGTAGAATTACAACCAAGGTTGGAACTGCGGATAGAGCCCGAGTTCGCAACTGCATTACAAAAAGGCGGAAGCAGAAAGGCGGAGACTAGCCCTAAGCCACAAGTAAAGCCTTGGGAAAAGGCCGAAACCCTGCTATAGCTCATAGTTCGCCTGCTCCTGGAAGAACTCCTCTTCTGCAAGGTCCACTTCTTCGTCTTCGAGAACTGGGGGGTTATTTATATAGAGCAAGGGTGAGTACGGGAGTACTCAGCAAGTCAAGGGAAGATTAAGTGTTTGATGCAAGCTTCAAAGGAGAGCCAGTTATTTTCGCATTTGATTTTAGTTTAAGACTTTCAGAAGATCTAAGTGAGTGCTTCTCAATGACACGGACGAGAGAGTGCGTCTCATCGGGCCGGAGCAGTGAAAGGTATGGATTGATTTTGTCGGCACGAAAGGCTCCCTGCCAATCGTTCACCGACACCGGCTATACCAACAGCCACAAGTCAAGCACGTCGGCGCGAGAGGCTCCCTGCCAATCGTTCACCGACACCGGCTGTACCAACAGCCACCAAACAAGCACTGGACAGATTTCTCATACCCACAGCGGTTCACAAAGTAGTAAACAAAACTACGCTAAGGAATCACCTCACATCCGCCCATGACCGTGGGCATGACTGTTCGAACAGTTGTTAACCTCTGCAGATGGGGTACACTTTACCCACACGACGTTACTAACCCGAGTCACCTAGCCCGTGCATCACAGCCACGTCTGGTAACCTTGAGGCTTTCACGACAAGACATTTTGAAAGCCGACTCAGGGTCATCTTATGCCAACGGGAGGGGTCCCACGGACCAACACTAGGCTAGGTCCCAGACCATACTGTGCCAGGAAGCCCAGGGGTCCTCCCCGACACCACCCCGGCGAATCCACTTGTCCCTTGGCATCAAGATTTCCCTGGCCTAGCTAGTTACTTAGCCAGGGGTGTCCCATCCACCCATGTGGTCGTACTTGACATATGCTCGGATGTAATTCCCAAGGAATTCGTCCTTAAGGCGAGAACGGGCAGATCGTACCTCCAGTACGTCTCCCGCACCGTGAGTTTTAGAAACTCAATTTATTTTCAAGGCACCGACCCAAGTGTCAGGTTTTTCCAAGCATTTTGTAAACTCAAGTTTTACCCAGTTGATCATTTTAAATTTTGAGGGAAGACTCGATATTCGTACGCGGGGTGCGAATACCGAGACCTCACCTGAAGGGTGACAAGGGGTGTTAGGGTATTCAATAATCAAGGAGGTTAAATGCAGCAAGTGGGTAGGGCCTGCTGGTTGTATTACAAACCGAGGCCAAAGTGTCAAGTGTAACCTAAATAATGCATAGTTTGCGGAATCAAAATACTTAATTTCAAATTATAGGTTCAATTGATCAAAGGTGACTTGCCTTGCTCGAGATCTTGAGTTTCCTCTTCGAAATCCGCGCACTGCGAGTCTTCTGGCTCTGAAGCTACACGCGAAACGAGGCGACTCAACACAACGATAAAAGGAAGCCCTATTAAAGACTACTAAGCGTGCCTTTAGATAGATCTCGATTTTTGAGGAATTTTGGAAGTTGAACGGAGTCAATCGGACGAATGGTTGAGAAGATATGAATTTCCTAAGATTAAATGATTTTCTGCCTAAAGGAAAAAGAATTTGTGGGCACTTGGAAATTATACCGTCCAATGTATTTTGTGACGACCACATAATTTTTGGATGAGTGGGATCCATACACGCATAAAGAGTCACTCATACCTCAATGTGCCCATGATCACAAAATTTACAACATTTGGTATAAAATCCATAATGCCGAATAATGAGCAAAGGAGATATTGCTCGGAGTCCGCATGCCAGTTAACTTCAGCCTAAGACATGCCCGTCAAACCACACAAAGGCGGCGACCAAATGTGTTACACATCTCAGGAGACTTGACTCAAATTGCAAGAGCTCTACAACATCTCAAATGCTCAAAATTCATACTCATGCTTAGCTAGTCCCCAGGAAAAGCGACTAGCCTTGCACTTTCATCGCAAGCAATTGATAACCATCACAGATGCATAAATATGGATAAAAAAATAGCAAGATACATATATCATAATGGGATTCGACAACCCATCTTACAACACCAACTATAGCAGCGGAAGTTTCATAAATTCACATAAGCAAAAGTAAGACCCATGATTTACCACTTAACCCAAAGGGCAACCAACCGGGCAAGAGTCAAGCTGAAAAGGCTACTCACTACCCTCACCGCCCTCGGTAGGGTAGTAAGAACAATCAAGTTCACTGGCATCCTAGTCTGAAAGTTGCAGACATCGAGTTAAGTACAAGAATGTACTCGCAAGACTTACACATTAATATATATACATAGAACAAAGTAGTATGCAAGCTTCTACCTTAGAAGATGGCATAATGGTTTAAGTTTTGCATAAAAGCCAATTTAGATGACTAAAGTAACAAATTAAAAACATAGAATTTCTCAAGTAGTATAATCTGAAATTTAATCACAAATAAGCACAACCCGTGCTCTCATCACCATCCATGGACCACCATTGTCCAACCATGGTTTGCAAATATAATCATTTCATATCCAAGCCTAACCAACCTATTTAACCCAAGTTTGATGCTAACATAGACTGACTAACACATCAAGCGGTCGTCCTGTAATCGTGGACACGGCTATTCGAATAGTTTTACTCTGATCAGAGGGTACATCTTTACCCACACGAAATAAGCAAGGATCAAATGCTTCACACGCACACAAGTGTGACTCACAAGTGATACAAGTTCATAACATGCCCTTTCCTAATCACACCCCAACCACCTAAACCACGCCTAGGCCCCCGATGACTTAGCCACGTGCGTGTGTGATGTGGCTAAGGCGGGCTCACCATCGTGGGAGAAACCTCCTGCCAAAACCAGGCACACCCAGGGCACTCCAAAGGAACAACATCCTCACGATTGACCAGTGTAGCGTAGATGATCACAGTGCAATGTAATACTAAGTCAAGCCGTTCCATACCCGGCATGTGGTAGTATGTAAGGTGCTTGAATAGATGTCAACATGTTCGGTCCTTAACAACCTAGACGAGGCTACTTGCATCAGGGAAAACCACCATCCCTTCATCGCCCTATCACTCATCCAAGTTAAAGCATATTTTCCATATGAATCATTTAGTGAAAGTAGTCAAATTTTATGCCCATAAATCGCAGATAATGAATAACTTCAATCGATAGATCCATCTATCAATTTTTAACTCTAATAGACCTAAGCATGGCTAAGCATCAGTAAAACAATAAAACATTTCCAAATATTTCTATCCCGAGGTTACAAGGATAAATAGCAACAACGAAACAAGAAAGGATATGCAGCAATTAGGTATAGCTAAAACTAACCATTACCAATAAGTTTATAGTAAATCAACACATGCATATATATTGTTTTGCAACCAAATCATTTTAGCAAGATAGAGATTCTATATGCTTAGATGCTTGCCTTGTTGTTGTGAGAAATAACAATCCAATTCAGATTCTTGTTCCGCGTACTCCGGAATGTCAGAATCTAAATAATCCAAACGTACGAAACAAATAAACATCCAAATAAAGTGAAAAATCCAAAATGCTCTAAAATGCATGAATTCCTCGTAGTGGGTTAGTTATCTCCTAAAATAAAATTATGTGAAGAAATTTTTATTTTATTATTGTTATTTTGGAAATTCTGAATTTTACAAGTTCAACAAAAAGAGAATTAGTTATTTATTTAAACTTGTTTTAGGAGGTAGTTTTGTCAAATTCCTTTTATCTAGGTCAAATGGTACATATTTCTAAGGTGAACAGCAGTGGATTCATAATTTTGGGATTAACTATTAATTTGCTAGAGATTAAATAAGTCCTAGGTGAAAAATAAATGTTTTTATGTTATTTACAATTATAGCTACATTTTCTGTACAGAATTTGGAAAAACTTTTTTTTATAAACATAAAGAGCATAAATTAAGGAATGCATAGAAATTTGGTTCACTAAATTTGGATTATAAATGAATTCTCTACAAATTTTACAAGTTATATGTTAACTATTTTATATTTGAATTTTTAGAAATAAATATCCTACTGTGAGCATAGGATTTTATTTTGTAGTATTAAAGTTCACAATTTTATGGACCTACTGGAATTGGTTTCATCTCAAAATGAGTTATATTTGATTTGATATGAATTTTACAATTTTGGTACAATTTTTAGTTGAAAAGATATAGATTTCTTAATTTTCTTTAATTTTTCCAAAATTAAAATCTTTGGGTCCGCAGGCCTCTGGCTGTTTTGCAGAAAAGTCCCTAAGGTTTGCAGAAAACAACCCGTTGTCCTTAAACACGTGTTATTGCAGTTTTCATTAAGAGTCCCTAAGGTTTTTTTCTATTTATAAATAGGTCCTGGGTCCACATGTAATACATAGAAATTTTACAAATATAACCTTACAAGTTTTAAGTCCTTCCTAAGCCGAGTCCTTCAGCGCTAATCGTATTGGGCCCACACATCAGCAGCTCGGTGGCTGGGAGACAGGGCAACAGCGCAGCGCCGAGCTTCTCGCCGGCGGCAGCGGCGAATGGCGGCCGATCTCGGTAGGTGGCTATAAGAGAAAATGGAGAGGAGATCAAAACGAAGCTATCGGTGTTCTTCGCATCGGCTAAGGTGGTCGGAATCAATGGCGACGACGGCGGTGGTGGCCTTCGGCATGCACGTGCGAGTCGAAGTCCGACCCGAACCCGAGCTAACTAATGCATGCATGTGGTCCTATAAGGCTCCTGGAGACTTACCAAAGACTTGGAAACGGTTGACGAAGCTCGGACAGCAACGGCGATGGAGGAAAGAACACCGGCGGCGGTGAAAAATACAGGGCGACGGTGCCAGCAATCTTCGGCTCTTGATCTGCTAAGAGGAGGTGAGGGACGGCTCAATGATCACACAAGGATGCTCCCCGAGTAAGGAATTGCGTCGGAGCTCACCGGAGAGGACGAATTCGGCGATGATGTCCGGCGGCTGGAATTGGGGAAGAAGAAGCCGATCTCCTTCTCCATGGCTTCGGGGTTTGATTCCTTGCGTTGGCATCTTCCTGGGATCAAGGTGAAGACGGTGGCGCGGCGGCTTGGATCGGCTTGGACGAGGTTGGCCGAATGACAACGATGTCAAGACGGCGGCGCTTTGGAGCTCCCAGAGGCACTGCGGCGGTTCAGTGTCAACACTGCACGGCAAGAGATGGGATCAGAGGGGATGGACTCGATATCATTAGGAGGTCACAGAACACAAGGAGAGGAGAGGTGACTGTGGCTCAATAGCAGCGGCGATGGTCGTTGTTCTCATGGCCGGCAGCAAGGATGGAGGTGACAGGGTGAAGCGAGCGCTCTCTCTCGGCTTGGTCGGCACAGGAGCGAAATGAGAGAGGAGGCGAAGCTCTGGAGAGGTTAGGGGCGAGCTCGGCGGCTGCCACGACGGTGGACACACGTCGAACACGCCGGCGTCGATCTCCCCCGCTCTCTGTCTCTCTCTGTGTTTAAGGGCGGCAAAACAATTTCTACCGAGTTAGAGCTAGCCATGTGACTGCCCAGTGGGTCCAGGCGATGTGCACAGAGATAGAATGGGAGAGAGAGGAGTAAAATTTTTGGTATACACCGTATTAGGAAAGTGTTAGGGTTATTCTCTATTTAATTTTCTTTCACCCTTCTTTATAATTCCAAAACTTAATTTCTGTGCAAGATAAATTTATGTGTATTTCTCTGGAGATAGATAAAAATATCTAGGTTCCATTTTCTTTGGTTTCACACAAAAATAATCTATATTTTGATATCAGGAAAATAAAGAAATTTAGTTCAGCCAAAATTGGTTTGAATTTTTAAAAGGTCCAAACCTAAAAAATAAATTCTGAAACAATTACATTAATTCTTGATAAATAGTGCAGTATTTGAATAAATTATAAACCCTATACATTATTATGTGATAAAATACACTTATAGGATGTATATCAATTTTGCCGATTAGGGTTTTGTTTTTTTGTTTTTCCAAAAATTTATTTTAAATGCACAAACTAATGCAAAATAATTATATATGCATCCTACAAATAGAAATAAGAAAATCTTAAATACCTTGCATAAAAATTAGGGTTGTGACAGAATTATTAATTCCCTTGAAAAAAACAAAAAGAAGGAGGGACTGGAATTGGACTTTTATTTTGGGCGGCTTGGTGCGGCCCAATGAAAAGGACGGGGAGCGGCCGAACGGATGGGTCGGCGCGCGAGGAAAACGGCCCAAGGCTGAGCGAGGGATGCCGATGGGCCAAAGGCCAAGTGAGGAAGTGCGAGGCGGAGGGGGAGCGACTGGGCCGGAGGCCGAGTGGCGCGGCCTAGTCCGGCCTCCCGAGTGACTCGGGGCCGACTGGCCGGACCGAGTGACTCGGGGCCGACTGGGCCAGACCGAGTGCAGCCCACGTGCGGGACGGATCGGTGGGCCGAGGTCCACCACGCGGGGTGCTAGGGCGGGGCCTGCTTGTCGGCGACCCGGCTCACGTGAACTCGGCGCACGGAGGGAGAGAGGCACTCGGCGCTTGCGTGGCGCCGACGTGGCTGCCACGAAGGCCGACGGGAGGAGGACGAAGGGGAAGACGCCGGATCGACGGCGGGCGACGGCGGAGGGGGCTCGGGACAGCGCGGTGAGAGCCCGACGAAGGGGAAAACACCGAAACAGAGAGGGGAGAGAGGGGAAGCGAGCCGACGGCTCGGATCGAAGCGAGGAGGCGCGACGGCGGCCGGTGACGGCGCGAGGTGGCGGCGCCAACGACGGCACGGGGAAAGAGCAGAGGAGAGGGGCGGTGCCCACGGCGATGCCCGGAGAAGGGGTCTCACGGCGCTAACTAGCGTCATAGGTCGAGGGAAGAAAGGGGGAGACGGAGGGGGAAGAGGAGTTACCGCGGGAGGAGCTCGCCGGGGAAGAAGGGGGCGACGGTGCGGGCGGCACGGCTCGGCTTCGGGCCGAGGGAGAGGGGGAAGGAGGGTGCCTGGAGTCCCCTTCTCGCGTCCTAGCGCTGCAGACGACGGCCACGGCACGGGCGGCGGAGGAAGATAGGAGCTCGGCGGCGGGGCAACAATGGTGGCCGAGAGAGGGAGGGTGCGGGTTAAAAGAGGGCACAAGGTCGGTGGAGGTGAAGGCGGTTCAGGTGAGGCGGTGGAGCCGCGCGGAGAGGAGACCGGCGCTCTCCGGCGCTAGCGGCTAAGGCGGCGGCAGACGGTGATGTCGGTGTTGGTCGGGGGAAAACGGAAAAGGGAGGGGGAGGAAAGGGGAGCGGTCCCCTTGCCGAATAGGGCAAGAACACGCGAAGAGAGGGAGAGAAAACGGGAGAGCGCTGCTCTCCCCTTTGGCGGCACGCGCGCAGAGCGGCGGGGGCGGGGGGGGGGGGGGGGGGGGTGGACAGCGCGGNGCGCTGGGACGGCCCGGGGTGACGGCGTTGACGGGAGGCTGCGGGGGAGAGAGGGAGATGAATGAGAGAAAGAACGAGAGAGAGAGCGAGAAGGATCGCGAGGGAGAGAGAGAGGGAGAGTGCTCTCTCTCGCACGGCGCGTGCGGCGCACGTGCCCGACGCGATCTACCGCGCGGACTGGGCTGGACGGCGCGCGCGGCCCAGTAGGGGGAGAGGCCGAAGGGAGAGAGAGAGCGAGAGGGAAAAGGGCCGAGCGGGAAAACGGCCCGGGAAGGAGAGGGAGAGGGGGAGCAGGCCGAGCGGAAATTGGCCCGAGAAGAAGAGGGACGCAAAACAAACTTTTTTTGAGAATTGGATTTTGGAGGGATTAGGGTTCGAATTCAAAATCCGATTTCGTGATTTTCTCCAGGATTGAGCTGACAGGGGAAACACGAGATCTAGGCACACAACAAGACTCAACCGAATAGCAAACTTTTTGCAAATTGAGTTTTTAGAAATTAGGTTTTCTCGCTAACGCCACGACGAAACGGGCATTTTATCCCGACAAAAAGAGAAACGACAACGACGAGCTCTGATGTTTGACACGACCGGATGAGTGTGTCAAAACGTGTTCCCAAATGAGGGATTTTGTTTTCCTTGAACGCGCGGGAAGAACGAAAGATGGAGAAAAAATGACTAATTGCATCGTGTTCCCTATCCAAAACAAGAAATTGAAGAGGAGAAAAGATGGGTGACGATGCTCCGTCGACCAAACCGCGGTGAGTAAGGTGGCTGGACGTATCCCACGATATGAGTCATCCATAGATGGTGGCAGTTGGCAACAAAGAAAACTAGAACAGAGCAACGATGTGGTCCCGATAGAGAGGGAAATGACAACGTCGAGCTCTTGTGGTGAACACGGCCGGATGAGTGCGTCAAAACGTGTTCCCGGACAAGGGGGTTCCATTTTCCTTGCAAGCGCAGGAGGGAGAGAGAACAAGGGAGAAGAGAGCGTTGGCAGGAGGTGATGATGGGGAGGAGGGGTGCTAGGGAAGAGCGGGGCCATGGGAGGAGGGGGAGCGCGTGCAGCGAGGGATAGATGGGGGCGCTAGGAGGGATGACGCCGGGAAGGAGGGAGGCGAAAGCGGAGGTGCGTTGGAAGGAGGAAAGGAGGGACGAAAAGAGATGGGGAGCGCCAGGAGGGAGGGTGCCATGCGGGAGGGAGTAAGGTGTAACGCCCGTTCTGTTGTGGCGTTAGCGGGAAAAGCTAATTTAATAAAAACCTTATTTGCAAAAGTTGTTCTTCGGTCGTGCTTCGTGTGTATGTGTGTGCCAAGTTCTTGTGCCCTCTCTCTGTGTCAAATCAAATCCCGGAGAAATCGCAAAATCGGAATTCGAATCCAAGCCCTTCTTCTTCCAAAATCAAATCCTCTGGCGAAGTCTATTTCGCCTCCTTCTATTTTCACAGGCCGTCTCCTGGCCGGCCCATCTTCCCACCTCTCTCCCTCAGCCTCTCCTTTTTCTGGGCCACGTTGTCCTGGCCCAGTTCGCGTCGGCCCGCGCACCGAGCAGGTGCGCCGCACGCGCACAGCGAGATAGAGTGTCGTCTCGCTCTCTCCTTCTTGTTCTCGTTCTCTCTCTAACTGCTTTCCACCAGTGCAGCTCCCGTGGATGCCACCCGTTGGCTCCCGCGTGCCCGTGCGTCGTGGCCAACCGGGAGAACGCCGACGCCACCTCCCCTGGCCGCCGCCTGCCCCAACGACCGCCCTGTCGCCGCTCCGCGCCGAACCGCCCTCCACCGTCATCATCGGCGTCATCCACCCAATCCCGCTTCCCCCGACCGCTCGGCCTCTTCCCGCATCGCGCCTGTCCGTGGGCCGCCTCCCACGCGCATCGGCCCATTCACTTAGCCGCGCCCACGCCAATCCGCTGGGCCACGACTGCTTTTTGCTTTACCAGTCTGCTGCTGCTTTGGCTGAGCTGCTTGCTAGCTTTTTCTCATTTTTTTTACTTTCTCTTTTATTTGCGATACGTCACAGATCACCGTCACGTGTCCAGATTCGTGGATCAGCAACGAAATATCGTGTGGGTCCATGTTTTAATTTCGAACGAAAAGATTAACCAAAGCCTTACGTATTTTTTAATTGAATATAGATATAGATATCTTATCTTAACTACTTAAAAAAATGATAATTTTCCGTTCATCACATCAATTCTTCGTCCGTAAGTCCGATCGAGCAATGGCCCCCGTTCCCAGACGCGCGAGTAACACATCGCATAAGGCGGATAAAGCACAAATTCAAATATCGACATAAATTCGAAGAACGATACAAAATCCAATCGGACAGAGGAACCCAGCGAAAGAGAAAACGAACGGGAGGAATAATAAAAACCGCACAAATCCAAAAAAAAGCACAAAAAAAGCCCTCGATTGGCTTGAATCAAATTCATTGAGTCGATCCCCAAAACAATACCCCAGATCCCCAAATTGAAGATGAACATATGAACCCAGGTCCTTGTTTCAACATATGAATAACACATCCAGATCCTCAAGCTCAAAAAAACATGAATAAACATCAACAAATCACAAGAGTAATTCATTATCATTGTCATCATCACTACTCCTGCTTCTGTGTGGGAGGGAGAACTAGAGGGGGCGACGTCGCCATCGGGAGAACTAGAGGGGGCGGCTTCACCATCGCACCTCCTAGATCCGCCCATCTCTGACCTCCACACCGATGGATCCACCGGCCAAGCCACCGGGGGAAGTGGAGAAGAGAGGTGAGGAAGGACGGTCATCGCACCTGCAACTCGTTGTCGTCGTCAGCCCGTTACCATGGAGGTCGGAGGCGGCTAGATCAGGCGGCCCCCAACCTCCACGTCGATGGATCCGTAGGCTAGGTCACCGTGTCGCCCGTCGTTGCCCATTGAGGCAGTAGCGGCGGTGAGAGGAGTCCGGAAGACTGAGTCGCCGCTGTCATCGCCTTGAGTCGTCGTGCCAATGTCAAGAGTTGGAGGAGCCAGGGCGAAAGAGGAGGTGTGTCGCGTAATGCAGAGCGGTGGTGTGCGATATGGAGTGGGAGAGAGACGAACACCTCGATGTCGCCGCTCCACTGGCGTCACCGTGATCACCGCCGCTCCAGACGGTGTTGCTGTGACTGCCGCCCCTCAACGCCGAAAAAGTCAAGGAGAAAGGGGAATAGGGTTAGGGTTTTCGATTGGTGTCATTTTTGATCCAGGGTTGATCGATCTGAGCCGTCCGATCCGCATTGGACAGCCCATGACTCTTCTGCGCCGCATCAGCCAACCATCAGAGATCGTGGCCATCCATTAGGATCGGATGGCACACACTGACGGGCCACGCTCGTTCTATGGGCTGCTGTTAACGGCGAAATTTGGTAATCGACTTGGAAGTGGAAAGGAAACCGAAGCAGAGAAAAAAGATTGAGTTCGAGACAGACCAGGTTTCGTATCGGACCCGGTGGTCGTATCGGACCAGGAAAGGCGTTGCTGTAAAAAGCATATCGGCCGATACGGATTCGGTTTGGTGGTGGGCCGATACGGGTTGTAAGTTGACAGGGTCGACGTGGGCTTGGTCTGGGCTCGAGATAAGCTTTAAGGAAGTTGCCAAATAGAGATAAAGCTCGGTTTTAGGCAATTGTATCCTATAAATTGGGTAGTTTAGATCTAATCTGTGGTTAGAGTCTGCCGTAAAGATTTGTTTGTTAGTTATAGATAAGATCGTACCCGACAATGATTCTGTTGTAATCTCGGGTATAAATATCCCGATAGTTTGTACATGTAGTATCTCTTGATCTTTCAACACACAATACAATCTATTTTCGGCGCATCGCCAACCCTCGCAAGAGGTTTCTTTCGACAAGTTCTTGCTTCCTCGGAGCAGAGGTAAGAACTTGTTTCCGACGATCTACATCATCGGGGTTAGCGTGTCGTTTTAGACACGTTAAGCCTCGATGATGTGATCGTCGTCTATTATGTCTTGGATAATCTTGACAGGCGTCTGAATTAAACTTTGCCAGCGGTTTACTCGTTTTAGGGTTTATTGCCGATGATGGTTTAATTCTTATGCTTGGCTAGATTGTTCAAAGCATCTACCATCCCCAAAAGCAATCGACGACTTGATTTTCTTTGTGTTAAGTCTCAATTCACACTTTGAGTTGCCATCGACTTTAGTCCTGTTTTGAGATCTAACACAAAGCCTGTTTTCGGTTGTAATTAAGGATAGTACCGGGGTTTCAGCCGGTCTTATCTAATGCATGTGATTGATATATGTTTTTGCATGTGTTTACCACTTATACATGTGGATCGGTAATTATAAATATGTCAATTGAAGGGAATCCTCAGGATTTCTCTATGGTTGATGTGTTTATATCGGCCGATTGGCTTGTATAAGTTTGCACTAGAGTATTAGCTAGTGTAGTTATCTTTACTATCCTTATCGGCCGATGCCGTTAGTTGACATCTATGTGTCGGTGAAGGCCGATAAGATTAGATTCATGCTTTATTTATATCTTATTGCACGTGAGCCGATATAGCTTCGCCCTATCGGCTGGGCTATGACAATGTGTCATCGGTCTATCGGCCGATCGGCCATTGTTTTCTGACCTGGTTTATTTGTTTCTTGTTGATTGCAGATCAAATCAACTGGCACGCTCTGCGCACGACTAGGCAAGCCATTTGGACCTGCACTGGAGTTAAGCAGATCTCCCAGGCCGTCGTGGTAACGCGGAACCCGTTTGGTTGCTGGACGGGTCGAAATTCTGCGCCAACACGCTTTTGGCACGCCTGGTGGGACCTCAAGAACGTAAGCTTCTCACCAGCAACAAGATCACCTCGAGATGTCGAAGCAGGCCGAGATCGTCGAGGAGAACATCGTCCCTGTGACCGCCGACCAGCTCAACGCAGAACAAAAAGCCGAGATGGAAAAGCTGGTCGAGCAGTTCCAGAATATGTACCTGCAGTCATACTCTAGGACTCTGCAAGGCACCTTGATCCAAAAGTCCAAGGTAGTCATGCCGAGTCCCGGAGATGGAGCTGGCACGTCGGCGGCTGCGCACGATCACGCCGTCAAGACTGAAGATACTGCAGCGCCGACGTTGCAAGACAGGATTGACTCCGCAGTTCATTCTGCGCTAGTCAACCAATCAGGGATTTTGGTGAATACATTGACCAATACGGTCAAATCGATCTTAGATGGGTCAATTCACCAGTACAAGCCTCAGGGGCCGATTTTCTTGCCAGAAAATAAGTTCCCTGCATATCGGACCCTGAGGAACGACCCGAGCATGCCTCAGCCAACAGCGTCGATGCCACCCCCATCGGCGCAGCCGACAACGACACTGCCGTTGGTCCTCACCAGGCAGACTGGGGGCAGCCCTCAGCACATCACGGAGGAGCAATACGCTCAGTGGACCAAGGGGAAGCAACCAGTGGTTGAGCCGATGCAGCAAGTTCCTGTCAACCAGCCATCGGCCGGGCAACCGCAAGCCCAGTGTTCAACAGTCCTCCACCTCAAGCTGCATACAACGTGCCAAGAGGCTACCAGCAGCACACCGCAAGGCAGTATGGCGCGCAGAACTTGGATCACCATTACCAGCCGTACTCCCCCAGGCAGTATCAGGCAGAGGGCTTGCAACAATCGTTTCAGCAAGACCTCCCACATCGGCCCGCAGGATACTGGGCCGATATGATAGCCGAAGTGATGCAAGATCAATTCGGCCTGAAGCCCAAGGAGAACTCTACAGTGTATCGGCACCCGTATCCTGAGGAATTTGACAGAGTACCATTGCCGGGCCGATACAAGATCCCGGATTTCTCCAAGTTTTCGGGACAGAACAACGGCTCGACGTACGAACATGTTAGCCGATTCCTAGCACAGTGCGGGGAGGCATCGGCTATCGAGGCGTTGAGGGTGAGGTTTTTCCCTCTGTCCTTATCAGGGTCTGCATTCACATGGTTTTCTTCTTTACCCTGTAATTCCATCAGAGGATGGATAGATCTGGAGAAACAGTTTCACAGGTATTTCTACAACGGCGTACAAGAGATGAAACTGTCCGATCTGACTGCCATCAGGCAACGAGTGGATGAATCGGTCCCAGAGTATATACAAAGGTTCAGAGACATACGGAACAGGTGTTATAGCCTCAGTTTGACCGATTCCCAGTTGGCCGACTTGGCATTTCAGGGATTGCTAGGGCCGATACGCGAGAGGTTCTCCTCGCAAGAATTTGACAGCCTAGCTCAGCTAGCACAACGAGTATCGGCCCACGAACAACGATTCCAGGAGGCAAAGAAGTTTGCAAAGAAGATTAACACAGTTTATCAGTATGCCTCCGACGATGACGACGAAGAAGACGTTGATGTTGACCTAGCCGAGTGGGCCCGGATGAGGAAGTCAACAACTTGCCAATGGGCCAAGAAGGGCGATAAGGAAGATAAATATGATTTCGACATCAACAAGGCCGATAAGATATTTGACCTGCTGTTGCAAGAAAAGCAAATCCAACTGCCAGTAGGTCACGTATTGCCATCGGCCGAAGACATCAAGAAGAGGAGATATTGCAAGTGGCACAATTCCTATTCACACCATACAAATGAATGCAAGATCTTCCGGCAACAGATTCAATCGGCCATCGAGCAAGGCAGAATTAAAATCGATGATGCCAAGCGGCTGATGAAGATTGAAGGCCACCCGTTCCCAGTCAACATGGTGCGGGCAGACAGGGCCGATGGCGGTGGCCATCGGACTGGCAAGCGGCCTCATCAGACCTCTGAGGGCCTGATCAGAAAATACCAGCGGAGACAGGAGGAACAAGCTCAAGACCAAGCCGATCAAGACAACTCCTACGATCCACACTGGGAGTGCGAGTTTTTCCGGTTCTGCTGGAATGAAGGGATGAGGTTGCCATCTATCCAGGAGTGCCCTGCATGTAATGGTGCAGAAGATTCTTATCAGGGTAGCTCAAGCAGGCAAACGCATCGGCCGGCCAAGCAAAGCAAATCTGTGCATGAAAGGCTAGGGCCGATGCGCCGAGATCAGCACGTTGAAGACGAGGAGCAAGTCCAGAACCCCCAATGGTGCCCAAGCGATGTATTCACCAAGACACAAAAGCGGCGGGTTCAGAGGCTAAGGAGGAAAGAGCAAATCTAGGAGCAACAAGCCGAAAAACCCCATCGGCCGGCCAAGACCAGAAAGGAGTGGAGGATAAAGTCCACAGTGGTCAAGGCCGATGAGGGCACTTCCAATACAGCTCGGGTCTCCTCGGCTTCGAAAAGTAAAAAGGTGGCATCGGCGCCTGTTAACATGGTGTTTATATTGCCGGCAGAATACAGCGTGCAGGCAGCCGATGAAGCGATGGCCGATAACGAACAATTTTCGGCCAGGCTACAGTTGTCACCAGACCAAGCCATCTTCGACAAGCCAGTTGACGCCAGCTACAGACATTTGCGGCCGTTATACATCAAAGGATTCATCAACGGGCGGCCGATGACGAAGATGCTGGTCGATGGCGGCGCGGCGGTCAATTTAATGCCATACACAACCTTCAGGAAGCTTGGAAAAGTACCTGAAGACCTTATCAAGACCAATATGGTATTAAAGGACTTCGGTGGCAACGCATCCGAGGCGAAGGGGGTCCTAAATGTGGAGCTCACCGTGGGCAGCAAAACAATACCCACCACCTTGTTCGTCTTCGATAGAAAGGGTTCCTACAGTTTGTTGTTGGGACGGGATTGGATCTATGCAAATTGCTGCGTCCCTTCAACAATGCACCAATGCCTCATGCAATGGCAAGGGGACCAAGTCGAGATCGTGCAGGCCGATCGGTCAGTACACGTCGCCAATGCCGATCTCGCAGTATGGGAGATGGAGGGAATCGACTGCTTGTCCGGGCGAGTCTGGGACGCCGATTTTCTCAAGGTAACTGACTGCGACATCGAGACAATTGAAGATCAAGACAAGCAGTTACTTTAGCGAAGATGCATCGTCCGCCGTTGACAATGAACGAGCTGGCCCCTACACGGATGACGCGGTGGATGAGTTAGATGGCAAGTTGGGACAGGGTTTTACGTCGGCCGATGAACTGGAAGAAATTGATATAGGAACAGGTGATAGGCCTAGGCCGACGTATGTAAGTGCTATTTGCCAGAGGAATACAAGAATAACTTGATAGATCTTTTGAAAGAATTCAGGGATTGTTTTGCATGGGAATATCATGAGATGCCAGGATTAAGCCGATCGATTGTAGAACATCGGCTACCAATCAAACAAGGATATCGGCCTTTTAAGCAAGCTCCTCGGAGGTTTAAGGCCAATATGCACGAAGCCATCAAGGCAGAGATCACAAGACTTTATGACGCCAACTTTATTAGACCCTGCCAATACGCAGAGTGGGTCTCCAACATAGTTCCAGTATTGAAAAAGAACGGCAAGCTAAGGGTATGTGTCGATTTCAGAGATCTAAATAAAGCAACGCCGAAGGACGAGTACCCTATGCCATTGGCCGATTTGCTAGTCGATGCTGCATCTGGGCATAAGATCATCAGTTTTATGGATGGAAACGCGGGTTACAATCAGATCTTTATGGCTAAAGAGGACATTCATAAGACAGCTTTTAGATGCCCAGGGGCAATCGGCCTATATGAATGGGTCGTCATGACATTTGGTTTGAAGAATGCTGGAGCTACGTATCAGAGGGCTATGAATTACATTTTCCATGATCTTATCGGCTCTTTGATTGAAGTTTATATAGATGACGTCGTCGTGAAGTCAAGAGAATATGATATGCACTTGGCCGACTTACGCAAGGTACTAGAAAGGGCAAGGAAATATGGTTTAAAGATGAACCCTAACAAGTGTGCCTTTGGCGTATCGGCCGGTCAGTTTTTGGGTTTCTTGGTCCATGAGAGGGGCATTGAAATCACACAGAAGAACATCGATGCCATCCAGAAAATCAAGCCTCCAGAAAACAAGACCAAGTTACAATCTCTGCTTGGCAAGATCAACTTCGTCCGGCGTTTTATATCAAATCTGTCAGGCCGAATAGAGCCATTCACTCCACTGTTGAAGATAAAGGACGATGAAGAGTTCATATGGGGTGATAAGCAACAGAAGGCGCTGGACGATATCAAAGAGTATTTAACTTCTCCCCCGGTTCTAATCCCTCCGCAGAAAGGAGTTCCATTCAAGCTATACTTATCGGCCGATGAGAAATCCATCGGCTCGGTCTTGGTTCAAGATGTTGATGGTAAGGAAAGAGCTATTTTTTATCTCAGCAGAAGGATGTTAGACGCCGAGAGAAGGTACTGTTGGCGCAGAATTTCGACCCGTCCAGCAACCAAACGGGTTCCGCGTTACCACGGCGGCCTGGGAGATCTGCTTAACTCCAGTGCAGGTCCAAATGGCTTGCCTAGTCGTAAGTAGAGCGTGCCAGTTGATTTGATCTGCAATCAACAAGAAACAAGTAAACCAAGTCAGAGAACAATGGCCGATCGGTCAATAGACCGATGACACATTGTCATAGCCCAGCCGATAGGGCAAAGCTATATCGGCTCACTTAGAAAATAAGTAAAACATGAATTTAATCTTATCAGCCTTCATTGATATGTAGATCTCAACTAATAATGTCGGCCGATAAGGATAACGAAGGTAACTACACTAGCTAGTACTCTAGTGCAAACTTATACGAGCCAATCGGCCAATATAAACACATCAACCATAAAGAAATCTTAAGATTACTTCACGATCGACGTATCTATACTTATCGATCTGCACATATAAGTGGCAAACACATGCAAGAAACATAAAGCAACCACATGCGTTAGATAAGACCGGCTAAAACCCCGGCACTATCCTTAGTTACAACCGAAAACAGGCTTCGTGTTAGATCTCAAAACAGGACTAAGGTCGATGGCAACTCGAAGTGTGAATTGAGACTTAACACAAAGAAAGTCAAGTCGTCGATTGCTTTTGGGGATGGTAGCTGCATTGAACAATCTAGCCAAGCATAGGAATTAAACCATCGTCGGCAATAAACCCTAAAGTGAGTAAACCGCTGGCAAGGCTTAATTAAGATACCTGTCAAAATTATCCAAGACATGATAATCGACAATCACATCATCGAGGCTTAACGTGTCTAAAGCGACACGTTAGCCCCGACGATGCAAATCGTCGGGGACGAGTTCTTACCTCTGCTCCGAAGAAGCAAGAACTCGCTGAAGAAGACCTCTTGCGAGGGTTGGCGATGCGCCGAAAGTAGATTGATTTGATTGTGTGATTGATTGAGAAAGAGCTTTACATGTACAAACTATCGGGATATTTATACCCGAGATAACAACAGAACCCTTGTCGGGTACGATCTTATCTACAACTAACAAACAAGCATAACTACCCAATTTACAAGATACAGTTGCCTAAAACTGAGCTTTATCTCTATTTGGCAACCTCCTTAAAGCTTATCTTGAGCCCAAACCAAGCCTACGTTGAAGCTGTCAACTTACAACCCATATCGGCCTTCAATCAAACCGAATCCGTATCGGCCGATACGCTCTTTATGGCATTATCTTTCCCAGTCCGATACGACTACCGGGTCCGATACGACTCCTAATCTGGCTCGAACTCAATCCTCCTTCTCTGCTTCGGTTCCTCTTCCGCTTTCAAGTCGATTACCAAATTTCACCGTTAACACATGCCCCCCAATTCCGCTTCATTATATAATGTGGTGGAATTGACTCCGAGGAACCCATCGACTTCTTAGCTAGGTCTTGTCTAAAAACCACGCAGATCCAGATTCGGCAACTTCCGCCGCTGATCCAACAAGCTCTTCGTGTTCTCCAACTCCGGCGACCGCTCGGTACTCCATCGACATCGACCCCTTTCGTAGCGATCCCTTCTTCAACAACAATGGCTTCCGCCCCATTCTACGCCTCTGAGATCCCCGCGGTAAGTCGACTTGTTCAATCCTGCATTGTCGCTTTCCCCGTCGATTTCTCCAAGTTAGGGTTTTACTCTCTGTTCCCCCCGGGTCTTATATTTCCATCGTCGTTCTCACGATTTAGGTCTTCAAAAACCAAATCTTGATCCCTACCGACGATAAATCCCATCGCTTTCTCCTGGGCCCCATGGGCGACTGCGACCCAACCTGGCTAATCAACGCCGAAACAGACAGAATCTCCTTCAGGCAAGCCAAGCCCACTATTTCTACGTGGAAACACACCTTCAGGTCATGGCCATCGAAGCTAAACGGATACAGGACCTGGCACAAAAGGATTGCTGCTGTCAAACAAGTCCACTGGGACGAGATTGGAATCGGCCAATGCATAACTCTGTCCCTGGCCGATACCAAGAAAAATGAGCCACTAATGTCAGCTGCCAGCTACTTCTGGTCAAGTACCTTGAACGCCTTCATGTTCAAGCAAGGTCCGATGACCCCAACCCTCATAGATATCAAGGTACTCACAGGACTAGACATCGACTCTGAAATTAATCCCTTCAGCCTCCTGATAAACAGCAGCCACAAACTGAAGACCAAGAAAATTGGAGGCTGGTCTGGGTACATCTCTGAGCACATGGAACAAGGATCGGTCTCAGAGCGAGAACACGTAGCTTTCCTGACATTGTGGTTGGAAAGATTTGTCTTCTGCGGATCGACCTGCGGCCCCACAACAAACTGTTAGCACCTGGCCCAGGCCCTGGTCAGCAACAGTGGACAGAAGATTTTCTATGCTCAAGCCATAGCTCCATCGGGGTCAACCATCCTGGAGTCCATCATCGGCCTCATTGCCCCAAAGATACCATCACTGCTCCAGGGGCCGATGATCAAGGAAAACCCCAAGAGGAAAGCGCCATTTAAAGGCAAAGCCCAAAAATCCAGCAAAAAAGCCAAAACTGACGACCAAGAAGATCTCGAAGAGCTGGATCCCTCCATAGAAGAGTTTCTCAAAGAACAAGTAATGGAGGAAGAAGTCGATGCAGCTGCTGCCGATACATATGAAGGAAACACATCGGCTGAAGCTATCAAGGAAACATCAACCGAAACCACTGAGATCCCACCAGCCGATGACCAAAGTGATGCCCCCCAACCGAAAAAGACCAAACATGCAATCCGCAAGGTAAACACAATTTCTTCTCCGTGCTCATATAACCCCTTCCTATTGCTTGGCTTTAATTTGATATCCTTTTCAGGCTGTGGCATCATCTATACTGAAGGAAAGAACTCAATCGGCCCCTCTGCAAAGGACTAAGAAAGCAACCCTACAACGGCGTGAGCGGGCTAAAGCGCGATTGAGGACTCCGTCTCCTTCTCCAGCACCCTCTCCGGTCGCCTCGGTAAGAGTTGATTTATATATTATCATGCTAATCTCACAACCCTACTTACCAATCCCTTGCTTTTCAGCCTACGGCCCCAGCATCTTCGCCACATCGGCCAACCCCATCGCCTACTGCCTCAACACAGCAAAGGGAGGCCGATGCAAACACCACCGATACTCCAACTCAGGTAACGAGACCTAGCCCGATCCCCTTTCACCAGCTCCCATTTGACAAGACTGACCTTGACCTATGTTGCTGTTTACAGAGCCTAGCCGATATGTTTTCATTTGACATCGGCCAGTTTCTTGATGACGAGGACAAGGAACTGCCCAGCACTGCCAAGGCG
This sequence comes from Oryza officinalis, assembly GCA_008326285.1. Classification (NCBI taxonomy): domain Eukaryota; kingdom Viridiplantae; phylum Streptophyta; class Magnoliopsida; order Poales; family Poaceae; genus Oryza; species Oryza officinalis. Next base: position 35,732,082 of record BDMV01000009.1, on the reverse strand, counting down.
TCGATCTCTGACGAATTAAAGAACCGACTGTCCGATATTGGGAATCGGCTAGAAGCCTCGCTGGAGTGTTTGGTAGAGGATTGCTCCTCCATCAGAGCCAGGGTACAAGAAATCCAAAACGAACTGCCCGTAGACCTGATGGAGATCCTCACACCGGCCATCTTCCTGGAACAATACCGATTCAAGCTTTTCAAAGCAAAAGAAAGACTTGCAGAGCGACGAGAGCGCGAACAACTGGAATCGGCCCTGACCGCTAGCAAAGTTCAAGTTAACGCCGATAAGACCAAGTTGGACGAGCTAGCGGTGGAGCCAATTGTATTGAAAAATAGGCTTGAAGAACTCCGTTGCCTCGAGGCAGAGCTAGAATCGAAGCTGGCCACTACACGCCGAGAAATCCAAGAAGTCGAAGCCGGAATAGCTGCATCACCCAAGGCCATAGAAGATCAGACGGCAAAGCTCAAGGCATCGGCCAAGTACCTCGCGACCCTAAGCAAATCACTGAAACCGATCCCAGGGACGATGGCCGATGATGCCCAAGCTATTGAAGACGTTGAGCAGATTCGCCGTAAAGCCATTGCTGCTATCGCGGACTTCATAGGGTGATGTAGCATATTCTATTTTTATAATGTATAAACATACACCTTATCGGCCATGCAGCTGAATTTGTCTTGAAAATTCCAGCCTAATCATTGCTTCTGAAATCCTCTGAGTTCATTCTCACTCTGATGAATCGTATCTTAAAAAAACACCTGTGTATGTATATATCTTTAATATGAACAATCTCATTATAAACAATCTCATCGGCCAGAAAGCCGAAGTCAATTGCCAACTGAAAAATCCAATGCGAGAACTCCTGTATATAAATATGCCCCCCAAATTTTGGAAGATGAGGGCTCATATTCTGAAATTTTGAACTAAAGATGATGCTTAATTACATCGGCTGTAATCATAAATCGGCTAGAGGGCCGATCATGAGTCAATCCAGATACTGGGATAATATTGTTTCAAGTATTTGCCATTGAGGGCTCGTCCATAAATCTCGCCATCTAATCCCTTGAGCAGATAGGTATTGTGAGGAACACATTGATGAATTCGAAAGGGGCCTTCCCAATTAGGTGACCATTTGACGAATTTATTATCTCTGGAACCAATCGGCATTATTAATTTCCATACAAGGTCTCCTTCCTCAAACGACTTGGCAACGACCTTTTTATTATAATGACGGGCTACTCTATCTTTATCACGCTTGATTTTCTCTAAGGCCCGTAATCGAACATGTGCCAAATCATCCAATTCATCAACCATAAGATTATGGTACTCATCGGCTGTCAAGTCGTCTTGCAAAGCAATCCTTCTTGAGCCGATGGCGGTTTCCCACGGCAGTACAACTTCATGCCCGTAGACCAGCTGATAGGGAGGCACTTGGATTGCACCATGGCAAGCCATTCGATATGCCCAAAGGGCATCGGCCAGCATTGTATGCCATTGCCTCGGCTGTTCGTCAATTTTCCTGTTGATTAATTTGATTAAAGACTTATTAGAAGCCTCTGCCTGCCCATTAGCTTGCACGTAGTAGGGAGAAGAATTGAGTAATCTGATGCCCATGCTGTCAGCAAATCGGACGAACTCATCGGACACGAAGATTGATCCCTGATCGGTAGTTATTGTCTGAGGTAACCCAAACCGATATATGATGTGTTCCTTGACGAACTGAATAGCATCTTTGGAATCAACCTTCTTAAGCGGAACGGCCTCAACCCACTTTGTGAAGTAATCTGTAGCCACTAATATATACTTGTGTCCCTTACTTGATGATGGGTTAATCTGGCCAATCATATCTATTCCCCATCCAAGAAACGGCCATGGCTTTATGATTGGATGCATAGCCGATGCCGGTGCTCTCTGAATTGCTCCAAATTTCTGACAATCCTGACATCCTTTATAATACTTGAAGCAATCCTCTAGCATGGTTGGCCAAAAATATCCGACGCGCTTCATCAGCCATTTCATCTTATGGGCCGATTGATGGGTGCCGCAAATCCCTTCATGTACTTCGCTCATAACAGTTTTAGCCTCCTCAGGACCTAGGCATTTGAGTAGGACACCATCAATCGTCCGATAATATAGGTTATCGTCCAATAAGACATAGTGTAAAACTTTATATTTCATTCTGCGTGACGCCGATTGGGAAGGATTTCTCAAATACTCAATGATATCAAACCTCCAGTCATCGGCGTGCACGAGGGCAATCTGAATCGGAACGTCTTTAGCCATCGGCCTGTATCCCGATGCCCCCTGAGCTAAATCATTGGCTTCAAAATTCTGCTTCCTGGGTATATGCCTCATCGTTACGATCCGGAAACCATGTAATAACACTTTGCACTCCTCATTGTAGACTTTGAGAATATCGTCTCTGCACTCATACTCCCCAGAAAGTTGACTAATTACTAGCTGTGAATCACCAATGATCTCCACGGCATCGGCCTCGACTTCTTGTAATAACTGCAAGCCTTTAAGCACCGCTTCATATTCTGCTTGATTGTTGGTATAGTAAGGCTTGATAGTGAAAGCGAACTCAAAATTTGCCCCCCGAGGGGATATGATGACTAGGCCGATACCGCAACCGTGTCTGCAGACGGATCCATCGAAATACAATGTCCATGGCACAATGTCTACATATGCAACTGAGTCATCTCTATGTTGAACGATGAAATCGGCCAGGGCTTGTCCTTTGATTGCTTTGGCCGATTCATATCGAAGATCAAATTCTGTTAAAGCAAAGATCCACTTCCCGACTCGTCCTTTCAACACAGGGGCCGATAACATGTATTTCATCACATCGGCCTTGCTCACCACGATGCACTCGTTGGAAAGCAGGTAATGCCTCAATTTAGTACATGAAAAATATAAACAAAGGCATAATTTCTCCACCGGCGTGTACCTTGTCTCAGCGTCTAACATTCTTCTGCTGAGATAAAAAATAGCTCTTTCCTTGCCGTTAACATCTTGAACCAAGACCGAGCCGATGGATTTCTCATCGGTCGATAAGTACAGCTTGAATGGGACTCCTTTTTGTGGAGAAATTAAGACCGGCGGAGAAGTTAAATACTCTTTGATATCGTCTAGCGCTTTCTGTTGCTTATCACCCCATATGAACTCTTCGTCGTCCTTTACTTTTAACAGTGGAGTGAATGGCTCTATACGGCCCGATAGATTTGATATAAAACGCCGGACGAAGTTGATCTTGCCAAGCAGAGATTGTAACTTGGTCTTGTTTTCTGGAGGCTTGATTTTCTTGATGGCATCGATGTTCTTCTGTGTGATTTCAATCCCCCTCTCATGGACCAAGAAACCCAAAAACTGACCGGCCGATACGCCAAAGGCACATTTGTTAGGGTTCAACTTCAAACCATATTTTCTTGCCCTTTCTAGTACCTTGCGTAAGTCGGCCAAGTGCATATCATGTTCTCTTGACTTTACGACGACATCATCTATATAAACTTCAATCAGAGAGCCAATAAGATCATGAAAAATGTAATTCATAGCCCTCTGATATGTAGCTCCAGCATTCTTCAAACCAAATGTCATGACGACCCATTCATATAGGCCGATTGCCCCTGGGCATCTGAAGGCTGTCTTATGAATGTCCTCTTTAGCCATAAAGATCTGGTTGTAACCCGCGTTTCCGTCCATGAAACTAATGATCTTATGCCCAGAAGCAGCATCGACTAGCAAATCGGCCAACGGCATAGGGTACTCGTCCTTGGGCGTTGCCTTATTTAGATCTCTGAAATCGACGCATACCCTTAGCTTGCCGTTCTTTTTCAATACTGGAACTATGTTGGAGACCCACTCTGCGTATCGGCAGGGTCTGATAAAGTTGGCGTCGTAAAGTCTTGTGATCTCTGCTTTTATGGCTTCGTGCATATCGGCCTTAAACCTCCGAGGAGCTTGCTTAAAAGGCCGATAGCCTTGTTTGATTGGTAGCCGATGTTCTACAATCGATCGGCTTAATCCTGGCATCTCATGGTATTCCCATGCAAAACAATCTCTGAATTCTTTCAAAAGATCTATCAAATTATTCTTGTAT
>BDMV01000009.1:35699424-35720752 GCA_008326285.1 Oryza officinalis | reverse complement strand
CACGAAATCTTTGAATATACTCCACAGCCGATTCCCCTTCTTGCTGTTTGACTAAAATCACTACTACAAAAACCTCCATAGGTACCGGCCACATAGGTGCCGGATTTGCTAGAACCGGTACCTAAAAGACAAATAGACCCAATTTTTCCACGAACCGGCACCTATAAGATCTTATAGGTGCCGGTTGAATGGGAGAAGCCTATAGGTGCCGGTTTGCAATAAAAACCGGTACCTATGAGCCCAAAAAAGGTGCCGGTTTTACTTACGAACCGGCACCTATGTGATAGGTGCCGGTTCGTAATAAGAACCGGCACCTATGTTACGGCAACATAGGTGCCGCTTTAACTTAATAAACCGGCACCTATCACATAGGTGCCGGTTCTTATTAAAAACCGGCACCTATGTGGTGGCTTCCTTCGGAAGGAAACTAAATAGGTGCCGGTTCATAACATTAACCGACACCTATATCCCCCAAGTCTATATATACCCCTTGTTCACTGCATTCTCATGATTTTGTGGCTTCTCTTCAGCTCATCCAAACGGGGGGAGAAGGTTTTGCCCAAAAATTTAAAAAATATCGAGAGGTCTATGTGTTTGCCTGCGTAAAGGTTAGTACGTGTTGATTCGATATGTAATTCGCAATAATATTGGTCAAGTTAATTTTTTTTTGCAATTTGTTTTGACGAATGAGAAGCATGAGAAAGTATGATGACTTATTATTTTGGAGTAATTTAGAGATTAATCATCAATGAGTAATGTAACTGTTATTAACATATATCAGAATTTCAATAGATATAGAGAATGATATACGTATGTTAGTGGTTAATTTAAGAATTTTCGTAGGAGCGATGGATGAAGGAGGGATGAACATTCCGCAGCGCGGTACCTTGGAATATGCCAGGAGAGTAACCAACTTCGTGATCGCAGCCACGAGATCCAGATCATTGAACACGACGGAACACTTGCGTTGTCCATGCGCTGATTGCAGGAATGAGAGACAGTTTCCTGCAAAACAAGTTCATGAGCATCTCCTAACAAGGGGTTTTATGCCTAATTACACATGTCAGGACAATCATGGTGAAGATGAGAATCCGGATGTAATGGACGGAGGCAATGTGGAGTTGCCTGCTGACGGAGGTGGATATGATAGTGACGAATCAGATGGTTTAGATCAGATGTTACGCGACGGGGAGACAGCCCTCGACGATGACAGGCAATACGAGAAGTTCAAGGGCATGGTGGAGGACTCAAAAACCCCGCTTTATCCAGGATGCAATGAGCAGCACACCAAGTTACACGTCGTCCTCTCGTTGCTGCAGATGAAATCAACCAACGGTTGGAGTGACAAGAGCTTCACAGAGCTTCTACAGCTGATTGGAGACCTCCTTCCAGCGGGTCATGTGCTGCCAGAAACAACATACCGAGCGAAGAAGGTTGTCTGTCCACTCGGACTGGAAGTGCAGAAAATTCACGCATGTCGAAATGACTGTATCCTATATCGAGGTGACTATGCAGACTTGGATACATGTCCAGTTTGCGGAGCACCGCGGTATAAGGGTGGAGTTAACGATGATGATGATGTTGATGATGACAGTGGTGGCCCGGTCCTGAAGAAGAGGAAAGTGCCCGTTAAAGTTGCGTGGTATTTTCCTATAATCCCTCGGATTGAACGCATGTATGCAAATAAAAAACATGCAAAGATGATGCGTTGGCACCACGAAGAGCGTAAGAAGGATGGAATGATAAGACACCCTGCCGATGGATCTCAATGGAGAAAGATAGATAGAAAGTATAAAAAGCATTTCGCGCAAGAGATTAGGAATATAAGGTTTGGGCTGAGCACGGACGGGATGAATCCATTCGGTGACATGAGCAGTCGACATAGCACGTGGCCAGTGGCACTTGTTATCTACAACCTTCCTTCATGGTTGTGCATGAAGCGTAAGTATATTATGATGCCACTTCTAATCCAAGGGCCCAAGCAACCTGGCAACGATATCGATGTCTACTTCAGGCCATTAGTGGATGATCTTAAGTTTCTATGGGACCGGGGTGTGCAGATGTGGGATGCGTACAAAAGAGAGTACTTCACCTTAAGGGCAATGTTGTTCGTTACCATCCAAGATTACCCTGCAGCTGGTAACACATCCGGGCAAACAGTGAAAGGTGGTTGTGCATGTGTGCAGTGCATGCGGGATACAGCGAGCAGGTGGCTGAAGTACTCCGGAAAGACTGTGTACATGCGCCATCGGAGGTTTCTTCCAGCCGGCCACCAGTACCGTAGCAATACAAGAGATTTTGATGGCACGGTGGAGGAGGGTACAGCTCCAACACATCGTACCGGCAGAGAGATTTTTGAAGAGGTACAAGATATTGAATGTATATTTGGTAAGGGGCAAGGCAATCGAGGCACAACGAGCAAGGGTGGTAAGAAACCTCTTTGGAAGAAGAAATCTATCTTTTGGGAACTACCATATTGGAAAGATTTGGATGTCCGTCACGCGATTGACGTGATGCATGTTGAGAAGAATGTGTGCGAGAGTTTGATGGGACTCCTGCTAAACATACCCGGCAAGACAAAGGACACGTTGAAAGCCCGGAGAGACCTCGCAGACATGAACATCAGGCCCGAGCTACATCCTCTAGAACAGCCCAATGGTCGCCAGTACCTCCCTCCCGCGTGCTACACCCTTAGTGCCGCAGAGAAAATAAGCCTGTTGGAGTGCCTGCAGGGTGTCCGAGTCCCCTCTGGTTACTCCGCGAACATTAAAAGACTTGTCAACATGAAGGAGAAGAAATTAGTGGGCATGAAGTCACATGATTGCCACGTGCTGATGACACAACTTCTTCCTGTTGCTATTAGAGGCATTTTGCCAGATAAGGTTCGAAACCCAATCCTAAAGCTGTGCTCGTTCTTCAATGCTATATATCAGAAGGTGATCGATCCAAGCACGCTAGACAAGCTCCAAGCAGATGTAATCATTACCCTTTGCCAGCTCGAGATGTGTTTTCCACTATCATTTTTTGATATAATGGTTCACCTCGTGTCACATATCGTGAAAGAGATAAAGATTCTCGGCCCAGTGTATCTGCATAACATGTGGGCTTTCGAGAGGTTCATGGGGATCATAAAGAAGTATGTGCGTAATAGAGCTCGACCAGAGGGCAGTATCGTAGAGGGTTATGCAACAGAGGAGGTGGTTGAGTTCTGTATCGACTATATGGATTTGCATCCCATTGGTGTGCCGATGTCTCGACACGAGGGCAGGCTACTAGGGAAAGGGACACTAGGGCATAAGGCAATTTTCGCTCCTAGCCTAGAAACATTACGGCAAGCACATTTCGCAGTGCTCCAGCAGTCGACCTTGGTGGCTCCATTTGTCGACATGCATTATAACACACTCCGCAGCGAGAACCCAAGCAAATCAGAGGCATGGATAGCTAAGCAGCATAGGCTGAATTTTGGCGATTGGTTACAGAAGCATATCATTGCTATGAATACTGATAGTGACCAGCTGTATGTTTTGTCTCGAGGACCTGCGAGCACAATTCATTCATTCCAAGGGTATGACATTAATGGCTATACATTTTACACGAGAACCCAGGATGCCAAGAGCTCGTATCAAAACAGTGGTGTCCACATAGACGCCTTCGACAGTAATGGTGTAGAACAAACGTACCATGGTTATATAGAGGCAATCTGGGAGCTTGAATATGGACCGCTGAAGGTACCACTTTTCCAGTGTCAATGGGTCAAAATTCCAAGTGGTTTGAGGATTGACAAGTACGGAATGTTCATCGTGGACTTAAACAATGTAGGTTACCAAGATGAACCATTTGTGCTCGCAGAATCCGTAACACAAGTTTTTTATGTCAAAGACCCTTCCTCGTTGACCGATCGCCACGTGGTTCTCCATGGAAAGCGAAGCATTGTCGGAGTTGAGAATATCGTTGATGAGGAAGGCTACGATCAAATCGACGAGCTACCACCGTTTGCAACAGATGTAGAAGGAGGTGAAGAAAGTCAGGAAGACGAAGACGAGGAAGAAGCACCATATGTTCGCAGTGACCATGAAGAAGGAGTAATTGTGATAGACCTGCATGTTTGAATTGTACTGTAACAAACATGTAAATTGTGTAATTGGTCCAGCCTTAGTGCAGGCTATTGGTTTGTGTCTCTATCTACCTATCTATCTTGCTATATATCTATATGATAGAAAGGTTGAGAGGTGTAAGTTGTGTTTGGTTTTTTTATCATTGTCAAGTTTTCGTGAGAGAAAGATTCTAGAATTACCAAAATTTGGTAATGAAGGCAAGTTTTGACAATGTTTAGATTGTTACCTTGCCAAAGCTAAAACTTGGTAGGGTTAATTTTGGCAACAAAGTGAACAACTCCTAAGTCAAATATTCCTAACTTTAGCTATTAATTTTTAGAAATTCATATAGTTCAATAATATATGAATTATTTATGTTCTGAAATTATTTATCATGGTGAACCTAAAAACATAAATTTTATAAATGTTAAACTATATAAATTTCTAAAAAATAATGGCCAAAGTTAGTAATGTTTGACATATAGAACAAAGCTGAAACAATAAATAATTTGAAACGGATGGCATAAAGTATTTTTTTAAAGCAATTTATTGAGTAATTAGAAAATAATTTGACTTAACATAACGAGAGATATATTAATTAGTAATTAGGATAGCTTGAGCCGGCATTATATATTTGCTACTGCTAATTAGCTAGAGCAATGAACAATTAAAATCAAACAACTGAACTGACCTTTTAGGTACTGTATTTTAGTGGGAAGAAGAATATTATTCAACAATCTAACAAAATTCAAAATCAAGTATACATACATGCATGGTTCCAACTTGCCACCAAATGTGTTGATATATAACCCCCCCAGAAGCCACATAGGTACCGGTTCGTATTTACAACCGGTACCTATTGTTGTAAAAGGTGCCGGTTTTAAATAAGAACCGGTACCTATGTGATCCAAAAGGTACCGGTTCCAATTTAGAACCGGCACCTTTTTACCACAATAGGTACCGGCTGTAAATACGAACCGGTACCTATGTGGCTTGTATATATGCGGCCGTCGATCGGTATTTCCCCCAAGACACCCCCTGTCGATGCCATTTCCCCCAGACCACCCTGCCGACGCCAAGATCAACCGGTCGCCGCCCGCCGCCCGCCGTCGCCGCCCACTGCCGTCCCCCTCCTGCACCACCGTCGGTCCTCCCCCTGCCTAGATCTACCGCCGTCGCCGTCCACCGTCGTCCTCCTTCGTCGCCGCTGCCCTCCTCAAGCGCCGCCGTCCTCCATCGTCGCCGCTGCCCTCCTCAAGCGCCGCCGTCCTCCATCGTCGCCGCTGCCCTCCTCAAGCGCCGCCGTCCTCCATCGTCGCCGCTGCCCTCCTCAAGCGCCGCCGTCCTCCATCGTCGCCGCTGCCCTCCTCAAGCGCCGCCGTCCTCCATCGTCGCCGCTGCCCTCCTCAAGCGCCGCCGTCCTCCATCGTCGCCGCTGCCCTCCTCAAGCGCCGCCGTCCTCCATCGTCGCCGCTGCCCTCCTCAAGCGCCGCCGTCCTCCATCGTCGCCGCTGCCCTCCTCAAGCGCCGCCGTCCTCCATCGTCGCCGCTGCCCTCCTCAAGCGCCGCCGTCCTCCATCGTCGCCGCTGCCCTCCTCAAGCGCCGCCGTCCTCCATTGTCGCCGCTGCCCTCCTCAAGCGCCGCCGTCCTCCATCGTCGCCGCTGCTCTCCTCAAGCGCCGCCGTCCTCCATCGTCGCCGCCGCCCTCCTCCGCCGCTGTGGTGTTCTCCTCAAGCTGCTGCTGCTGCTGCATTCTTCGCCGCCGTCCTCCAATCTTCGCTGTCAAAGGTGTGCAATTATGTCAATTAGTTGTTTATAGTGAAAGTTATAGGAAAAGATTCTTTTCTTAAAATTACACACATATCTCTTGACATTTATGTACCCTGGTATATTTACAAGAAATACTCTAGATTTTACAACGGGGAGTTTCACTAAATTCTATTTAAAACACATCCTCCCTAGCTTGAAAATTACTTTTTATATGTTCAGCCACCGAGGCATTTCATATGGTTATGGAAGTGCAAGGTTGTCATGAAATCAAGTTTTTTACATTGTTGTTAGAAAGTTTTGTGCCCCTGTTGATGCAAACCTGTCCTGTTCTTGATGTATGGTGGGGGAATCAAAGGGATGCATCTCTTTATCAACTACCCGTTCATTTTGAGTTGTTGGCATGCCATTGAAATTTATTAGAACACTAATCTAAAATTTTCTCAGAACTAGCCAGATATTAATTTCAGAGAGAAAAGGTTTTTTTGGAAGTGTGTCTAATAGCTTGCTGGCAGATTTGTAAGCAAAGAAATTCTCTTATTTTTCAGAATGTTACCTCTAGCTAGTGTTTCTCCAGTTGGAAGATTTTGTTTAAAAATTATGTTCTCTTATATACATGTATGATGAATTAATGGTAGTTTAAAACAACTGGTTATAGATTAGATACAACACGTATAGATTCTGATGTTTTCATTGTACCTTTGATGTAATATCTTACTTTTTTCTTTAATATAATATAACTGTCGGACAAAGTCCTGACAATATTTAAATAAAAAGTACTTTTACAATATTATATATATATATATATATATATAATTTTATCAGGTTTTTCAAACTTTTGTAGTACAAATTAACTATCTAGATCGTGGATTATAATGTTGCATTATAATGTAAAGATCGTGGATGTCTAAAGCGGCACATTTTCAGGGCTGGAGTGACTGAGCATAGTAATAACATAGTAAGTATTATATCAAGGAAGGCTTAATTGATCACTGATCGAAATACTTTCAATTCGAGTCAAGAATTTATTACCTGAAAAATTTTCCCTTTCTTTTCTCTGGAAAAAAGTGCTTCTCTTACATATGCTCTCCCTGTATTGACATTTGACAAGTATTCTATTTGTCCCATAAAAAATCAACTTCTAACTATATATCTCAATATATCTTATGTTCAGATATATAGTCAAATGTACCTTCTGTCAAATATAATACAACTTGTTAATCAACTCCATTTTTATAACAGTTTACTAACTTGTTAAGCAAAGTTAGTTCATTCATTTGGTGTAAATATAGTCAGTTTTGAATATGTAAGTAACACATACTCTAGGTTTCAGGCAATATGTAGAACAATTATGTACATAAGGATTGCTTTTGAATTTCACTACTCAAATTCATGTTTCAGAACTAAACAGATTTCAGAACTTGAGCACAAATTCAGAAATTTAGACGGCTTATAACTTTCATATGCTTAATAGTAAAATTGAAATTGTTTCACCTAAATTTGAAAACATCACGAATTAGTTCACATAGTGGGCAGGTTGAGGAGCACATACAAGGCAAGTGCCCCTTCTTCCTTTGATACATTAATACACTATAGCTATGCAAAGTACATTAGTACACTTGCTTTATGAGGCTGTTTACTTTTTCATATTTTTTCAATTTTGGATCTTTCGCTTTTCGCGTACACGTTTTCTAAACTGCTACATGGTGTATGGAATTAGATGACATTACTTTACTGTTGGTATATTTGGAAGAATATCATCAAGAGGACAATAAGTTCTTACACTAATTTCTTGTATCTATCTAGCAGTAGTTCTAGCCTAGATCTACAAAAGGAAATGTCAGGGGAACAAGATAACATTAGGCCTACAAATTCTGGAGAAAGCGATGGTGGTAATGGTAGCCCAAGTGGCTTTCTAAACTTGAATCAGCCCGATGTTAACCCGCACAATACAGAGGTAAATTAACCGATCTGGAACAAATAATACCTTAAAACTACATATATCGTCAGATATGAATGACTAATTTATACTGATGTTTGAAGGAGGTTGATCCTTCGGCCACTACGCACTCCGCGAATACTTCAACCTCATCGGCAAGAAGAAAGGCTAGAGGTCCAACTAGGATGCCCTCAGGTCTATACACTATCACGGAGTTAGCTGCAGATGGGACCCCTATAGCTCCAGAATCGGCACTCACCCCATACGGCAAAGCTATAGGTGTCATCGTGAAGGATGACATCCCCATCAAGTACCGGCACTGGAAGAGCAGTGATACAAACGAATTGGAGTGGACGGTACCAGACAGAGACAAGGATCTTGCCTGGGAAAAGTTAAAGCGGACATTCCAGTTTCCCGAGGGACAAGAAGAACTCGCAAAGTCCGGGGCTCTTAAGAAGATGTCCATCAGCTTCAAGAAGTGGAAGACGGATCTTAACAGGAAGTTTGTCAAGAAGGGCCTGACACCAAATTTTGAAGATGCCAACTATCGAAGGTGTCGTCTTTTCTGGGATGACTTTGTGGCCTATAGAACATCAGATGAGGCAAAGGAGATTAGCGAAAGGAACCAGGCCAATGCGGCCAAAAACCGATACCCTCACCGTCTCGGCCCTAGCGGATATGCTAAGAACATAGCCAAATGGCAACTCCGGGAAGATGAGCTGCTGCAAAAGGGAATCGAGATCGAGACGAAGGACTGGTGCCAACGGGGAAAGAATTACCAATACGCCCGAGGTTCAACACTCTCGGATACAGGCGAGTTGGTACACAAGGGTCCTCGAGAGCAAGAAGTGTCCCAGAGGATCCACGAGGCCCATCTAAAGTCCTCAGAAGGTTCTTTTGTTGCGAGCAGGGAGAGAGATGAGCTTACACTTGCATTGCAGAACCCTGAGCATCCAGGACGCACAAGAGGAATTGGCCTAGTTCCATGGAGAGAAGGTTTTCCTGAAGACAGACATAGGTACCGGTCTCGGAGCAATAAAAATTCCAGAGACCAATCGGAAGAGATAAGGCTATTGAAAGAACAAATGGCACTGGTAATGGCAAGGCTTGAAGGTCAGCAAGGAGGCAATGCTGGCCACTTAACCAGTCCAGGTGGGAAGAAAAGCAGCTGCGCTTCAACTGAGGTTCCTCAAGAACCGGACACGGTTCATTACCCCGTGGACCACATCACTGTACGTACTGCATGCAGGCTGCATGTGCCACTTCAAAACATCAGTCAAGAGGTGGCACGCGCGATGGCACATCCCGTAACGGAGGGAGGGACGATACACGGTAAGCCGATACCAAGTGGCTACTCAAGGGTCGAAGTGGAGGACGTGCCGAGGAGGTATAGGGCAGTGCAGCTTGATTTTGCTCCAGAGGAGGGGGTGAACACTCTTGGTGAAGCCATCCACAACATAATCCTGTGGCGCAAGCGTTTCATTATCTTTCCTTCAGGAGATGGTGATGACGAGCCAAGCGATGGCGGGTCTAGCTCTGAAGGACTTCCTCCCTCCCCTCAAAGGATGCCAACTCCACCACCATTGCCACATAAGAGCCCGTCTCCTCCACCGGCGCAACGTAAGAGCCCATCTCCTCCAGAGGCAGCACATCAGAGCCTAGCTTCATCAGACCGGCCGAAAAAGAGGGGACGCCTCTGTAAAACTTCCCAAATGTCTGAACCACCATCTCTGAAGAAGACCAAGAAGATGCCATTGCCTACCAGGTCGGAGCCATCTTTCAAAGTGCCAGTCGAAGTACAGGATCACTTCATTCGCATGGCAAGGCCACCTGCCCGAAAGCAACCTATTACGGACTTCCGACGCACGATCAGGAAAAAGGGATTGCAAGAATTTTCCAAGAAAGAATTCGAGAAAGATGAGGCCAGCAAGACTATGCAAGACTTTCTAAAAGAGGCAGGGCTGAAAAGTTTGGATGATGTGGATAATATTGAGATGGCCCCATTGGCAGCTCAGTTCAAGCTTGGTCATTCTTTGACTACCGACGAATATCGCCACGTCATTGGCAAATGTACTCAAATGAGAAGGGTAGAAGAGTGGTACTTACAGATGGCCAAGGATGGTAAAGAGATGTTCCCCGTCTTTTACAGGGACGAGGACTTTCATCACTGTGATGGTATAGTTTGGGTCCCATTTAGAGAACTATTTCATCTATACAATCTGAGGGAGCTAGACTTATCGGTAATTCAGTTATGGGCATTGTAAGTATACTCGACCTCTCGCCATTTTTCTAAGTAAATATCCTCGTTGCGTGTCTAATTATTTTCCTTATGCAGAATGGGGTCGCTTGAATGTAAAGCGACCCATAACAAGCTAGGATTCCTCGACCCACAAATAGTCAATTCCTGTAATATTGACGCAGGCGAATGGTCCTCCCAAGAAGTGCTGAACTACCTTTACACATCCTTTGTCAAGCTGCAGGACATGAATACCATCCTTCTGCCCTACCACTTTAAGTAAGTGTGGCATTATCGTTGTACCTCCCATCGTTGTACTTTAAGATGTTAATTGTTCTCTTCCCTTGTATGTAGGCCTCACTGGATTCTTATTGCCATCCATTTAAACGATTCCAAGATTGTCGTCATGGATTCAATGAGGAAACCGCAATCCAACTACCAATCCCTCATTGACATCCTAGATAAGGCACTTGTGAAGTACAAGAAGAAGTGCATTCGACACGCTCCATGTGCAAATAAATTCCGAGTTTGGTGCCACCCTTATTGCTCACGTCAGGATCCGGGCACGAGCACATGTGGGTTCTACGTGATGAGATTTATGTGGGTTTTCATGGAGGACGGCAACTGGAACATTACGGATGCTGAGGTTCGCCCTGTCTCCTAAGACATAAATCCAATTTACTAAACACATAGTATCTTTCCACATCTTTAATCCTTCCATTTGCAGAAATTAAAGCTCCCGACAAGTAAATTGCTGCCACATGTTTGCTTGGGCCTCGCTGAACAGCTATGTGGATTCATCTTCGACCATATCATCTCGTCAAACGGCGCATACAACATTTCGAAGGCTCCTGCTGGGCTAGTGGGTTTCATTGAGGCTGGCGGCCCTAGTGACACTTTAGATAGCCGATCAACGCCAAAGCATACAAAGACTAGAATTAGTGGGCCATACCTTTCAAACATTTTCTAAGTATCTTGTAGATTAGTTATTTGGATTGATGTGGTTTTCTTAATGTCTTCAACATGCATTAAGTTTCTCTATTTGTTAATGTTTATCTATTATTTTTTCACACATATATCTAACCATGTATTCAATTTTCTCTATTTCATATTTTTATCCCTAACAGCAACAGGTGATCTCACTGACTGGATGTGGCATGGATGAGGGAGGCATCATCATTGTTGTCTCTGTAAGCAACAGGTGAGCATGTGTAACTAAAATTTTCATATGAGTACGAGTTTAGAGCATTTGAGATGTTGTAGAGCTCAAGCGAATTTTTGTCAAGTCTCCTGAGATGTGTAACACATCTGGTCGCCGCCTTCGTGTGGTTTGACGGGCACGTCTCAGGCTGAAGTTGACTGGCACGCTGAGTCCCAGCAATATCTTCTATGCTCTCTACTCGAGGCTTCGGGTTTTATATTATGGTTGCTACTTGACTTCATAGTATATGCATATACATATATCTGTTTATACATATATTACTAGTAGTTAGGTCTCTTTTAATCCCTATATGTTAATATATCCAGAAGAATTAAAACAGAGTTAAAATAAAATAAAATTACTTCACCAGTATATTTCTAAACAAACTCAATTCCATAATACAGAAAGATTAAAAATATATGTACCTAAACAAATTACATAACTGCAATTTTGGAAAAAAAAATTTTTGAGGTACCATTTTTGAAAAAGTATAAGATGTCATACTTTGCATTCAAACAACCATCCCCATACTCCCTCTGTTCTTTGATGGGTATATTACAGAATGGAGGTAGTACGTATTTTGGATTTATTGGTTTCATATACAGGGAGAAAGAGTATGTTTCTAGATGAGAGGGGTGATTGTGATATTTTTTTATGCTCTCATAAGCTCAAATTGACCTGACAGATTTTCTATTCGCTATCCCTCATCAATCCCCAAACATGAAACAAATACAAGTGAGAACTGACACTGCATGCCACTGATGGTAATGAATAATTAACATCCTGCAGAGTGGTAATATAAGTAATTGAGCAGTGAGTACTTGATGTGTATATACTCTATCTCAGCTAACCATGTCCCATGTTATCTTAATTTTCTGACTTTTATTCATGACACTACTACTGTAATATTCTCCTATATACTTGGCCAACCAATGAAAAATTTTGCTAAGTACCCTCTCTTAATGTTTGCATGTGGGAATAATAAGTGAGTTTACAAAAGTAGCAAATTAATAATCGTCAAATATCTCTATTATCTTAAAAACTCCATCATCCTTCTCCTCCCCGTCCAATAGTTCTCCACATAAAACACCATCTCACCAAAACAACCAGTTTTTTCACACAAAAATTAACCTGAAAAACCGGATAAAAGACTAAATCTCGTAATTACAATCTCGTTGTAACCATGACACTATTATGAAGGGAAATTAGAAATGGTAGTAATCATCAATTAATTAGTTTTGTTGCCTCAGATTAGCAACAAAAAGTAGCATTTAGAAGCGTACCCTTCATCCTCTCCAATACTGAAGGAAACACTTTGTTTTTTTCTCAATAAATACGCGACTAATCCCTCAGATTTAAATTCAATTTGTGTATAGAGATGCATCCATATAAATATGGTGTATAGGTATATATGTGTAAGAAAGGGATTCAAATTAATGTGAAGGGCAATGTGTAATGCCCTTGTCTCTCACTAATGCAGTATCCCTTGTACTCAACTTGGACAAACCTCAGGGTTGCAAACTGGCTTTGCCTCGCTGCTATGACTAATTAAATAGGACACTTAACCTAATTTCTGCATGCTGATGGCGACCACTGGAGGGCACGGCCATAGAATCTGACATTGCATTTAAGCACCTTTGCCTCTGCCAGTTAACATTTGATGTTAACTTGATCGATCGATGGAGGAGTACATATCTCTGTTATAAAATATCCGCTTTGAATGCAATAATATATCGATCGACCTAAGGGTATACCTTACCTAGATCTTTTTGTGCACCAAAGGTCGTTAAGCAATTATAAGTTTCTAGGTCCTTTAGTATAGTTTCAACAGTTAATTGCTGCTTTCTGTTTTTCTTCAAAGCAAGTTAATTTAACATTTTCTCTATGTTGGGGTTTACCTAACTAAAGAAATTGAAAAACACGATAGAGTATATAATTTTTGGTCAACCATTTTTCAGAGTTATGTTTGTATTTTTTGTGGTCTGTGGGATTACATCCTCTCAAGTCATAAATTATTTGTTTTGTGGGAACTCAAAGTCATAAATATTTGATTGTTAAACAAGATTCGTGTCATGGTCATGGTCATGAACAGATGCCCTCAATTCAACATTTTTCTGTCCATTTGAACAGATGTCTAGCTATTTCGTTTGAATAACATAGTTTGTCAAGAATTATTTTGAATTCAATCACAGTTTGGATGGTCCTAGGATTTTGTAAAACCTCAAATTTATGGATATTTAGATCTCAGCTATTTTTACCTTATTTGACACAGTATGCTACAAACAATGATGAATTAAATCTAACATCATTGATGGAAGGGTTTTAAATGGTTTGGGAAGTGGATTGAATCCACATGAGGCAAGTAGGTTGGATTGGTTTGGTTTCATTTGGAAAATGGGTTGGATTCTGTGATTTCTGCGATGTGAATGTAATATTGTAATATTCTGTGAATTCTGTGTTTCAGGAAATATTATATGTGACCCTGCAATTATTTTTTTTGTGCTTCAGGACTATAGGTGCCGGTTCTTGTAAAGAACCGGCACCTATAAGGCATCAAAGGTGCCAGGTCCTATCCATTATAGGTGCCAGTTATTTATAGGAACCGGCACCTATAATACTATATAGGTGCCGGTTCCATATTTACAACCGGTACCTATAGTGTTATAGGTGCCGGTTAAGGAACCGGTACCAATAGCTTTGAGCATTAGTGCCGACCAATTGGTGCCGGCTTCGAAACCGGCACCTATGAGGCCTTTCGAAACCGGCCACCAATGAGTATTTTTGTAGTAGTGAATCAAATCTGAAAACTCTAAACTCAATGTCCCCAGCAAAGAAGTTACTGATGAAATTGCTTCTCCAAGATCAGCCCCAACCTCTTGATCGAGTTTGGCGGCAATGACGAAAACCATTTGAAGGCCGATCAGTCAAAGACAACGGAAATAATCTAAACTTTCAGAGCCTCTTCAGCCGACGCCTTCCCCACATTGAGCTAAGAACCGGCTGATATGTTCTCTTGTAGATATATCATCTTGCCCTGAAAACTTGGAGAAGTCTGGAACTTTGTATCGGCCTGGAAAAGGAACTCTGGTCGAACCAATCAGGAATATGGCGGCCGATACACAGAAATCTGATCCTTAGGTTTAATCCCAAAACTGGTCCTCCGTTTACCTTTGCAATCATATCGGCCCAATCTTCTTTAGACTGATATCTTTGAATTTCTCCTGGCCGATATTGTTGTTGTAAACCACCATACTGATATGCTTGCCCCCCGAGCCAATATTGTTGTTGCCGATGTTGAAATTGTTCGTCAAATTTGCCCCCAGTCTGACCTCTTAATGCAATAACTTTGGGAACTATCTTCTCCGATCAAACCATGTAATGTACTCACCAAAACTTCCAGATCGAGCAAACACAGTGGCGACGAACCAATTTCCATCAACTGTCTTTTGAAGTGTCTCATCATCCATCAGCTCTTCTTCTTCCTCTACCGGCTTGAGAAATTGTTTCTTCTTTTTATCCATCGGCTGGAGGGATTGTTTCTTCCTTGGCCTTGACTTCTTGATCAGACATATTGTTTGCAATTGTGGGTTCCACGAACCGTGTAAAAATCTGTTGTCCAAGAACACGGTCCCACCGGGGCCGTGCCAAAAATGTGTTGACGCCAAATCCGTTACCGCCGATGAGGATCCGGCGTGCGGACACACGAAAGGCCTGGGAGATCTGCTTAGCTCCAGTGCAGGTCCTAAAATTGATGAAGCGCGGGCGTGCCAGTCAGTTTGATCCTGCCACTGACAAAATATGCAAAACAACATAACAGAAAATCTATCGGCCGATAGGCCGATAGGGCAAAAACGTATCGGCCGAATAGGCCGATAGCCAAAACAACCGATCGGCCGATGAGCCGATGGCACAATTCCAGCCGATGTACTGAACAAATATCTATATAGAGACGATCGGCTGACGATAACATGATGATGTAAGCAATATGATATAGCATAATCCAAATATAAAATAAATATTGATCTGAAGGTTAAAGCACACATCGGCCAGAGGTCCGATGGCATAAACTCTCAATAAGCTGATAAACAATATATACTCTGTTGTCATCGGCCAGATCCAATCTATATATAAAACTCTTGGGCCGATGCAACGTCCAGATAACTCACCGGCTGAAACCCCGATGAAACCCTTATTGGCAGTCAAGAAGCAGGCTAGAGATTACGGTTCTAATCACGACTTAGTAGGTCAAACCAAACTGATGCAGCACTAAGTATGAAAAGAAACACAAGATCTAGACAATCAAGCCCTTGACTGATTTTCGGGGTGGTGGATACCTTAGCCAATCTAATCTAGCAAAGCGATTTAGTCGATACCGGCATAAACCCTAAAGCGAATCTCGGCCGATAAGACTAAATCGAGAAACCAAACCAGATTGACTAAGATATATGATAGTAGGTGCTTACGTTGTTGAGATCAGAACGACGAAGCCCTAGCCCCGACAACGCAGGCAGCCATAACGAGACTTACCCTCGTGAGAAGGGCATGAACTCGCCGAAGAAGACGAAAGTAAAGGTTGGCGATGCGCCGAAGTTGATTGATCGTGTGATAAAATTTTACATGAACTACGCGGCTTACATATTCTATACCCATAGGCTAACAAAAATCCTAACAGAATACAACTCAAACTTTCCTAAAGATAAGAAGGAAACTAACAAACTTACTCCTAATTAAAAGATACAAGCCGCATCCTCCTCAAATTCCGTCTTCTCTAGATAAGATCTTCCCGAATCTAACAAGAATCCGACTTGCTATTGGTGGTTGGTTCGAAATAACCCCATCGGCGATGTTAGAACTCTAGGCGATATTAGCTTTGAGCCGATATAGATCCTGGGCCGATGAGGACTTCGGGGCTTACCAAATTCTGGTGTTAACAGGAGGTGTTGCTATAAAGAGCGTATCGGCCGATACAGATTTGGTGATAACGTGGGCCGATACGGGTTGTGAATTGACCGTGTCAGCGTGGGTTTGGTCTGGGCTCGAGATAAGCTTCAAGGAAGTTGCCAAATAGAGATGAAGCTCGGTTTTAGGCAATTGTATCTTGTAAACTAAGTAGTTTAGATCTAATCTGTGGCTTAAGTCTGCCGCAAGGACTTGTTTGTTAGATAATATCGTGCCCAACAAGGGTTCTGTTGTAACCTCGGGTATAAATATCCCGATAGTTTGTACATAGAAAAAGGGACTGAATCAACAACACAATCAAATCAACCTACTTTCGGCGCATCGCCAACCCTCGTAAGAGGTCTTCTTCGACGAGTTCTTGCTTTCTCGGGCAGAGGTAAGAACTCGTTCCCGACGATCTGCATCGTCGGGGTTAACGTGTCGATTTAGACACGTTAAGCCTTGATGGTGTGATCGTCGATTATCATGTCTTGGGTAATTTTGACAGGCATATTAATTAAGCTTTGCCAGCGGTTTACTCGTTTTAGGGTTTATTGCCGACAATGGTTTAATTCTTATGTTTGGCTAGATTGTTCAATACATCTATCATCCCTAAAGGCAATCAACGACCTTTGTATTGAGTACATACAAAGGTTCAGAGACATACGGAACAGATGTTATAGCCTCAGTCTGACCGATTCCCAGTTGGCCGATTTGACATTTCAGGGATTGCTAGGGCCGATACGCGAGAGGTTCTCCTCGCAGGAATTTGACAGCCTCGCTCAGCTGGCACAACGAGTATCAGCCCACGAGCAGCGATTCCAGGAGGCAAAGAAGTTTGCGAAAAAGATTAACACTGTTTATCAGTATGCCTCCGATGATGACAATGATGAAGACGGTGCTGTCGACCTAGCCGAGTGGGCCCGGATGAGGAAATCAACAACTTGCCAATGGGCCAAGAAAGGAGATAAAGAAGATAAATATGATTTCGACATCAACAAGGCCGATAAGATATTTGACCTGCTGTTGCAAGAAAAACAGATCCAACTGCCAGTAGGTCATGTATTGCCATCGGCCGAGGACATCAAGAAAAGGAGATATTGCAAGTGGCACAATTCTTATTCACATCATACAAATGAATGCAAGATCTTCCGGCAACAAATTCAATCGGCCATCGAGCAGGGCAGAATTAAAATCGATGATGCCAAGCGGCCGATGAAGATTGAAGGCCACCCGTTCCCAGTCAACATGGTGCGGGCGGACAGGGCCGATGGCGCTGGCCATCGGACTGGCAAGCGGCCTCATCAGACCTCTGAGGGCCTAATCAGAAAATATCAGCGGAGGCGGGAGGAACAAGCTCAAGACCAAGCCAATCAAGACAACTCCTACGATCCACACTGGGAGTGCGAGTTTTTTCGCTTCTGTTGGAATGAAGGGATGAGGTTGCCATCTATCCAGGAGTGCCCTGCATGCAATGGTGTAGAAAATTCTTATCAGGATAGCTCAAGCAGGCAAACGCATCGGCCGGCCAAGCAACGGAAATCTGTGCATGAAAGGCTAGGGCCGATGCACCGAGATCAGCACGACGAAGATGAGGAGCAAGTCCAAAACCCCCAATGGTGCCCAAGCGACATATTCACCAAGACACAAAAGCGGCGGGTTCAGAGGTTAAGGAGGAAAGAGCAAATCCAAGAGCAGCAAGCTGAAATACCCCACCGGCCATCCAAGACCAGAAAAGAGTGGAGGATAAAATCCACGGTGGTCAAGGCCGATGAGGGTACCTCCAATACGGCCCAGGACTCCTCGGCTTCAAAAGGTAAAAGAATGGCGTCGGCACCTGTCAACATGGTGTTTATATTGCCGGCAGAATACAGCGTGCAGGCAACCGACGAAGCGATGGCCGATGACGAACAAGTTTCGCCCAGGCTACAGTTGTCACCAGACCAAGCTATCTTCGAGAAGCCAGTTGACGCCAGCTACAGACATTTACGGCCGTTGTACATCAAAGGATTCATCAACGGGCGGCCGATGACGAAGATGTTGGTCGATGGCGGCGCGGCGGTCAATTTGATGCCATATACAACCTTCAGGAAGCTTGGAAAGGTACCTGAAGATCTTATCAAGACAAATATGGTATTAAAGGACTTCGGTGGCAACGCATCTGAAGCGAAGGGGGTCTTAAACGTGGAGCTCACCGTGGGCAGCAAAACAATTCCTACTACCTTCTTCGTCTTCGATGGAAAGGGCTCCTACAGCTTGTTGTTGGGACGAGATTGGATCCATGCAAATTGCTGTGTCCCTTCAACAATGCACCAATGCCTCATGCAATGGCAAGGGGACCAAATCGAGATCGTGCAGGCCGATCGGTCAGTACATGTCGCCAATGCCGATCTCGCAGTATGGGAGATGGAGGGAATCGACTGCTTGTCCGGGCGAGTCTGGGACGCCGATTTCCTCAAGGTAACTGACTGCAACATCGAGACAATTGAAGACCAAGACAAGCAGTTACTTTAGCAAAGATGCATCATCCGCCGTTGACAATGAACAAGATGACCCCTACACGGATGACGCGGTGGATGAGTTAGACGGCAAGTTGGGACAAGGTTTTACGTCGGCCGATGAATTGGAAGAAATTGATATAGGAATAGGTGATAGGCCTAGGCCGACGTATGTAAGTACTAAATTGCCAAAGGAATACAAGAATAATTTGATAGATCTTTTGAAAGAATTCAGAGATTGTTTCGCATGGGAATACCATGAGATGCCAGGATTAAGCCGATCGATTGTAGAACATCGGCTACCAATCAAACAAGGCTATCGGCCTTTTAAGCAAGCCCCTCGGAGGTTTAAGGCCGATATGCACGAAGCTATAAAGGCAGAAATCGCAAGACTTTACGACGCCAACTTTATCAGGCCCTGCCGATACGCGGAGTGGGTCTCCAACATAGTTCCAGTATTGAAAAAGAATGGCAAGCTAAGGGTATGCGTCGATTTCAGAGATATAAAAAAGGCGACGCCCAAAGACGAGTACCCCATGCCGTTGGCCGATTTGCTAGTCGATGCCGCATCCGGGCATAAGATCATTAGTTTTATGGACGGAAACGCAGGTTACAATCAAATTTTTATGGCTAAAGAGGACGTCCATAAGACAGCTTTCAGATGCCCAGGGGCAATCGGCCTATATGAATGGGTCGTCATGACATTTGGTTTGAAGAATGCTGGAGCTACATATCAGAGGGCTATGAATTATATTTTCCATGATCTTATCGGCTCTCTGATTGAAGTTTATATAGATGATGTTGTCGTAAAGTCAAGAGAACATTATATCCATTTGGCCGACTTACGCAAGGTACTAGAAAGGGCAAGGAAATATGGTTTGAAGTTGAACCCTAACAAATGTGCCTTTGGCGTATCGGCCGGACAATTTTTGGGTTTCTTAGTCCATGAGAGGGGGATTGAAATCACGCAGAAGAACATCGATGCCATCAAGAAAATTAAGCCTCCAGAAAACAAGACCAAGTTACAATCTTTGCTTGGCAAGATCAACTTCGTCCGGTGTTTTATATCAAATCTATCGGGTCGTATAGAGCCATTCACTCCACTGTTGAAAATAAAGGACGATGAAGAGTTCATATGGGGTGATAAGCAACAGAAGGCGCTGGACGATATAAAAGAGTATTTAACCTCTCCTCCGGTTCTAATCCCTCCACAGAAAGGGGTCCCATTCAAGCTGTACTTATCAGCCGATGAGAAATCCATCGGCTCGGTCTTGGTTCAAGATGTTAATGGCAAGGAAAGAGCTATCTTTTATCTCAGCAGAAGAATGTTAGACGCTGAAACGAGGTACACGCCGGTGGAAAAATTATGCCTTTGTTTATATTTTTCATGTACTAAATTGAGGCATTACCTGCTTTCCAACGAGTGCATCATGGTGAGCAAGGCCGATGTGATGAAATACATGTTATCGGCCCCTGTGCTAAAAGGACGAGTCGGGAAGTGGATCTTTGCTTTAACAGAGTTTGATCTTCGATATGAATCGGCCAAAGCAATCAAAGGACAAGCCCTGGCCGATTTCATCGTTCAACATAGAGACGACTCGGTTGCGTATGCAGACATTGTGCCATGGACATTGTATTTCGATGGGTCCGTCTGCAAACATGGTTGTGGTATCGGCCTAGTTATCATATCCCCTCGGGGGGCAAGTTTTGAGTTCGCTTTCACTATCAAGCCTTACTATACCAACAATCAAGAAGAATATGAAGTGGTGCTTAAAGGCTTGCAGTTATTACAAGAAGTCGAGGCCGATGTCGTGGAAATCATTGGTGATTCACAGCTAGTAATTAGTCAACTTTCTGGGGAATATGAATGCAGAGACGATGTTCTCAAAGTCTACAATGAGGAGTGCAAAACGATATTACATGGTTTCCGGATCGTAACAATGAGGCATATACCCAGGAAGCAGAATTTCGAAGCCAATGACTTAGCTCAGGGGGCATCGGGATACAGGCCGATGGCTAAAGACGTTCCGATCCAGATTGCTCTCGTGCACGCCGATGACTGGAGGTTTGATATCATTGAGTATTTGAGAAATCCTTCCCAATCGGCGTCACGCAGAATGAAATATAAAGTTTTACACTATGTCTTATTGGACGATAACCTATATTATCGGACGATTGACGGTGTCCTACTCAAATGCCTAGGTCCTGAGGAGGCTAAAACTGTTATGAGCGAAGTACATGAAGGGATTTGCGGCACCCATCAATCGGCCCATAAAATGAAATGGCTGATGAAGCGCGTTGGATATTTTTGGCCAACCATGCTAGAGGATTGCTTCAAGTATTATAAAGGATGTCAGGATTGTCAGAAATTTGGAGCAATTCAGAGAGCACCGGCATCGGTTATGCATCCAATCATAAAGCCGTGGCCGTTTCGTGGATGGGGAATAGATATGATCGGCCAGATTAACCCACCATCAAGTAGGGGACACAAGTATATATTAGTGGCTACAGATTACTTCACAAAGTGGGTTGAGGCCGTTCCTCTTAAGAAGGTTGATTCCAAAGACGCTATTCAGTTCGTCAAGGAGCACATCATATATCGGTTTGGGTTACCTCAGACAATAACTACCGATCAGGGATCAATCTTCGTGTCC
>BDMV01000009.1:35606594-35699324 GCA_008326285.1 Oryza officinalis | reverse complement strand
CTCTATTGGCCTCTTGAAATCTTTGTTCGTGTGCTGTTATCTTTTGGGCCAAATGAGCCAAACTATCAAAGTCTTGAGCCGAAAACCTCTCTTTGATTGGGGTTAACAAACCTTGGAAGGCTAAATCGGCTAATTGAGAATCTGTCAATGCCAAGCTGTAACATCTGTTTCTGATTTTCCTAAATCTCTGAATATAATCTTGGACAGACTCTTCTCGTTTCTGCCTAATGCTTGTCAAATCAGATAGTTTCATCTCATGAACCCCACTGTAGAAATATTTGTGAAACTGTTTTTCCAGATCGGCCCAACTGTGAATAGAATTGTAAGGTAAAGATGAAAACCATGTGAAAGCCGATCCAGACAGAGACAAAGGGAATAGCCTGACTCTTAAAGCGTCCGTAGCCGATGCTTCACCACATTGAGCTAAAAATCGGCTAACATGCTCATAAGTTGATACATTATCTTGTCCTGAGAACTTTGAAAAGTCTGGAACCTTGTATCGGCTTGGTAATGGCACCCTTTCAAAATACTCTGGATATGGATGCCGATACAGGTTGTCACCATCCCTTGGCTTTAATCCAAACTGTTCTCTCATTACATCAGCTATCATATCGGCCCAAGGTTTCTGCCGAGTCCCATCTTGATGCTGAGGCTATATCGGCTCATCTTGATAATACTGCGGTTGATGATATGGCTGAGGAGACGTTTTCTGCCGATATTGCACCTGTGGTGAATGAGGTTGATATTGATAATTAAGATTACCACTTGTGTGGGACTGAGGAATTCGCGAAGCACTAAAATCTTGTTGATTAGGAACATATTGAGTATTGGCAGCCTTTTGCTGAAAGGTTGGCACTTGCTGTCTCGCTGGTGTATGCATGATCGGTTGAGCAACTGGCTGATTGGGATTGAACATAGTTGCAACTTGCTCAGCTGATATCTGCGGTATGTTATGCCCTACATGCTGAGGTTGTTGTCGGACCAGTACATGAGGATTAAACTCTACGTGCTTCTGTACCGATGCTGGTATCTCCTGTTGACCTGTAGCCGATGCTGACGCCATCGGCTGTCCTGGGGCTATATTGGCAGGTTTCGGCTGGCTGGTCATAAGCGGCCTGTATTGCGGGAAGACCCCATCTGGTAAGAATATTGGTCCTTTGGCTTGATGTTCAGTGATAGTGCCATCAACCACAGACTTGACAATATTTGTTAAAGTGTTGACAAGCACTCCTGACTGGTTGATCAAAGCATGATGCACAGCATAGTCGATCCGATCTTGCAAATTCCTGGGTTCTTCAGGAGATTCCTCTTGCTTGACCCCTTTTTCCTTCTCAGAACTTGACTCTGGCTCTTCATTGTTGGGCAAAGTTACTTTGTATCTCTGAACCACCGTTCCCGCTCTAGTCTGGACAAAGGAATGCAAGTACTGGTTTTGAAGCTTGTTTATTATATCCTCCAGCTCTGCCTTTTGCTCCGACGTCAACTTGTCCACTGTCATTGGAATAATANTCCTCTTGCTTGACCCCTTTTTCCTTCCCAGAACTTGACTCTGGCTCTTCATTGTTGGGCAAAGTTACTTTGTATCTCTGAACCACCGTTCCCGCATCTAGTCTGGACAAAGGAATGCAAGTACTGGTTTTGAAGCTTGTTCATTATATCCTCCAGCTCTGCCTTTTGCTCCGACGTCAACTTGTCCACTGTCATTGGAATAATATTCTCTGGGTCAACGTCAGTTGTCTTGAAGTCTACCATGATGAAAATTCTTCGTGTCCCACTGGGCGTGCCAAAAGCGTGTTGATGCAAAAAACACACACTGGCCTGGGAGATCTGCTTAGCTCCAGTGCAGGTCCAAAGACTTCTTTCGGGTTCTAGGCGTGCCAATTGGTTTGATCCTGCAACCAATAAGAAACAAAGAAAGCGCAGTTAAATCCACCAATGATAGCCGATCGGCTGGTTTACCGATGACATATCATTGAGCATTGAGCCGATGCAAGATGCATTAAATCGGCTATAACAGATAAAGCAAGATAAAGCTAAATCTACTCAATCGGCTGTAGAATATCAACAAAATATAATCTAAGTCTCAAAATATATTTAAACTAAGTGATTGGGATAGATCGGACAGGGCGCCGAGACAGTATAAATCACTTATGCCTAAATATATTATGAAGCATAGATTATACAAGTTCATAGCATAGCCGATTAAGCAAATCTAACATGTATCGGCTAGTACTCCGATACTACTTTATACAGAGATATTACCATGAACAAAATATATTAAACAACTTGTCAAACTAATGTTAAGATGATCCTAACCAGATTTGACAACAAGTCAATATATTTTACTAAGTTAATATCTCGATATAAAGGGCAGATTTAATATATCAAGATAACAAGATAATTAAACCAGGTAAGATCGGCTGAAACCCCGACGCTATCTCTATTAGCAATCATAGACAAGCTAGAAACTATGGTTCTAAACATGATTTAGTAGGTCAAACCTAACTGATGCAGCACCAAATATGTAAAGAAACATAATGTCTAGATGATCAAGTCGATGAAAACCTTTTCGAGATGGTAGATATATTGTATAATCTAGATCAACAGCGATATATAACCCTATCGGTGCTTTTCTGTGAAACAGACATCAACCGATCTAAGTTATATATTGATATCAATTCAGATTATACAATATATATGATAACTCGACGATTCACACAAACAGGATCAGAGTGATCATAAAGATGGAAGCACTAATCCCGAGAGCGCAAGCCGCCATAACAAGTTTTACCTCTTGCTGGAGATCGAAACCGATGCAGCCCAACTCGAAAGCAAGAACTCGTCGAAAACAATGAAAGAGTAAAGGTGGCGATGCGCCGAAGTTGTTGTATTGATCTGTTGTTTTCTTTACACGAACCTGGGTTTAATATATACCCAGAATTCCACAATAAGTCCTTATCGGACACGATTCTTATCTCTATTACAACTCATATTAAAGACAATTCCCTAATACAAACTCTAACCGACAGTATCTATTAGGAAACTAACATTATATCCTAAGTAATAGATACAATTCCCTTCTTCGGACCCAATCCGTATATGGAAATCCTCATGAAGCTCACCAACCGAACCCGACAAAGACTCTGTTATCCTCTCGTCGGAATCGGCTACATCGGCTATCCTCGTCCGACTCTGTCTCAGCCGATGGTCACGATAGCCGACTCGGTCACCAGCCGATACACACCGTAGCCGATTCGGTCACCAACCGATTCTTGCTCTGTTTTGGTAACCGCCAGCTTCCTCCAAATCCGCTTTGATTCTATCTTCAGATCTAATATTTGATTTACCAAATTTGGTCGTTAACACTCCCTATCAGCTGGTCTATGGGCATGAAGCTGTACTGCCGTGGGAAACAACCATCGGCTCAAGAAGGATTAATTTGCAAGACGACTTGACAGCCGATGAGTACCATAATCTTATGATTGATGAATTGGATGATTTGGCGCATGCTCGATTACGGGCCTTAGAGAAAATCAAGCGTGATAAAGATAGAGTAGCCCGTCATTATAATAAAAAGGTTGTTGCCAAGTCATTTGAGGAAGGAGACCTTGTATGGAAATTAATAATGCCGATTGGTTCCAGAGATAATAAATTCGGCAAGTGGTCATCTAATTGGGAAGACCCCTTTCGAATTCATCGATGTGTTCCTCACAATGCCTATTTGTTCAAGGGATTAGATGGCGAGATTTATGGACGAGCTCTCAATGGCAAATACTTGAAACAATATTATCCCAGTATCTGGATTGACTCATGATCGGCCCTCTAGCCGATTTATGATTACAGCCGATGTGATTAAGCATCGTCTTTAGATGGCCGATACATATTGTCGCCCTTAGTTCAAAATTTTAGAATATGAGCCCTCATCTTCCAAAATTTGGGGGGCATATATATATACAGACATGGAATTTTTTCACCGGAATTTTTCAAATTTTTCAGGAGTTCTCGTATTGGATTTTTCAGTTGGCAATTGACTTCAACTTTCCGGCCTATGAGATTGTTTATATTAAAAATATATACATGCACAGCAATGCAATGATTAAGCTGGAATTTTCAGAACAAATTCGGCTGCATGGCCGATCAGGTTCATGTTTACGGACAACATATGTTACATTATCCTATGAAGTTTGCAATGGCGGCAATGGCGTTAAGGCGAATCTGCTCAACGTCTTCGATAGCCTGGGCGTCATCGGCCATCATCCCTGGGATCGGTTTCAGTGATTTGCTCAGGGTCGCAAGGTACTTGGCCGATGCTTTGAGCTTTGCCGTTTGTTCTTCTATGGCCCTGGGTGACGCAGCTATTCCAGCTTCAACTTCTTGGATTTCTCGGCGTGTGATGGCCAGCTTCGATTCTAGCTCTGTCTCGAGGCGACGGAGTTCTTCAAGCCTATTTTTCAAGGCAATCGGCTTCACCGCTAGCTCGTCCAACTTGGTCTTATCGGTGTTAACTTGAGCCTTGCTAGCGGTCAGGGCCGATTCCAGTTGCTCACGTTCCCATCGCTCTGCGAGCCTTTCTTTGGCTTTGTTGAGTTTGAATCGGTATTGTTCCAAGAAGATGGCCGGTGTGAGGGTTTCCATCAGGTCTTCGGGCAGTTCGTCTTGGATTTCTTGTACTCTGGCCCTGACAGAGGAGCAATCCTCTACCAAACATTCCAGTGAGGCTTCTAGCCGATTCCTAATGTCAGTCAGCCGGTTCTTCAGATCGTCGGAGATTAGCGTCTTGGCTGTGCTGGGCAGTTCCTTGTCCTCGTCATCGAGAAACTGGCCTATATCGAATGAGAACATATCGGCTAGGCTCTGCAAATGTCAACATAGGTCAAGGTCAGTCTTATCAAATGAGAGCTGGCGAAAAGGGATCGGGCTAAGTCTCATTACCTGAGTTGGAGTATCGGTGGTGCTTGCATCGGCCTCCCTTTGCTGTGTTGATGCAGTAGGCGATGGGGTTGGCCGATGTGGTGAAGGTGCTAGAGCCCTAGGCTGAAAAGCGAGGGATTGGTAAGTAGGGTTATGAAATTAGCATGATAATATATAAATCAACTCTTACCGAGGCGACCGGAGAGGATGCTGGAGAAGGAGACGGAGTCCTCAATCGTGCTTTAACCCGCTCACGCCGTTGTAAGGTTGCTTTCTTAGTCCTTGGCAGAGGGGCCGATTGAGCTCTTTCCTTCAGTATAGACGATACCGCAGCCTGGAAAGATATCAAATTAAAGCCCAGCAATAGGAAGGGGTTATGTGAACACAGAGAAGAAATTGTGTTTACCTTGCGAATTGCATGTTTGGTTCTTTTCGGTTGGGGGGCATCACTTTGGTCATCGGCCGGTGGGATCTCAGTAGTTTCGGCCGATGTCTCTTTGATAGCTTCAGCCGATGTGTTTTCTTCATGTGTATCGGCAGCAGGTGTGTCGACTTCTTCCTCCATTACTTGTTCTTCGAGGAATTGTTCCATGGAGGGATCCAGCTCTTCAAGATCTTCTTGGACGTCAATTTTGGTTTTTTTGCTGGATTTTTGGGCTTTGCCTTTAGATGGCGCTTTCCTCTTGGGGTTTCCCTTGATCGTCGGTCCCTGAAGTAGTGATGATATTTTTGGGGCGTTGAGGCCGATGATGGACTCCAAGATAGTTGATCCCGATGGAGCTATGGCTTGAGCATAGAAAATCTTTTGTCCACTGTTGCTCACAGAAGGAATCGGCTCGTCTGGTACTTGGGGACTGATGCCTTGAATAAGCTCTGTTACATAGAACCTGGCCGATTGATGAAAGATGTGAGCGGCCTACTCTTGCCACCAGGTTTGGAAATTGATGTGGACAAAGGTATTCAGGTGTAGCCGATCACAGTCACCAAGATTTGGGAGATTGATTTCCATCGCCTTGCTCATGACCAGAGCCGATGAGACTGTGCCTCTACTCTCCAGGAGTTTATGAAGGTATAGACTGATGGGAAGTTGCCCGAGCCCGCATTGCCTAGCAGCTGTCATTGGGTTGTAAAATTCGTAAGACAGGCTGGTGCTTCTTCCCTGAAAAATGCCTACCGGGAGCAGGCATGGAGTGAGGCCGATCATAAACATCTCTCTGGACTCCATGTCATTGTTTACCAAGCTCAGTTGCAGATCATCTGGGAGTTCATAGTCCCGGTCTGATGTATAGACAAACATATCCATCCTGGTTGATGGAGGGCCGGTGAAGAAACGGATGAACCATGTAGCCATGTCATCGGCCGATTGATCTGCACCAGGGTAGATGGAGGCTGCTTCTCCATAAGACATGCATCGTCTACTCCTGGGGTCTTCGTGATCGGCGTACTTCGATGGGAAGCGCGAGTCCGATAGAGGTGGCCGATCGACCATGATGTTGGTGTGAATTGTTAGCCATAGTTGGATGAACCACCATGGTCCCCCATGTGCCACGGTTTGTTTCAGCATCAAGTCTTGCGTGGTAGTGTGGAGAAGCCGATATACCGCTCCTAAGAGATATCGGCCGAGAGGGATTTGTTTTTTGCTGACCAGGGCTTGAGCCAGGTGCTGACAGTTTGTTGTGGGGCCGCAGGTCGTTCCGCAGAAGACGAATCTTTCCAACCACAATGTCAGGAAAGCTACATGTTCTCGCTCTGAGACTGATCCTTGTTCCATGTGCTCAGAGATGTATCCAGACCAGCCTCCAATTTTCTTGGTCTGCAGTTTGTGGCTACTGTTTATCAGGAGGCTGAAGGGATTAATCTCAGAATCAATGTCCAGTCCTGTGAGTACTTTGATATCTATGAGGGTTGGGGTCATCGGACCTTGCTTGAACATGAAGGCGTTCAAGGTACTCGACCAGAAATAGCTGGCAGCTGACATTAGTGGCTCATTCTTTTTGGTATCGGCCAGGGACAGAGTTATGCATTGGCCGATTCCAATCTCGTCCCAGTGGACTTGTTTGACGGCAGCAATCCTTTTATGCCATGTCCTGTATCCGTTTAGCTTCGATGGCCATGACCTGAAGGTGTGTTTCCATGCAGAGATAGTGGGCTTGGCCTGTCTGAAGGGGATTCTGTCTGTTTCGGCGTTGATTAGCCAGGTTGGGTCGCAGTCGCCCATGGGGCCCAGGAGGAAACGATGGGATTTATCGTCGGTAGGGATCAAGATTTGGTTCTTGAAGACCTAAATCGTGAGAATGACGACGAAAATATAAGACCCAGGGGGGGCAGAGAGTGGAACCCTAACTTGGAGAAATCGGCGGGGAAAGCGATAATGTAGGATTGAATAAATCGACTTACCGCGGGGATTTCAGAGGCGTAGAATGGGGCGGAAGCCATTGTTGTTGAAGAAGGGATCACTGCGAAAGGGGTCGATGTCGATGGGACGCCGAACGGTCGTCGGAGTTGGTGGGCACGAGAGCTTGTTGAATCGGCGGCGGAAGTTTTCGAATTTGGATCTGTGCGGTTTTCAGGCAAGACCTAGCAAAGAAGTCGATGAGTTCCTCGGAGCTAATTCCGCCACATTATATAATGAAGCGGAATTGGGGGGCATGTGTTAACGACGGATTTTGGTAATCGACTTGGAAAGAAAAAGGGGAACCGAAACAGAGAAGAAGGGTTGAGTTGGAGTCGGACCAGGCTTCGTATCGGACTCGGTAACTGTATCGGACTAGGGAGGTGTTGCTATAAAGAGCGTATCGGCCGATACGGATTTGGTGATAACGTGGGCCGATACGGGTTGTGAATTGACCGTGTCAGCGTGGGTTTGGTCTGGGCTCGAGATAAGCTTCAAGGAAGTTGCCAAATAGAGATGAAGCTCGGTTTTAGGCAATTGTATCTTGTAAACTAAGTAGTTTAGATCTAATCTGTGGCTTAAGTCTGCCGCAAGGACTTGTTTGTTAGATAAGATCGTGCCCAACAAGGGTTCTGTTGTAACCTCGGGTATAAATATCCCGATAGTTTGTACATAGAAAAAGGGACTGAATCAACAACACAATCAAATCAACCTACTTTCGGCGCATCGCCAACCCTCGTAAGAGGTCTTCTTCGACGAGTTCTTGCTTTCTCGGGCAGAGGTAAGAACTCGTTCCCGACGATCTGCATCGTCGGGGTTAACGTGTCGATTTAGACACGTTAAGCCTTGATGGTGTGATCGTCGATTATCATGTCTTGGGTAATTTTGACAGGCATATTAATTAAGCTTTGCCAGCGGTTTACTCGTTTTAGGGTTTATTGCCGACAATGGTTTAATTCTTATGTTTGGCTAGATTGTTCAATACATCTATCATCCCGAAAGGCAATCAACGACTTGATTTTCTTCGCGTTAAGTCTCAATTCACACTTTGAGTTGCTATCGACCCTAGTCCTGTTTTGAGATCTAACACGAAGCCTGTTTTTGATTGTAACTAAGGATAGTACCGGGGTTTTAGCTGGTCTTATCTAACGCATGTGGTTGCTTTATGCTTTTTGCATGTGTTTGCCACTTATATGTGCAGATTGATAAGTATAGATATGTCGATCGTGAAGTAATCTTAAGATTTCTTTATGGTTGATGTGTTTATACTGGCCGATTGGCTCGTATAAGTTTGCACTAGAGTACTAGCTAGTGTAGTTACCTTTGTTGTTCTTATCGGCCGATGCTGTTAGTTGACATATGTACGTCCGTAAAGGCCGATAAGATCAGATCCACACATTAATTATCTTTTATTACAAGTGAGCCGCTATAGCTTTGCCCTATCGGCTGGGCTATGACAATGTGTCATCGGTCTATTGGCCGATCGACCATTGTTTTTTGACTTGGTTTATTTGTTTCTTGTTGATTGTAGATCAAATCAACTGGCACGCTCTGTTCACGACTAGGCAAGCCATTTGGACCTGCACTGGAGTTAAGCAGATCTCCCAGGCCGCCGTGGTAACGCGGAACCCGTTTGGTTGCTGGACGGGTCGAAATTCTGCGCCAACAGTCACGTATTTGTTGGCGCAGAATTTCGACCCGTCCAGCAACCAAACGGGTTCCGCGTTACCACGGCGGCCTGGGAGATCTGCTTAACTCCAGTGCAGGTCCAAATGGCTTGCCTAGTCGTGAGCAGAGCGTGCCAGTTGATTTGATCTACAATCAACAAAAAACAAGTAAACCAAGTCAGAAAACAATGGTCGATCGGCCAACAGACCGATGACACATTGTTATAGCCCAGCCGATAAGGCAAAGCTATATCGGCTCACTCGTAATAAAAGATAGTTAATGCATGAAATCTAATCTTATCGGCCTTTATGGATGTGTATGTGTCAACTAGCAGCATCGGCCGATAAGAACAACGAAAGTAACTACACTAGCTAGTACTCTGGTGCAAACTTATTCGAGCCAATCGGCCAATATAAACACATCAACCATAAAGAAATCTTAAGATTACTTCACGATCGACATATCTATACTTATCGATCCACACATATAAGTGGCAAACACATGCAAGAAGCATAAAGCAACCACATGCGTTAGATAAGACCGGCTGAAACCCCGGTACTATCCTTAGTTACAATCAAAAACAGGCTTCGTATTAGATCTCAAAACAGGACTAGGGTCGATAACAACTCGAAGTGTGAATTGAGACTTAACGCGAAGAAAATCAAGTCATTGATTGCCTTTGGGGATGGCAGATGCATTGAACAATCTAGCCAAACATAAGAATTAAACCATTGTCGGCAATAAACCCTAAAACGAGTAAACCGCTGGCAAAGCTTAATTAAGATGCTTGTCAAAATTACCCAAAACACGATAATCGACGATC
Source organism: Oryza officinalis (assembly GCA_008326285.1). Taxonomy (NCBI): domain Eukaryota; kingdom Viridiplantae; phylum Streptophyta; class Magnoliopsida; order Poales; family Poaceae; genus Oryza; species Oryza officinalis. The sequence continues at coordinate 35,689,530 of BDMV01000009.1, read as the reverse complement.
ACATCATCGAGGCTTAACGTGTCTAAAACGACACGTTAACCCCGACGATGCAAATCGTCGGGAACGAGTTCTTACCTCTGCTCAAGAAAGCAAGAACTCGTCGAAGAAGACCTCTTACGAGGGTTGGCGATGCGCCGAAAGTAGATTGATTGTGTGATTGATTGAGAATCCTCCTCTATGTACAAACTATCGGGATATTTATACCCGAGGTTACAACAGAACCCTTGTTGGGCACGATCTTATCTACAACTAACAAACAAGTCCTTGCGGCAGACTTAAGCCACAGATTAGATCTAAACTACTTAGTTTACAAGATACAATTGCCTAAAACCGAGCTTCATCTCTATTTGGCAACTTCCTTGAGGCTTATTTCGGGCCCAGACCAAACCCACGCTGACACGGTCAACTCACAACCCGTATCGGCCCACGTTATCACCAAATCCGTATCGGCCGATACGCTCTTATAGCAACACCTCCCAAGTCCGATACAGTTACCGAGTCCGAAACGAAGCCTGGTCCGACTCCAACTCAACCCTTCTTCTCTGTTTCGGTTTCCCTTTTTCTTTCCAAGTCGATTACCAAAATTCGTCGTTAACACATGCCCCCCAATTCACATGAAGAAAACACATCGGCTGAAGCTATCAAAGAAGCATCGGCCGAAACTACTGAGATCCCACCGGCCGATGACCAAAGTGATGCCCCCCAACCGAAAAGAACCAAACATGCAATTCGCAAGGTAAACACAATTTCTTCTCTGTGTTCACATAACCCCTTCTTATTGCTGGGCTTTAATTTGACATCCTTTTCAGGCTGCGGCATCATCTATATTGAAGGAAAGAACTCAATCGGCCCCTCTGCCAAGGACTAAGAAAGCAACCTTACAACGGCGTGAGCGGGCTAAAGCACGATTGAGGACTCCGTCTCCTTCTCCAACATCCTCTCCGGTCGCCTCGGTAAGAGTTGATTTATATATTATCATGCTAATTTCACAACCCTACTTACCAATCCCTTGCTTTTCAGCCTAGGGCTCTAGTACCTTCACCACATCGGCCAACCCCATCGCCTACTGCATCAACACAGCAAAGGGAGGCCGATACAAGCACCACCGATACTCAGGTAATGAGACTTAGCCCGATCCCTTTTCGTCAGCTCTCATTTGATAAGACTGACCTTGACCTCTGTTGACATTTGCAGAACCTAGCCGATATGTTCTCATTCGATATAGGCCAGTTTCTCGATGATGAGGACAAGGAACTGCCCGGTACAGCCAAGACGCCAATCTCCAACGATCTGAAGAACCGGCTGACTGACATTAGGAATCGGCTAGAAGCCTCGCTGGAATGTTTGGTAGAGGATTGCTCCTCCGTCAGGGCCAGGGTACAAGAAATCCAAGACGAACTGCCCGAAGACCTGATGGAAACCCTCACACCGGCCATCTTCTTGGAACAATACCGATTCAAACTCAACAAAGCCAAAGAAAGGCTCGCAGAGCGACGGGAATGTGAGCAACTGGAATCGGCCCTGACCGCTAGCAAAGCTCAAGTTAACACCGATAAGACCAAGTTGGACGAGCTAGCGGTGAAGCCAATTGCCTTGAAAAATAGGCTTGAAGAACTCTGTCGCCTCGAGACAGAGCTAGAATCGAAGCTGGCCAACACACGCCGAGAAATCCAAGAAGTTGAAGCTGATATAGCTGCATCACCCAGGGCCATAGAAGAACAAACGGCAAAGCTCAAAGCATCGGCCAAGTACCTCGCGACCCTGAGCAAATCACTTAAACCGATCCCAGGGACGATGGCCGATGACGCCCAGGCTATCGAAAACGTTGAGCAGATTCGCCTTAACGCCATTGCTGCCATTGCAAACTTCATAGGGTGATGTAACATATGTTGTCCATAAACACGAACCTGATCGGCCATGCAGCCGAATTTGTTCTGAAAATTCCAGCTTAATCATTGCATTGCTGTGCATGTATATATCTTTAATATAAATAATCTCATAGGCCGGAAAGTCGAAGTCAATTGCCAACTGAAAAATCCAATGAGAGAACTCCTGAAAAATTTGAAAAATTCCGTGAAAAAAATTCCATGTCTGTATATATATATGCCCCCCAAATTTTGGAAGATGAGGGCTCATATTCTGAAATTTCGAACTAAGGGCGACAATATGTATCGGCCATCTAAAGACGATGCTTAATCACATCGGCTGTAATCATAAATCGGCTAGAGGGCCGATCATGAGTCAATCCAGATACTGGGATAATATTGTTTCAAGTATTTGCCATTGAGAGCTCGTCCATAAATCTCGCCATCTAATCCTTTGAGCAAATAGGCATTATGAGGAACACATCGATGAATTCGAAAGGGGCCTTCCCAATTAGGTGACCACTTGCCGAATTTATTATCTCTGGAACCAATCGGCATTATTAATTTCCATACAAGGTCTCCTTCCTCAAATGACTTGGCAACAACCTTTTTATTATAATGACGGGCTACTCTATCTTTATCACGCTTGATTTTCTCTAAGGCCCGTAATCGAGCATGCGCCAAATCATCCAATTCATCAATCATAAGATTATGGTACTCATCGGCTGTCAAGTCTTCTTGCAAATTAATCCTTCTTGAGCCGATGGTTGTTTCCCACGGCAGTATAGCTTCATGCCCATAGACCAGCTGATAGGGAGGCACTTGGATTGCACCATGGCAAGCCATCCGATACGCCCAAAGGGCATCGGCCAGCGTTGTATGCCATTGCCTCGGCTGTTCGTCAATTTTCGTCTTGATTAATTTGATCAAAGACTTATTAGAAGCCTCTGCCTGCCCATTAGCTTGCGCGTAGTAAGGAGAAGAATTGAGTAATCTGATGCCCATGCTGTCAGCAAATCGAACGAACTCATCGGACACGAAGATTGATCCCTGATCGGTAGTTATTGTCTGAGGTAACCCAAACCGATATATGATGTGCTCCTTAACGAACTGGATAGCGTCTTTGGAATCAACCTTCTTAAGAGGAACAGCCTCAACCCACTTTGTGAAGTAATCTATAGCCACTAATATATACTTGTGTCCCTTACTTGATGGTGGGTTAATCTGGCCGATCATATCTATTCCCCATCCACGAAACGGCCACGGCTTTATGATTGGATGCATAACCGATGCCGGTGCTCTCTGAATTGCTCCAAATTTCTGACAATCCTGACATCCTTTATAATACTTGAAGCAATCCTCTAGCATGGTTGGCCAAAAATATCCGACGCGCTTCATCAGCCATTTCATTTTATGGGCCGATTGATGGGTGCCACAAATCCCTTCATGTACTTCGCTCATAACAGTTTTAGCCTCCTCAAGACCTAGGCATTTGAGTAGGACACCGTCAATCATCCGATAATATAGGTTATCGTCCAATAAGACATAGTGTAAAACTTTATATTTCATTCTGCGTGACGCCGATTGGGAAGGATTTCTCAAATACTCAATGATATCAAACCTCCAGTCATCGGCGTGCACGAGAGCAATCTGGATCGGAACGTCTTTAGCCATCGGCCTGTATCCCGATGCCCCCTGAGCTAAGTCATTGGCTTCGAAATTCTGCTTCCTGGGTATATGCCTCATTGTTACGATCTGGAAACCATGTAATATCGTTTTGCACTCCTCATTGTAAACTTTGAGAACATCGTCTCTGCATTCATATTCCCCAGAAAGTTGACTAATTACTAGCTGTGAATCACCAATGATTTCCACGACATCGGCCTCGACTTCTTGTAATAAATGCAAGCCTTTAAGCACCGCTTCATATTCTGCTTGATTGTTGGTATAGTAAGGCTTGATAGTGAAAGCGAACTCGAAACTTGCCCCCCGAGGGGATATGATGACTAGGCCGATACCGCAACCATGTTTGCAGACGGATCCATCGAAATACAATGTCCATGGCACAATGTCTGCATACGCAACCGAGTCGTCTCTATGTTGAACGATGAAATCGGCCAGGGCTTGTCCTTTGATTGCTTTGGCCGATTCATATCGAAGATCAAACTCTGTTAAAGCAAAGATCCACTTCCCGACTCGTCCTTTCAGCACAGGAGCCGATAACATGTATTTCATTACATCGGCCTTGCTCACCACGATGCACTCGTTGGAAAGCAGGTAATGCCTCAATTAGTTACATGAAAAATATAAACAAAGGCATAATTTCTCCACCGGCGTGTACCTTGTTTCAGCGTCCAACATTCTTCTGCTGAGATAAAAGATAGCTCTTTCCTTGCCATTAGCATCTTGAACCAAGACCGAGCCGATGGATTTCTCATCAGCTGATAAGTACAGCTTGAATGGGATCCCTTTCTGTGGAGGGATTAGAACCGGAGGAGAAGTTAAATACTCTTTTATATCGTCCAGCGCCTTCTGTTGCTTATCACCCCATATGAACTCTTCATCGTCCTTTATTTTCAACAGTGGAGTGAATGGCTCTGTACGACCCGATAGGTTTGATATAAAACGCCGGACGAAGTTGATCTTGCCAAGTAAAGATTGTAACTTGGTCTTGTTTTCTGGAGGCTTGATTTTCTTGATGGCATCGATGTTCTTCTGCGTGATTTCAATCCCCCTCTCATGGACTAAGAAACCCAAAAATTGTCCGGCCGATACGCCAAAGGCACATTTGTTAGGGTTCAACTTCAAACCATATTTCCTTGCCCTTTCTAGTACCTTGCGTAAGTCGGCCAAATGGATATCATGTTCTCTTGACTTTACGACAACATCATCTATATAAACTTCAATCAGAGAGCCGATAAGATCATGGAAAATGTAATTCATAGCCCTCTGATATGTAGCTCCAGCATTCTTCAAACCAAACGTCATGACGACCCATTCATATAGGCCGATTGCCCCTGGGCATCTGAAAGCTGTCTTATGGACGTCCTCTTTAGCCATAAAAATTTGATTGTAACCTGCGTTTCCGTCCATAAAACTAATGATCTTATGCCCGGATGCGGCATCGACTAGCAAATCGGCCAACGGCATAGGGTACTCGTCCTTGGGCGTCGCCTTATTTATATCTCTGAAATCGACGCATACCCTTAGCTTGCCGTTCTTTTTCAATACTGGAACTATGTTGGAGACCCACTCCGCGTATCGGCAGGGCCTGATAAAGTTGGCTTCGTAAAGTCTTGCGATTTCTGCCTTTATAGCTTCGTGCATATCGGCCTTAAACCTCCGAGGGGCTTGCTTAAAAGGCCGATAGCCTTGTTTGATTGGTAGCCGATGTTCTACAATTGATCGGCTTAATCCTGGCATCTCATGGTATTCCCATGCGAAACAATCTCTGAATTCTTTCAAAAGATCTATCAAATTATTCTTGTATTCCTTTGGCAATTTGGTACTTACATACGTCAGCCTAGGCCTATCACCTATTCCTATATCAATTTCTTCCAATTCATCGGCCGACGTAAAACCTTGTCCCAACTTGCCGTCTAACTCATCCACCGCGTCATCCGTGTAGGGGTGATCTTGTTCATTGTCAACGGCGGATGATGCATCTTTGCTAAAGTAACTGCTTATCTTGGTCTTCAATTGTCTCGATGTCGCAGTCAGTTACCTTGAGGAAATCGGCGTCCCAGACTCGCCCGGACAAGCAGTCGATTCCCTCCATCTCCCATACTGCGAGATCGGCATTGGCGACATGTACTGACCGATCGGCCTGCACGATCTCGACTTGGTCCCCTTGCCATTGCATGAAGCATTGGTGCATTGTTGAAGGGACACAGCAATTTGCATGGATCCAATCTCGTCCCAACAACAAGCTATAGGAGCCCTTTCCATCGAAGACGAAGAAGGTAGTAGGAATTGTTTTGCTGCCCACGGTGAGCTCCACGTTTAAGACCCCCTTCGCTTCAGATGCGTTGCCACCGAAGTCCTTTAATATCATATTTGTCTTGATAAGATCTTCAGGTACCTTTCCAAGCTTCCTGAAGGTTGTATATGGCATCAAATTGACCGCCGCGCCGCCATCGACCAGCATCTTCGTCATCGGCCGCCCGTTGATGAATCCTTTGATGTACAACGGCCATAAATGTCTGTAGCTGGTGTCAACTGCCTTGTTGAAGATAGCTTGGTCTGGTGACAACTGTAGCCTGGCCGAAACTTGTTCGTCATCGGCCATCGCTTCGTGGGTTGCCTGCACGCTGTATTCTGCCGGCAATATAAACACCATGTTGACAGGTGCCGACGCCATTCTTTTACCTTTTGAAGCCGAGGAGTCCTGGGTTGTATTGGAGGTGCCCTCATCGGCCTTGACCACCGTGGATTTTATCCTCCACTCTTTTCTGGTCTTGGATGGCCGGTGGGGTATTTCAGCTTGCTGCTCTTGAATTTGCTCTTTCCTCCTTAACCTCTGAACCCACCGCTTTTGTGTCTTGGTGAATACGTCGCTTGGGCACCATTGGGGGTTTTGGATTTGCTCCTCATCTTCGTCGTGCTGATCTCGGTGCATCGGCCCTAGCCTTTCATGCACAGATTTTCGTTGCTTAGCCGGCCGATGCGTTTGCCTGCTTGAGCTACCCTGATAAGAATCTTCTACACCATTACATGCAGGGCACTCCTGGATAGATGGCAACCTCATCCCTTCATTCCAACAGAAGCGAAAAAACTCGCACTCCCAGTGTGGATCGTAGGAGTTGTCTTGATCGGCTTGGTCTTGAGCTTGTTCCTCCCGCCTCCGCTGATACTTTTTGATCAGGCCCTCAGATGTCTGATGAGGCCGCTTGCCAGTCCGATACCCACCGCCATCGGCCCTGTCCGCCCGCACCATGTTGACTGGGAACGGGTGACCTTCAATCTTCATCGGCCGCTTGGCATCATCGATTTTAATTCTGCCCTGCTCGATGGCCAATTGAATTTGTTGCCGGAAGATCTTGCATTCATTTGTATGATGTGAATAAGAATTGTGCCACTTGCAATATCTCCTCTTCTTGATGTCTTCGGCCGATGGCAATACATGACCCACCGGCAGTTGGATCTGTTTTTCTTGCAACAGCAGGTCAAATATCTTATCGGCCTTGTTGATGTCGAAATCATATTTATCTTCTTTATCTCCTTTCTTGGCCCATTGGCAAGTTGTTGATTTCCTCATCCGGGCCCACTCGGCTAGGTCGACATCACCGTCTTCATCGTTGTCATCATCGGAGGCATACTGATAAACAGTGTTAATCTTTTTCGCGAACTTCTTTGCCTCCTGGAATCGCTGCTCGTGGGCCGATACTCGTTGTGCCAGCTGAGCGAGGCTGTCAAATTCCTGCGAGGAGAACCTCTCGCGTATCGGCCCTAGCAATCCCTGAAATGCCAAATCGGCCAACTGGGAATCGGTCAGACTGAGGCTATAACATCTGTTCCGTATGTCTCTGAACCTTTGTATGTACTCAGGGACCGATTCATCCACTCGTTGCCTGATGGCAGTCAGATCTGACAGTTTCATCTCTTGTACGCCATTGTAGAAATATCTATGAAACTGTTTTTCCAGATCTATCCATCCTCTGATGGAATTACAGGGTAAGGAAGAAAACCATGCGAATGCAGACCCTGATAAGGACAGAGGGAAAAACCTCACCCTCAACGCCTCGATAGTCGATGCCTCCCCGCACTGTGCTAGGAATCGGCTGACATGCTCATATGTCGAGACGTTGTCCTGTCCCGAAAACTTGGAGAAGTCCGGGATCTTGTATCGGCCTGGCAATGGTACTCTGTCAAACTCCTCGGGGTACGGGTGCCGATACACTGTAGAGTTCTCCTTAGGCTTCAAGCCGAATTGATCTCGCATAACTTCGGCTATTATGTCGGCCCAATACCCTGCGGGCCGATGTGGGAGGTCTTGCTGAAACGATTGTTGCAAACCCTCTGCCTGATACTGCCTAGGGGAGTATGGCTGGTAATGATGATCCAAGTTCGGTGCGCCATACTGCCCTGCAGCGTGCTGCTGATAGCCTTGTGGCACGTTGTATGCAGCTTGAAATGGAGGACTGTTGAACGCTGGGCCTCGCGGTTGTGCGGCCGATGGCTGGTTGGTGGGAACTTGCTGCATCGGCTCAACCACCGGTTGCTTCCCCTTGGTCCATTGAGCGTATTGTTCCTCTGTAATGTGCTGAGGGCTGCCCCCAGTCTGCCTGGTGAGGAGCAATGGCATTGTCGCTGTCGGCTGCGCCGATGGGGGTGGCATCGGCGCTGTTGGCTGAGGCGTGCTCAAGTCATTCCTCAGGGTCCGATATGCAGGGAACTTATTTTCTGGCAAGAAAATCGGCCCCTGAGGCTTGTACTGGTGAATTGACCCGTCTAAGATAGATTTGACCGTATTAGTCAAGGTGTTCACCAAAATCCCCGATTGGTTGACTAGTGCAGAGTGGACTGCGGAGTCAATCCTGTCTTGCAACGTCGGCGCCGCAGTGTCTTCAGTCTTGACGGCGTGATCGTGCGCCGCCGTCGATGTTCCTGCTCCATCTCCGGAACTCGGCATGACCACCTTGGACTTTTGAATCAAGGTGCCTTGCCGAGTCCTAGAATATGTTTGCAGGTACATATTCTGGAATTGCTCGACCAGACTCTCCATCTCAGCTTTTTGTTCTGCGCTGAGCTGGTCGGCGGTCACGGGAATGACGATCTCGGCCTGCTTCGACATCTCGAGGTGTTCCTGTTGCTGGCGAGAAACTTGTGTTCTTGTGGTCCCACCAGGCGTGCCAAAAGCGTGTTGGCGCAGAATTTCGACCCGTCCAGCAACCAAACGGGTTCCGCGTTACCACGGCGGCCTGGGAGATCTGCTTAACTCCAGTGCAGGTCCAAATGGCTTGCCTAGTCGTGAGCAGAGCGTGCCAGTTGATTTGATCTACAATCAACAAAAAACAAGTAAACCAAGTCAGAAAACAATGGTCGATCGGCCAACAGACCGATGACACATTGTTATAGCCCAGCCGATAAGGCAAAGCTATATCGGCTCACTCGTAATAAAAGATAGTTAATGCATGAAATCTAATCTTATCGGCCTTTATGGATGTGTATGTGTCAACTAGCAGCATCGGCCGATAAGAACAACGAAAGTAACTACACTAGCTAGTACTCTGGTGCAAACTTATACGAGCCAATCGGCCAATATAAACACATCAACCATAAAGAAATCTTAAGATTACTTCACGATCGACATATCTATACTTATCGATCCACACATATAATTGGCAAACACATGCAAGAAGCATAAAGCAACCACATGCGTTAGATAAGACCGGCTGAAACCCCGGTACTATCCTTAGTTACAATCAAAAACAGGCTTCGTATTAGATCTCAAAACAGGACTAGGGTCGATAACAACTCGAAGTGTGAATTGAGACTTAACGCGAAGAAAATCAAGTCATTGATTGCCTTTGGGGATGGCAGATGCATTGAACAATCTAGCCAAACATAAGAATTAAACCATTGTCGGCAATAAACCCTAAAACGAGTAAACCGCTGGCAAAGCTTAATTAAGATGCTTGTCAAAATTACCCAAAACACGATAATCGACGATCACATCATCGAGGCTTAACGTGTCTAAAACGACACGTTAACCCCGACGATGCAAATCGTCGGGAACGAGTTCTTACCTCTGCTCAAGAAAGCAAGAACTCGTCGAAGAAGACCTCTTACGAGGGTTGGCGATGCGCCGAAAGTAGATTGATTGTGTGATTGATTGAGAATCCTCCTCTATGTACAAACTATCGGGATATTTATACCCGAGGTTACAACAGAACCCTTGTTGGGCACGATCTTATCTACAACTAACAAACAAGTCCTTGCGGCAGACTTAAGCCACAGATTAGATCTAAACTACTTAGTTTACAAGATACAATTGCCTAAAACCGAGCTTCATCTCTATTTGGCAACTTCCTTGAGGCTTATTTCGGGCCCAGACCAAACCCACGCTGACACGGTCAACTCACAACCCGTATCGGCCCACGTTATCACCAAATCCGTATCGGCCGATACGCTCTTATAGCAACACCTCCCAAGTCCGATACAGTTACCGAGTCCGAAACGAAGCCTGGTCCGACTCCAACTCAACCCTTCTTCTCTGTTTCGGTTTCCCTTTTTCTTTCCAAGTCGATTACCAAAATTCGTCGTTAACACATGCCCCCCAATTCACATGAAGAAAACACATCGGCTGAAGCTATCAAAGAAGCATCGGCCGAAACTACTGAGATCCCACCGGCCGATGACCAAAGTGATGCCCCCCAACCGAAAAGAACCAAACATGCAATTCGCAAGGTAAACACAATTTCTTCTCTGTGTTCACATAACCCCTTCTTATTGCTGGGCTTTAATTTGACATCCTTTTCAGGCTGCGGCATCATCTATATTGAAGGAAAGAACTCAATCGGCCCCTCTGCCAAGGACTAAGAAAGCAACCTTACAACGGCGTGAGCGGGCTAAAGCACGATTGAGGACTCCGTCTCCTTCTCCAACATCCTCTCCGGTCGCCTCGGTAAGAGTTGATTTATATATTATCATGCTAATTTCACAACCCTACTTACCAATCCCTTGCTTTTCAGCCTAGGGCTCTAGTACCTTCACCACATCGGCCAACCCCATCGCCTACTGCATCAACACAGCAAAGGGAGGCCGATACAAGCACCACCGATACTCAGGTAATGAGACTTAGCCCGATCCCTTTTCGTCAGCTCTCATTTGATAAGACTGACCTTGACCTCTGTTGACATTTGCAGAACCTAGCCGATATGTTCTCATTCGATATAGGCCAGTTTCTCGATGATGAGGACAAGGAACTGCCCGGTACAGCCAAGACGCCAATCTCCAACGATCTGAAGAACCGGCTGACTGACATTAGGAATCGGCTAGAAGCCTCGCTGGAATGTTTGGTAGAGGATTGCTCCTCCGTCAGGGCCAGGGTACAAGAAATCCAAGACGAACTGCCCGAAGACCTGATGGAAACCCTCACACCGGCCATCTTCTTGGAACAATACCGATTCAAACTCAACAAAGCCAAAGAAAGGCTCGCAGAGCGACGGGAATGTGAGCAACTGGAATCGGCCCTGACCGCTAGCAAAGCTCAAGTTAACACCGATAAGACCAAGTTGGACGAGCTAGCGGTGAAGCCAATTGCCTTGAAAAATAGGCTTGAAGAACTCTGTCGCCTCGAGACAGAGCTAGAATCGAAGCTGGCCAACACACGCCGAGAAATCCAAGAAGTTGAAGCTGATATAGCTGCATCACCCAGGGCCATAGAAGAACAAACGGCAAAGCTCAAAGCATCGGCCAAGTACCTCGCGACCCTGAGCAAATCACTTAAACCGATCCCAGGGACGATGGCCGATGACGCCCAGGCTATCGAAAACGTTGAGCAGATTCGCCTTAACGCCATTGCTGCCATTGCAAACTTCATAGGGTGATGTAACATATGTTGTCCATAAACACGAACCTGATCGGCCATGCAGCCGAATTTGTTCTGAAAATTCCAGCTTAATCATTGCATTGCTGTGCATGTATATATCTTTAATATAAATAATCTCATAGGCCGGAAAGTCGAAGTCAATTGCCAACTGAAAAATCCAATGAGAGAACTCCTGAAAAATTTGAAAAATTCCGTGAAAAAAATTCCATGTCTGTATATATATATGCCCCCCAAATTTTGGAAGATGAGGGCTCATATTCTGAAATTTCGAACTAAGGGCGACAATATGTATCGGCCATCTAAAGACGATGCTTAATCACATCGGCTGTAATCATAAATCGGCTAGAGGGCCGATCATGAGTCAATCCAGATACTGGGATAATATTGTTTCAAGTATTTGCCATTGAGAGCTCGTCCATAAATCTCGCCATCTAATCCTTTGAGCAAATAGGCATTATGAGGAACACATCGATGAATTCGAAAGGGGCCTTCCCAATTAGGTGACCACTTGCCGAATTTATTATCTCTGGAACCAATCGGCATTATTAATTTCCATACAAGGTCTCCTTCCTCAAATGACTTGGCAACAACCTTTTTATTATAATGACGGGCTACTCTATCTTTATCACGCTTGATTTTCTCTAAGGCCCGTAATCGAGCATGCGCCAAATCATCCAATTCATCAATCATAAGATTATGGTACTCATCGGCTGTCAAGTCTTCTTGCAAATTAATCCTTCTTGAGCCGATGGTTGTTTCCCACGGCAGTATAGCTTCATGCCCATAGACCAGCTGATAGGGAGGCACTTGGATTGCACCATGGCAAGCCATCCGATACGCCCAAAGGGCATCGGCCAGCGTTGTATGCCATTGCCTCGGCTGTTCGTCAATTTTCGTCTTGATTAATTTGATCAAAGACTTATTAGAAGCCTCTGCCTGCCCATTAGCTTGCGCGTAGTAAGGAGAAGAATTGAGTAATCTGATGCCCATGCTGTCAGCAAATCGAACGAACTCATCGGACACGAAGATTGATCCCTGATCGGTAGTTATTGTCTGAGGTAACCCAAACCGATATATGATGTGCTCCTTAACGAACTGGATAGCGTCTTTGGAATCAACCTTCTTAAGAGGAACAGCCTCAACCCACTTTGTGAAGTAATCTATAGCCACTAATATATACTTGTGTCCCTTACTTGATGGTGGGTTAATCTGGCCGATCATATCTATTCCCCATCCACGAAACGGCCACGGCTTTATGATTGGATGCATAACCGATGCCGGTGCTCTCTGAATTGCTCCAAATTTCTGACAATCCTGACATCCTTTATAATACTTGAAGCAATCCTCTAGCATGGTTGGCCAAAAATATCCGACGCGCTTCATCAGCCATTTCATTTTATGGGCCGATTGATGGGTGCCACAAATCCCTTCATGTACTTCGCTCATAACAGTTTTAGCCTCCTCAAGACCTAGGCATTTGAGTAGGACACCGTCAATCATCCGATAATATAGGTTATCGTCCAATAAGACATAGTGTAAAACTTTATATTTCATTCTGCGTGACGCCGATTGGGAAGGATTTCTCAAATACTCAATGATATCAAACCTCCAGTCATCGGCGTGCACGAGAGCAATCTGGATCGGAACGTCTTTAGCCATCGGCCTGTATCCCGATGCCCCCTGAGCTAAGTCATTGGCTTCGAAATTCTGCTTCCTGGGTATATGCCTCATTGTTACGATCTGGAAACCATGTAATATCGTTTTGCACTCCTCATTGTAAACTTTGAGAACATCGTCTCTGCATTCATATTCCCCAGAAAGTTGACTAATTACTAGCTGTGAATCACCAATGATTTCCACGACATCGGCCTCGACTTCTTGTAATAAATGCAAGCCTTTAAGCACCGCTTCATATTCTGCTTGATTGTTGGTATAGTAAGGCTTGATAGTGAAAGCGAACTCGAAACTTGCCCCCCGAGGGGATATGATGACTAGGCCGATACCGCAACCATGTTTGCAGACGGATCCATCGAAATACAATGTCCATGGCACAATGTCTGCATACGCAACCGAGTCGTCTCTATGTTGAACGATGAAATCGGCCAGGGCTTGTCCTTTGATTGCTTTGGCCGATTCATATCGAAGATCAAACTCTGTTAAAGCAAAGATCCACTTCCCGACTCGTCCTTTCAGCACAGGAGCCGATAACATGTATTTCATTACATCGGCCTTGCTCACCACGATGCACTCGTTGGAAAGCAGGTAATGCCTCAATTAGTTACATGAAAAATATAAACAAAGGCATAATTTCTCCACCGGCGTGTACCTTGTTTCAGCGTCCAACATTCTTCTGCTGAGATAAAAGATAGCTCTTTCCTTGCCATTAGCATCTTGAACCAAGACCGAGCCGATGGATTTCTCATCAGCTGATAAGTACAGCTTGAATGGGATCCCTTTCTGTGGAGGGATTAGAACCGGAGGAGAAGTTAAATACTCTTTTATATCGTCCAGCGCCTTCTGTTGCTTATCACCCCATATGAACTCTTCATCGTCCTTTATTTTCAACAGTGGAGTGAATGGCTCTGTACGACCCGATAGGTTTGATATAAAACGCCGGACGAAGTTGATCTTGCCAAGTAAAGATTGTAACTTGGTCTTGTTTTCTGGAGGCTTGATTTTCTTGATGGCATCGATGTTCTTCTGCGTGATTTCAATCCCCCTCTCATGGACTAAGAAACCCAAAAATTGTCCGGCCGATACGCCAAAGGCACATTTGTTAGGGTTCAACTTCAAACCATATTTCCTTGCCCTTTCTAGTACCTTGCGTAAGTCGGCCAAATGGATATCATGTTCTCTTGACTTTACGACAACATCATCTATATAAACTTCAATCAGAGAGCCGATAAGATCATGGAAAATGTAATTCATAGCCCTCTGATATGTAGCTCCAGCATTCTTCAAACCAAACGTCATGACGACCCATTCATATAGGCCGATTGCCCCTGGGCATCTGAAAGCTGTCTTATGGACGTCCTCTTTAGCCATAAAAATTTGATTGTAACCTGCGTTTCCGTCCATAAAACTAATGATCTTATGCCCGGATGCGGCATCGACTAGCAAATCGGCCAACGGCATAGGGTACTCGTCCTTGGGCGTCGCCTTATTTATATCTCTGAAATCGACGCATACCCTTAGCTTGCCGTTCTTTTTCAATACTGGAACTATGTTGGAGACCCACTCCGCGTATCGGCAGGGCCTGATAAAGTTGGCTTCGTAAAGTCTTGCGATTTCTGCCTTTATAGCTTCGTGCATATCGGCCTTAAACCTCCGAGGGGCTTGCTTAAAAGGCCGATAGCCTTGTTTGATTGGTAGCCGATGTTCTACAATTGATCGGCTTAATCCTGGCATCTCATGGTATTCCCATGCGAAACAATCTCTGAATTCTTTCAAAAGATCTATCAAATTATTCTTGTATTCCTTTGGCAATTTGGTACTTACATACGTCAGCCTAGGCCTATCACCTATTCCTATATCAATTTCTTCCAATTCATCGGCCGACGTAAAACCTTGTCCCAACTTGCCGTCTAACTCATCCACCGCGTCATCCGTGTAGGGGTGATCTTGTTCATTGTCAACGGCGGATGATGCATCTTTGCTAAAGTAACTGCTTATCTTGGTCTTCAATTGTCTCGATGTCGCAGTCAGTTACCTTGAGGAAATCGGCGTCCCAGACTCGCCCGGACAAGCAGTCGATTCCCTCCATCTCCCATACTGCGAGATCGGCATTGGCGACATGTACTGACCGATCGGCCTGCACGATCTCGACTTGGTCCCCTTGCCATTGCATGAAGCATTGGTGCATTGTTGAAGGGACACAGCAATTTGCATGGATCCAATCTCGTCCCAACAACAAGCTATAGGAGCCCTTTCCATCGAAGACGAAGAAGGTAGTAGGAATTGTTTTGCTGCCCACGGTGAGCTCCACGTTTAAGACCCCCTTCGCTTCAGATGCGTTGCCACCGAAGTCCTTTAATATCATATTTGTCTTGATAAGATCTTCAGGTACCTTTCCAAGCTTCCTGAAGGTTGTATATGGCATCAAATTGACCGCCGCGCCGCCATCGACCAGCATCTTCGTCATCGGCCGCCCGTTGATGAATCCTTTGATGTACAACGGCCATAAATGTCTGTAGCTGGTGTCAACTGCCTTGTTGAAGATAGCTTGGTCTGGTGACAACTGTAGCCTGGCCGAAACTTGTTCGTCATCGGCCATCGCTTCGTGGGTTGCCTGCACGCTGTATTCTGCCGGCAATATAAACACCATGTTGACAGGTGCCGACGCCATTCTTTTACCTTTTGAAGCCGAGGAGTCCTGGGTTGTATTGGAGGTGCCCTCATCGGCCTTGACCACCGTGGATTTTATCCTCCACTCTTTTCTGGTCTTGGATGGCCGGTGGGGTATTTCAGCTTGCTGCTCTTGAATTTGCTCTTTCCTCCTTAACCTCTGAACCCACCGCTTTTGTGTCTTGGTGAATACGTCGCTTGGGCACCATTGGGGGTTTTGGATTTGCTCCTCATCTTCGTCGTGCTGATCTCGGTGCATCGGCCCTAGCCTTTCATGCACAGATTTTCGTTGCTTAGCCGGCCGATGCGTTTGCCTGCTTGAGCTACCCTGATAAGAATCTTCTACACCATTACATGCAGGGCACTCCTGGATAGATGGCAACCTCATCCCTTCATTCCAACAGAAGCGAAAAAACTCGCACTCCCAGTGTGGATCGTAGGAGTTGTCTTGATCGGCTTGGTCTTGAGCTTGTTCCTCCCGCCTCCGCTGATACTTTTTGATCAGGCCCTCAGATGTCTGATGAGGCCGCTTGCCAGTCCGATACCCACCGCCATCGGCCCTGTCCGCCCGCACCATGTTGACTGGGAACGGGTGACCTTCAATCTTCATCGGCCGCTTGGCATCATCGATTTTAATTCTGCCCTGCTCGATGGCCAATTGAATTTGTTGCCGGAAGATCTTGCATTCATTTGTATGATGTGAATAAGAATTGTGCCACTTGCAATATCTCCTCTTCTTGATGTCTTCGGCCGATGGCAATACATGACCCACCGGCAGTTGGATCTGTTTTTCTTGCAACAGCAGGTCAAATATCTTATCGGCCTTGTTGATGTCGAAATCATATTTATCTTCTTTATCTCCTTTCTTGGCCCATTGGCAAGTTGTTGATTTCCTCATCCGGGCCCACTCGGCTAGGTCGACATCACCGTCTTCATCGTTGTCATCATCGGAGGCATACTGATAAACAGTGTTAATCTTTTTCGCGAACTTCTTTGCCTCCTGGAATCGCTGCTCGTGGGCCGATACTCGTTGTGCCAGCTGAGCGAGGCTGTCAAATTCCTGCGAGGAGAACCTCTCGCGTATCGGCCCTAGCAATCCCTGAAATGCCAAATCGGCCAACTGGGAATCGGTCAGACTGAGGCTATAACATCTGTTCCGTATGTCTCTGAACCTTTGTATGTACTCAGGGACCGATTCATCCACTCGTTGCCTGATGGCAGTCAGATCTGACAGTTTCATCTCTTGTACGCCATTGTAGAAATATCTATGAAACTGTTTTTCCAGATCTATCCATCCTCTGATGGAATTACAGGGTAAGGAAGAAAACCATGCGAATGCAGACCCTGATAAGGACAGAGGGAAAAACCTCACCCTCAACGCCTCGATAGTCGATGCCTCCCCGCACTGTGCTAGGAATCGGCTGACATGCTCATATGTCGAGACGTTGTCCTGTCCCGAAAACTTGGAGAAGTCCGGGATCTTGTATCGGCCTGGCAATGGTACTCTGTCAAACTCCTCGGGGTACGGGTGCCGATACACTGTAGAGTTCTCCTTAGGCTTCAAGCCGAATTGATCTCGCATAACTTCGGCTATTATGTCGGCCCAATACCCTGCGGGCCGATGTGGGAGGTCTTGCTGAAACGATTGTTGCAAACCCTCTGCCTGATACTGCCTAGGGGAGTATGGCTGGTAATGATGATCCAAGTTCGGTGCGCCATACTGCCCTGCAGCGTGCTGCTGATAGCCTTGTGGCACGTTGTATGCAGCTTGAAATGGAGGACTGTTGAACGCTGGGCCTCGCGGTTGTGCGGCCGATGGCTGGTTGGTGGGAACTTGCTGCATCGGCTCAACCACCGGTTGCTTCCCCTTGGTCCATTGAGCGTATTGTTCCTCTGTAATGTGCTGAGGGCTGCCCCCAGTCTGCCTGGTGAGGAGCAATGGCATTGTCGCTGTCGGCTGCGCCGATGGGGGTGGCATCGGCGCTGTTGGCTGAGGCGTGCTCAAGTCATTCCTCAGGGTCCGATATGCAGGGAACTTATTTTCTGGCAAGAAAATCGGCCCCTGAGGCTTGTACTGGTGAATTGACCCGTCTAAGATAGATTTGACCGTATTAGTCAAGGTGTTCACCAAAATCCCCGATTGGTTGACTAGTGCAGAGTGGACTGCGGAGTCAATCCTGTCTTGCAACGTCGGCGCCGCAGTGTCTTCAGTCTTGACGGCGTGATCGTGCGCCGCCGTCGATGTTCCTGCTCCATCTCCGGAACTCGGCATGACCACCTTGGACTTTTGAATCAAGGTGCCTTGCCGAGTCCTAGAATATGTTTGCAGGTACATATTCTGGAATTGCTCGACCAGACTCTCCATCTCAGCTTTTTGTTCTGCGCTGAGCTGGTCGGCGGTCACGGGAATGACGATCTCGGCCTGCTTCGACATCTCGAGGTGTTCCTGTTGCTGGCGAGAAACTTGTGTTCTTGTGGTCCCACCAGGCGTGCCAAAAGCGTGTTGGCGCAGAATTTCGACCCGTCCAGCAACCAAACGGGTTCCGCGTTACCACGGCGGCCTGGGAGATCTGCTTAACTCCAGTGCAGGTCCAAATGGCTTGCCTAGTCGTGAGCAGAGCGTGCCAGTTGATTTGATCTACAATCAACAAGAAACAAGTAAACCAAGTCAGAAAACAATGGTCGATCGGCCAACAGACCGATGACACATTGTTATAGCCCAGCCGATAAGGCAAAGCTATATCGGCTCACTCGTAATAAAAGATAGTTAATGCATGAAATCTAATCTTATCGGCCTTTATGGATGTGTATGTGTCAACTAGCAGCATCGGCCGATAAGAACAACGAAAGTAACTACACTAGCTAGTACTCTGGTGCAAACTTATACGAGCCAATCGGCCAATATAAACACATCAACCATAAAGAAATCTTAAGATTACTTCACGATCGACATATCTATACTTATCGATCCACACATATAATTGGCAAACACATGCAAGAAGCATAAAGCAACCACATGCGTTAGATAAGACCGGCTGAAACCCCGGTACTATCCTTAGTTACAATCAAAAACAGGCTTCGTATTAGATCTCAAAACAGGACTAGGGTCGATAACAACTCGAAGTGTGAATTGAGACTTAACGCGAAGAAAATCAAGTCATTGATTGCCTTTGGGGATGGCAGATGCATTGAACAATCTAGCCAAACATAAGAATTAAACCATTGTCGGCAATAAACCCTAAAACGAGTAAACCGCTGGCAAAGCTTAATTAAGATGCTTGTCAAAATTACCCAAAACACGATAATCGACGATCACATCATCGAGGCTTAACGTGTCTAAAACGACACGTTAACCCCGACGATGCAAATCGTCGGGAACGAGTTCTTACCTCTGCTCAAGAAAGCAAGAACTCGTCGAAGAAGACCTCTTACGAGGGTTGGCGATGCGCCGAAAGTAGATTGATTGTGTGGTTGATTGAGAATCCTCCTCTATGTACAAACTATCGGGATATTTATACCCGAGGTTACAACAGAACCCTTGTTGGGCACGATCTTATCTACAACTAACAAACAAGTCCTTGCGGCAGACTTAAGCCACAGATTAGATCTAAACTACTTAGTTTACAAGATACAATTGCCTAAAACCGAGCTTCATCTCTATTTGGCAACTTCCTTGAGGCTTATTTCGGGCCCAGACCAAACCCACGCTGACACGGTCAACTCACAACCCGTATCGGCCCACGTTATCACCAAATCCGTATCGGCCGATACGCTCTTATAGCAACACCTCCCTAGTCTGGTACAGTTACCGAGTCCGATACGAAGCTTGGTCCGACTCCAACTCAACCCTTCTTCTCTGTTTCGGTTTCCCTTTTTCTTTCCAAGTCGATTACCAAAATCCGTCGTTAACAGTATTGCCATCGGCCGAAGAAATCAAGAAGAGAAGATATTGCAAGTGGCATAACTCTTATTCACACCATACCAATGAATGCAAGATCTTCAGACAACAGATCCAATCGGCCATCGAATAAGGCAGAATTAAGATCGATGACGCCAAGAAGCCGATGAAGATAGAAGGACACCCGTTCTCAATCAACATGGTGCGGGCAGACAGGGCCGACGGCGGTGGCCATCGGACCGGCAAGCGACCTTATCAGACCTCTGAGGGCTTGATCAGAAAGTACCAGCGGAGGCAGGAAGAACAAGCTCAAGACTATGCCGGTCAAGACAACTCTTACGACCCACATTGGGAGTGCGAGTTTTTCCAGTTCTACTGGAATGAGGGGATGAGGTTGCCATCCATCCAGGAGTGCCCTGCATGCAATGGTGCAGAAGATTCTTATCAAGGCAGCTCAAGCAGGCAAGCGCATCGGCCGGCCAAGCAAAGAAAATCTGTGCATGAAAGGCTGGGACCGATGCGCCAAGAGCAACAGATTGAAGCCGAGGAGCAGGTCCAGAACCCCCAATGGTGCCCAAGCGATGTATTCAGCAAGACACAAAAACGGCGGGTTCAGAGACTAAGAAGGAAGGAACAAATCCAAGAACAACAGGCGACAATAGCCCATCGGCCAGCCAAGACCAAGAAAGAGTGGAGGATAAAATCCACGGTGGTCACGGCCAATGAGGGCACCTCCGATACAGCTCGGGCTTCTGCGGCCTCAAAAGGTAAACAAGTAGCAGCGGCATCTGTTAACATGGTTTTCATACTGCCAGCGGAATACAGCGTGCAGGCGGCCGATGAAGCAGTAGCCGACGATGAGCAATCGTCGGCTAGGCTACAGTTGGCACCAGATCAAGCTATATTCGACAAGCCAACAGACACCAACCACAGGCACCTACGGCTGTTATACATCAAGGGATTCATTAACGGGCGGCCGATGACGAAGATGTTGGTCGATGGCGGCGCGGCAGTGAACCTAATGCCGTACACAACCTTCCGGAAGCTTGGAAAGGTGCCAGAGGACCTTATCAAGACCAACATGGTGTTAAAAGACTTTGGTGGCAACGCTTCTGAGGCGAAGGGGATGCTCAACGTGGAACTCACCGTGGGCAGCAAGACGATACCCACAACCTTCTTCGTCTTCGATGGAAAGGGTTCCTACAGCTTGTTGTTGGGACGAGACTGGATCCACGCAAACTGTTGTGTCCCTTCAACAATGCATCAATGTTTGATACAATGGCAAGGGGACCAGGTCGAGATCGTGCAGGCCGATCAGTCAGTACACGTGGCCAATGCTGATCTCGTAGTTTGGGAGATGGAGGGAATCGATTACTTGTCCGGGCGAGTCTGGGATGCCGATTTCCTCAAAGTAACTGATTGTGACATCGAGACGATTGAAGATCAAGACAAGCAGTTGCTTTAATGAAGATGAACCATCCACCGTCCAAGACGAACAAGCTAGTCCCTACACAGATGATGCGGTGGATGAGTTAGATGGAAAATTGGGACAAGGCTTTACGTCGGCCGATTAGCTCGAAGAAGTTGATATAGGGATAGGTGATAGGCCTAGGCCGACGTATGTAAGTGCAAACCTACCAAAGGAATATAAGAATAATTTGATAAATCTTTTGAAAGAGTTTGCAGATTGTTTTGCATGGGAATACCATGAGATGTCAGGATTAAGCCGATCGATCGTAGAACACCAGCTACCTATCGAACCAGGCTATCGGCCATTCAAACAAGCTCCTAGGAGATTTAAGGCTGATATGCATGAAGCTATCAAAGCAGAGATCACAAGACTTTACGACGCCAACTTTATCAGACCCTGCCGATATGCGGAGTGGGTTTCTAACATAGTTCCAGTGTTAAAGAAAAACGGCAAGCTTAGGGTATGCATCGACTTCAGAGATTTGAATAAGGCAACACCAAAAGATGAGTACCCTATGCCGCTGGCCGATTTGCTGGTAGATGCCGCGTATGGACACAAAATCATCAGTTTCATGGATAGGAACGCAGGCTACAACCAGATTTTCATGGCCAAGGAGGATATTCACAAAACGGCCTTCCGGTGTCCGGGTGCAATCGGCCTGTATGAGTGGGTTGTTATGACTTTCAGCTTGAAAAACGCTGGAGCTACTTATCAGAGGGCTATGAATTATATTTTTCATGATCTTATCGGCTCACTGATTGAGGTTTATATTGATGATGTCGTCATGAAGTCCAAGGAGTACGATATGCACTTGGCCGATTTACGCAAGGTACTAGAAAGAGCAAGGAAATATGGTTTAAAGATGAATCCTAACAAGTGTGCCTTTGGCGTATCGGCCGGTCAGTTTCTGGGTTTTTGGTGCTTGAAAGAGGAATCGAGATCACGCAGAAGAATATTGATGCCATCAAAAATATCAAGCCTCCAGCAAACAAGACCAAGTTACAATCTCTGCTCGGGAAGATCAACTTCGTCCGACGTTTCATATCAAACCTGTCAGGCAGAGTAGAGCCATTCACTCCATTATTGAGGATAAAGGACGATCAGGAGTTCGTATGGGGTGACAAGCAACAGAAAGCGCTGGACGATATCAAAGAATATTTAAGTTCTCCCCCAGTCTTAATCCCTCCACGGAAAGGGATTCCATTCAAACTGTACCTATCGGCCGATGAGAAATCCATCAGCTCAGTCTTGGTTCAAGACATTGAGGGTAAGGAACGAGCTATTTTTTATCTCAGCAGGAGGTTGTTAGATGCTGAGACAAGGTACACGCCGGTGGAGAAATTATGTCTGTGCTTATATTTTTCATGTACTAAGTTAAGGCATTATTTACTTTCCAATGAATGCATTGTGGTCAGTAAGGCCGATGTGATGAAATACATGCTATCGGCCCCTGTTTTAAAAGGAAGAATCGGGAAGTGGATTTTTGCTCTAACAGAGTTTGACCTTAGATATGAATCGGCCAAAGCAATCAAAGGACAAGCTCTGGCCGATTTCATTGTTCAACACCGAGATGATTTAGTCGCATATGCAGATATCGTGCCAAGGATGCTGTATTTTGATGGATCTGTCTGCCGACACGGATGTGGTATCGGCCTGGTCATTATATCCCCTCGGGGGGCAAGCTTTGAGTTTGCTTTTACTATCAAGCCTTATTATACCAACAATCAAGCAGAGTATGAAGCGGTACTTAAAGGTTTGCAGTTATTACAAGAGGTCGAGGCCGATTCCGTCGAGATCATTGGTGATTCACAGCTGGTGATTAATCAACTTTCTCGAGAGTATGAATGCAAAAATGATATTCTCAAAGTCTACAATGAAGAGTGCAAGGTGTTGCTCCAAGCGTTCCAGATGGTGACGATGAGACATATACCCAGGAAGCAAAACTTCAAGGCCAATGATCTGGCTCAGGGGGCATCGGGATACAGGCCGATGGTCAAGGATGTATGGGTTCAAATCGCTGCCGTGGACGCCGACGATTGGAGACTTGCTATCATCAATTATTTGAAGAATCCTTCCCAGTCGGTGTCACGACAAATGAAATACAAAGTGTTGCGGTATGTCCTGTTAGATGACGACTTATACCATCGGACGGTTGATGGTGTCTTGCTCAAGTGCCTAGGTCCCGAGGAGGCCAAAATTGTTATGAGCGAGGTCCATGAAGGGATTTGTGAAACACATCAATCGGCCCATAAAATGAGGTGGCTTTTAAAGTGCGTTGGATATTTTTGGCCGACAATGCTAGAGGATTGTTTCAAATATTATAAAGGATGTCAAGATTGTTAGAAATTTGGAGCAATTCAGTGAGCACCGGCATCGGCTATGCATCCAATCATAAAGCCGTGGCCGTTTCGTGGATGGGGAATAGATATGATCGGTCAGATTAACCCGCTATCAAGCAAGGGACACAAATATATCTTAGTGGCTACAGATTACTTCACGAAGTGGGTTGAGGACGTCCCCCTTAAGAAGGTTGATTCCAAAGATGTGATTCAGTTTGTCAAGGAATATATCATATATCGGTTTGGGTTACCTCAGACAATAACCATTGATCAGGGATCAATCTTCGTGTCCGATGAGTTCGTCTAGTTTGCCGACAGCATGGGCATTAAATTATTTAATTCTTCTCCATATTACGCGCAAGCTAATGGGCAGGCAGAGACTTCTAATAAGACTTTAATCAAGCTAATCAAGAGGAAAATCAACGAACAGCCGAGACAATGGCACACGACGCTGGCCGATTCCCTTTGGGCGTATCGGATGGCTTGTCATGGTGCGATTCAAGTGCCTCCGTATTAGTTGGTTTATGGACATGAAGCTGTGCTGCCATGGGAAACGAGCATCGGCTCAAGGAGGATTGCTTTGCAGGGCGACTTGACACCCGATGAGTACCATAATCTTATGGTCGATGAGTTAGATGACTTGGCACATGTCCGATTACAGGCATTAGAAAAGATCAAACGAGATAAAGACAGAGTGGCTCGTCATTATAACAAAAAGGTTGTTGCCAAGTCATTTGAGGAAGGGGATCTTGTATGGAAACTAATAATGCCGATTGGCTCCAGAGATAATAAATTCGGCAAGTGGTCACCTAATTGGGAAGGTCCTTTTCAAATTCATCGATGTGTTCCTCACAATGCTTATTTGCTTAAGAGGCTAGATGGTGAGATTTATGGGCGAGCTCTTAATGGCAAGTACTTAAAGAAATATTATACTAGCGTCTGGATTGATTCATGATCGGCCCCTCAGCCGATTTATGATAATAGCCGATGGGTTATACATCGTCTTTAGATGGCCGATATACATTATCGTCCTTAGTTCAAATTTTACAACATGAGCCCTCATCTTCTAAAATTTGGGGGGCATACATACATACAACAAGACTAGGATTTTTCAAGCTTATGGAATTTTTCAAGCTTAACGGTTCTTGTCGGATTGATCCAAGTTCAAGTTTCTCCAAAGTTACCAAGAGTGGCTTAAGTTCATGGTCTTCAAATTTTTTCAGACTTGGACTGAACATATTCGGCCAGTAGGCCGATGGAATCAATTACAGCAAGAAGGTGTCTGTTCACAAGAAGGACATAAAATATATTACATTACCCTAAGAAGTTTTCAATAGCTGCAATCGCCCTGCGACGGATTTGATCAATATTTTCTATAATTTGGGCATCATCGGCCATCGACCCTAGGATCGGCTTTAAAGATTTACTCAGGGTTGCCAAGTGTTTGGCCGATGCCTTCAGCTTCGCCATCTGGTCTTCTATAGCTTTCGGCGATGCAGCTATCCCGGCCTGGACTTCTTGGATTTCCCTGCGAGTTGCTTCTAGCTTGGAGACGAGGTCTGTTTCGAGGCGTTGGAGTTCTTCAAGTCTGTTCTTCAAGACAATTGGCTCCACAGCTAGCTCATCCAATCTGGTCTTGTCAGAATTGACTTGAGCCTTGCTAGCGGATAGGGCCGATTCCAGGTTCTCGCGTTTCCGCCTCTCCGCGATCCTTTCTTTAGCTTTCTGGAGCTTGAAGCGGTATTGTTCCAGGAAGATGGCTGGTGTTAGGGTCTCCATCAGATCTTCGGGCAGTTGGTCTTGAATTTCTTGTACCCTGACTCTGATGGGAGTACAATCCTCCACCAAGAACTCCAGCGAGGATCCCAGACGATTGGCGATATCGGACAGCCGGTCCTTCAGTTCTTCAGGGATCGATACCTTGGCTGTCACGGGGGGCTCCTTGTCCTCATCATCAAGAAACTGGCCGATATCGAAAGAGAACATATCGGCCAGGTTCTGCAAATATCAGGGTAGGTCAAGATTAGCCTTGTCAAGCAGCAATAGGCAAAGAGGATCGAAATAACCTTGGTTACCTGTGATGGAGCATCAGTGGTACTCGCATCGGCTTCCTTTTGCTGTATTGAAACAGTAGGCGAAGGGGTTGGCCGATGAGGTGCAGGTGATGGAGCCCGTGGCTGAAGAAAGACAAGAAGATGATGAACAGGTGTGTGCTTTTATAAAGACAACGCAGAATCGACTCTTACCAAAGCAATCGGAGAGGGTGGTGGAGAAGGAGGAGTCCTCAATCGAGCCTTGGCCTGTTGACACCTTTGTAGGGTTGCCTTCTTGGTTCGTAAAGGGGCCGATTGAGTTTTCTCCTTGAGTGTAGATGACGCAGTAGCCTGAAAAGGATATCAAATAATAGTATGCCAATAAGAAGGAGATTTCATGAAGATTGATGAAAGTAAATATGCTAACCGTGCAGACTGCATGTCTAGTCTTCCTTGGTTGAGCAGCGCCGGCTCGGTCATCGGCCGATGGGACTTTGGTGGTTTTGGCTTATGGTTTATTGGCCGTTTCAACCGATGAATCTTCTTCTTCAGACACATCGGCGGCTGTTGCATCGACCTCTTCCTCCATCATTTGTTCATCAAGGAATTCTTCCATGGAGGGGTCTAGTTCTTCGAGATCGGCTTGGTCATCAGTTTTGGCCTTCTTGCTGGATTTTTGGGATTTGCCCTTGGCTGGCGCCTTCCTCTTGGGATTTTCTTTAATCATCGGCCCTTGGAGTAATGATGATACCTTTGGGGCGGTAAGGCCGATGATTGATTCCAGGATGGTTGATCCTGATGGAGCCACAGCTTGAGCATAACAAATTCCTTGTCCGCTGTTGCTCATAGATGGGATCGGCTCATCTGGGACTTGAGGGCTGATACCCTGGATAAGCTCTGTCACGTAGAATCTGGCCGATTGATGGAAAATGTGAGTAGCCCATTCTTGCCACCATGCTTGGAAGCTGATATGTACAAAGGGGCTCAAATGCAATCGATCGCAATCGCCCAGGTTCGGGGTTCTAATTTCCAGTACCTTGCTCATGACCAACCCTGATGGTACTATGCCCCTGCTCTCTAGGAGTCTATGGAAGTATAAATTAATGGGGAGTTGCCCAAGCCCGCACTGTCTAGCAGCTATCATGGGATTATAGAACTCATAAGACAGGTTGCTGCTTCTTCCCTGAAATATGCCTATCGGGAGCAGGCATGGGGTGATGCCGATCATAAATGACTCTCGGGATTCCATGTCGTCATTTATCAGGTTCAACTGAAGATCATCAGGAAGTTCAAAGTCCTGGTCTGAGAGGTAAAGGCACATATCCATCTTAATTGATGGGGGTCCAGTGTAGAATCGGATGAACCAAGTAGACACGTCTTCGCCCGATTGGTCTGCTCCAGGATAGACAGAGGCCGCCTCCCCAAAAGACATGCATCTTCTGGTTCTATGGTCTTCATGATCGGCATATTTTGATGGGAAAAGGGAGTCCGAAAGTGGAGGCCGATCAGCCATGGTGTTGATATGAATGGTTAGCCAGAGCTGAATAAACCACCATGGTTCTCCGTGAGCCACAGTCTGCTTCAACATTAAATCCTGAGTAGAGACATGAAGCAGTTGATAAACAGCTCCCAGAAGATATCGGTCGAGAGGGATTTGTTTCTTGTCGACCAGAGCTTGGGCCAGATGTTGGTAATTGGTAGTTGGGCCACAGGTCGATCCGCAGAAAATAAATCTTTCTAACCACAGCGTCAGGAAGGCCACATGTTCTCTCTCTAAGACTGACCCTTGTTCCATATGCTCAGAGATGTATCCAGACCAGCCTCCGATCTTCTTAGTTTTCAATTTATGGCTGCTGTTTGCTAGGAGGCTGAAGGGGTTGATCTCAGACTGAATATCTAGTCCTGTTAGCATCTTGACGTCAATTAAAGTTGGGGTCATCGGACCTTGCTTGAACAGGAATGCGTTCAAGGTGCTAGACCAGAAATACGTGCCCGCCGACATGAGTGGCTCGTTTTTCTTGGTATCGGCCAGGGACAAAGTAATACATTGGCCGATCCCTATCTCGTCCCAGTGGACCTGTTTGGCTGCAGCGATTCTCTTATGCCAGGTCCTGTACCCATTGAGCTTCGACGGCCAGGATCTGAAAGTGTGTTTCCATGAAGAGACGTTGGGCTTGGCTTGTTTGAAAGGGATTCTGTTCGTCTCAGCATTGATTAGCCAGGTTGGGTCGCAATCGCCCATGGGGCCTAGCAGGAATCTGTGTGATTTGTCGTTGGTGGGGATCAAAATTTGGTTTTTGAGGACCTATATCATAAAAACAACGATGAAAACATAAGACCTGGGGGGCAAAAAGCTGAATTCCTAGTTCGAAGAAATTGGCAGGAAAGTGAGAATGTGGATGCAGAGGAGATTGACTTACCACAGGGATCTCGGAGAAGTAAAATGGAGTGGAAGTCATTGGTGTTGTCGAAGAGGTCGCCGTTGTGGGGGTTGATGCCGATGGAACGTCGAGGGATCACCGGAGTTGAAGAACGCGGGTGATTGCTAAATCGGCGGCGAAAAGTTGCGAATCTGGATCTGCGCGGTTTTCAGGCAAACCCTAGTAAGGAAGTTGATGAGTTCTTCGGGGCTAATTCCGCCACATTATATAATGAAGCGGAATTGGGGGCCATGTGTTAACGGCGGATTTTCGTAATCAACCCGAAGAAGAAAGAGGAAACCGAAGCGGAGAAGGGGAGCTAAGTTAGAGTCAAACCAAGTCTCGTATCGGACACAGTTAGCGTATCGGACTCAATGAGGTGCTGGCAGAAAGACTGTATCGGCCGATGCGGATTTGTATGGTTATCGGCCGATAGAGGTTAGAAGTTGACAGAGTCAGCATGGGCTTAGTTTGGGCTCAAAATAAGCTTCAAGAAAGTTGCCAAATAGAGATAAGGTTCGGTTTTAGGCAATTGTATCTTGTAAATCAAGTAGGTTTAGATCTAATCTGTGGCAAAAGTCTGCCGTAAAGACTTGTTGTTTGTTAGAGATAAGATTATGTTCTACAAGGACCCTGTGGTAATCTCGGGTATAAATATCCCGATAGTCTGTACATAGAAACACACAACTCAATACAACAAATCAGTTCAATCTATTTCGGCGTATCGCCAACCCTCGCAAGAGGTTGATTTCGACGAGTTCTTGCTTCCCTGGAGCAGAGGTAAGAACTCGTTCCCGACGATCTGCATCGTCGGGGTTGGCGTGTCGCTTTAGACACGTTAAGCCTCGATGATGTGATCGTCGTTTATCATGTCTTGGATAATCTTGACAGGCGTTTTAATTATGCGTCGCCAGCGATCTACTCATTTTAGGGTTCATTGCCGATGACGGTTTAATTATTATGCTTGGCTAGATTGTTCAGTGCATCTATCATCCCCAAAAGCAATCGGCGACTTGATTTTCTTTGTGTTAAGTCTCAATTCACACTTTGAGTTGCCATCGACCTTAGTCCTGTTTTGAGATCTAACACAAAGCCTGTTTTCGGTTGTAATTAAGGATAGCACTGGGGTTTCAGCCAGTCTTACCTGATGCATGTGATTATCACTAGGTTTTTATATGTATCTGCCATCTGCATGAATAGATCGATGAATGTAGATGCATCTGTTATAGGTTAATCTTTTGGGTTTATCTGTGATGGACGTGTTTATATTGATTGATTGGTTCATGTAGATTTGCACTAGAGTACTAGCTAGTGTAGTAGTTTTTATTATCCCTTATCGGCCGATGCCGTTAATTGACATTAACATGTTGATGAAGGCCGATAAGGTTGGATTCATGCTTTAATCTTATTTTATCATGAGTAAGCCGATATAGTTTTGCCCTATCGGCTGGGCTATGGCAATGTGTCATTGGTCTATTGGCCGATCGGCCATTGTTTTCTGACGTGGTTTACTTGTTTCTTGTTGATTGCAGATCAAATCAACTGGCACGCTCTGTACACAACTAGGCAAGCTATTTGGACCTGCACTAGAGTAAAGCAAATTTCCCAGGCTGCCGTGGAAACGTGGAATCCGTTTGGTTGCAAGGCGGGTCAAAATTCTGTGCCAACAGTTCTAAAACAAGATATATCAAAATATTGTTAATTAGATTTTTGTTATGAAAAATAATTACATGTAAATATATTTTTAACCTTTCACGTGTACAAATTATTTAAAAGACAAAGGATCTTTAATATAATGTCACACACATTTGAAGTAGGAAATACATCTCCTCAAGGGTTCAAGAAAGATATATGGCATAGGCTGGTTAATGCTCATCCGATTTTGGTCAAAAGCTAAAATTCAAGCATTTATAATTAGGTCTAAGTTAATAATCATGAAAAATTTGGCTTGGGTATTAGTCATACGTAATTGGGTTTGGGCTAATAATACTTTTGAATTTTGCCGTTGGCATGCACCCAAGGAAAGAGAAGAAAGAAAGAAAAGTTGGAGACCCATAAATAGGTGCCTCTCGAATGGAAGCCTGCCTTCCAAAGAAAGTTTCAATAGCATTAACCTGGAAAGAAAAATTTCTCCGCATCAGGCTTTTCTTACTAACAAGATCATACAACAAATGTATACTTCTGTGAAGGGCAAGTAAAAGCTCTTCCGCAGCCAGAACATGGAAGTCGCATCCAGCTGCTGTAAATATATAGAGTAGGAGCAGTCTGTGCTATATATGCGGTTGATGGGTGTACTATAGTATGATGTACTAATAGTTGCATGCATGCCTATAAAAAAAGTTGCTTGCATGCATGCTCATTTGCAAGCCTCGGCTCCATTCTTCATGACATCTCACACAAATTAAACAAACATTGTGGAGATGCAAAGCAAAATGAAGCAGCCATAGATCATGCATGCATGAATGCATGATTACCATGGCAATATAAATACATTATAACTACTTAGGCCCCTTTTAAACACGGGATTAAGAAAACGTATGACTAAAAAAAGTATGATACTAACATGAATACAAGTGTAGAATAGATGATTACAAAACATAGGAATGGTCATTTGACTAAACCGCAGAAAAAACATTGTCACCGTTGTCCGCCCTACCCCCGCCGCCGCTGCCTGCCATTCCCCCGCCGCCATCGATCGCCATCCGCCAGCCGTCGCCGTCGACGACCGCCATCCCCCCACCGCCGCCGCCTTCCCTATCCTCGTTGCTGGATCTGGCCTCCGCCGTCGTCCACCCTTCCCCAATGCCGCTGTGCGCCCTTACCCAACTGTTGCCGTCGGCGAGCAGCGCCCTCCCCCAACCGCCACCGTCGGCTCTCTCTCTCTCTCGTCGGCGTCAATGAGCACCCTCCCCTACTGCTTTGCTGCCTGTCCTCGGTTCCCGGTCCCAAGTCTCACCTATGCAGATGAGGTGGCAACGAGGGGGTGCTGCAGCTTAGCTCCACCCACTGCTCCTCCGCTCCCCTAACCCGCACCTCCTCCTCAAGCCCAGATGCTGACCCTCTCGCTCTCGTCGTCCTCGCTCGGCTCGATGGCATCTTCCTCCCCATCTGGCTCCACCGTCCCGACGCCTGGGAGCTGGTGACGGCAACCATCGTCATCGCCGTGGGTACTACCCCCGTGGACGGCGGCCTCGACGGCTGCGACGGCTTCCCCCCTCATCTCCACGAGAGGCTTGGGTCGAGGGGGAGGCCAAGGGGGCTGCAGCGAAGAAAGAGGAGGACGACGAAGGCCCCCGCGCCATCGCCAGTTTCGACGACGCCCGTCTCCTTCCCTCCCCAACGCTCGGAGATCGACATAGATAGAGGAGGGGATGATGCCATCCCCGAGCCCGTATGGCCGCAACAAGGATAATGCCGCCGCTTCTGGCTGACGGGTCATGGTGAAGCCAGATCCGAGCGCCTTCGACTCCCCCACCCTTGCCGTCGACTGGTATAAGTGTCACAATTGTGTCACAATATTTAAATATATGAAGTTTTCCCTTGATATATTTAGTTAGATTGACATGCTTATATAAGGCTGTATCAAAGTATTAGCTAATACGGTATCTATTTTAAACTTAAAGTGTGGTGTCATCGGCTATGACTTAATCAAATTTATTCTTTGTTCATAGATTACATGTTTGATTACATCTACAACCGATGGAACATATTTTAGGGTTGCTTAATTTTATCTAACTTACACCTCACAGCCGATTCGGTCAGATCGCATCGGCTAGGTTTATGCGATACGTCATCGGCTCATCGGCCGATCGGCTATCGTAATCTAACATGTTTTGTTGTATATCTTATTGGTTGTAGGATCAAACCAACCGGCACGCCTTGAACCCGACCAAGATTTGGACCTGCATTGGAGCTAAGCAGAAGTCCTAGGCCACTGTGTTTTCACATCAACACTGCAGCGTCATGGATTCCTGAGACGAGACACGACACTACGTCATGCCATTTGCATTGCCATGCATTTTCTTGGTGATCACTTCCGTCGATTTACCCAACCAACACAAAAAATAGAGACAACTTGTGATATATTGATTGTGCAGTGTAGGTTTAATTTGGATAGCGGTGAGTCTAATAAAGAACCATGCATGTTTGACCTTATCTTCTTCGATCGAGGACTGACACATGCATGCAAGATGCAACAAAACGTGCTTCTCTCGTGAAGCTTGATGCTTCATTTCTCATCGGTGGAAACCAGGAGTTGCCGCAACTTCTCTTTTTTACTTCACCGGCTTCAGGTCGCTTGCTATCTCCGCTCTCGATTAGGACTTCTCTTTCTCATTTCTTTTTATCTTTTTAGAGTAGGATGGTTTTTGTTTCACCTTGGCTATTCATTAGGAAAATTTTAGTCTCCTACACTGGCCATTGGATGAAGATTGTCTTCTACCTCTAGATCAAGGGAGGCAGTGTCGACCCCTGTTTTCACAACAGGAATCATTCATATAAACTGTACCATTTCCCTGGATCAAGTAGTCTGGTACACACGAACTCATAGTTGAAATACCAAGTGCGCATACACAAGTGTCTAGTGCGAATAATTACAACAATAGGCCCGAAGGCATAGTCTTAGAACAAGGGACCAAACGGTCCGGAATATAGCCAAAAGCAGAAATAGATAAGGCAGCGGATTAAAGGCAGCGGCAACGCCATTGCCACAGGCAACGACCGTATCTAAGACCTACTGAGTGTCATCGTCATCAGCAACCTCCTGGTAGTAAGCATATGGATCCTCCGAAGCGTCATCTCCGACTTCTAGTTGAGTTGTAAATTGCAAGGGTGAGTACCAACTGTACTCAGCAAGCCACCACAACAACAATGCATATGATAGAGAGTATTTCAAGGAATAGCTTCAGGTTCTTTTGCGTAAAGCAAGTTTTGTAAATCTTTTCACAAGCCTAAGACCTAGCATAGACTGATCAAATTTTAATACCATAGTTCATTAATCAATGACGGTTCTATCCACCATTCATTGTGATCCCAAGGATAGCTTCCCGTCATTGGGTCGTCATGGTTTTCTGGGGTCTACCCCTTCTCGCCTCCCGAGAAGTGGATCCACCAGCATAAAAATCATCATGCAATATCCCATCCCAATCAGTTTAAGAATCTAGAGTCTAGCCAAGTGTAATACACGTCCCGATGCTCAATAACCGTGAGCACGGCTATTCGAATAGATTTGATTTACTCACACTGCAGTGGATGTACACTTTACCCGTACTCCGTGACTGCCCAACTCATGAGCCTCGCCCCAACACATGAGATGCATCACGGCAAAGCATTTCAATAACCTCACATTGGCAGTACCTGCTCCATGAACTTACATCCTCATGCACTCTAGGCGTCATAAGTTTCTAGCAGTGAGAGGAGTTCTGGCGAACCTGAGGAGGGAAGACTTACACATGCATTAAGTTATAATTAAATTTAGGTTTACACATGACGGTCCTATCGGTGGCGACCCCACCGTAGGCCCCCGCCTCTTATACACATCAAGAAGACCACTATGCATGGATACTGCCTCCGCTCGGCTATTTACTCCGCTAGGTCTATACCCATTCGAGAAGTACGGTTGTACGAGGGTCATTTCGTGCTTAGCTTCATGGCTCGGTCCTTAACTGACCAGGGTCGGCACTTGCCTTTACCGGACACCACCCAAGTCCTCCAACCGCCCCAGTCGAAAACAGTTGTATAGTTTTATTTTTCCTTTCGCAAACCATGTCATCAATGTCATGGCAATGTGACACTCATGTCTCCACATGCCGCATCTCAACCACCTTCCCAAAGATAGTTGCCCGAGCATAAAGCGTTTTGATAAATATGAATATGCATGATTCTAAAGTAGCATGGCTAAGCATTGTCAAGCATTGACTAAAAACACACGATATTGTGGATTACAAAGATTTGCACGGGTAATCAATTTCAAAGGCATGGCATATAGCAAAGTAGGGCACTCACATATATTCATATAGCATGCAAACTTTATTTTAAATCCAAAATAAGTTCACAATCGGTTCAACATGCTCAAGGTTTAGTGATGACTTGTCTTGCTCATGGTCCTACGGATCTTGATCCTCGTTTGGAATCGCAACTCCCTCGAGGTCTAGAATTATATGCAAAAGAATTGATTTGAATTCAATTAGAATTCGAATAAAATCCAATAATATCCGATTAAAAAGCGAGCGCGAGCGTCGAATTTCTTTATTGATTCCATTGTTTGTGAAATAGTACTATTCAGATTTTAATCCATTTTAATTTACGCGATTCCTAATAAATCCGCTCTATAATAATTAGCCCACAATTTCTACCACACTTCTATCATTCTCAAAATAAATAAATAAATAAATAACCTCTTACAATCTATAATTAATTCCCTAACCTCAATCTATTTTCTAGAAATTTCCAAAAATAACCTACGATTAATTCTCCAACTATTATATATTTATATTTTTTTTAATTTCCCCCTTTTCCTAAATTTCTTTTTGTTCTTCTCTTTTTTTTATTTTCTTTTTCTTTTTCTTTTCTTTTCTGCCTCTTTCTCTCTCTTCTCTCTCTATCTCTCCCTCTCTCTTTTTCTCTCTTCTTCCCTCCGTCTCTCTCTCTCTTTTTCTCTCTTCTTCTCTCTGTAGGCAGCGATCGACGGAAGGAGGAGGGGGGCTTACCTGACGGCAGCGAGGCGGCGACGAGCAAGGTGACGGCGGCGCGGCGGCGGCAACCGGAGCGGCGACCGGCGGTGAGCCCGGAGGAGAGGGGAAGGAGAAGGGGAAAAGTGGGGGAAAAAGGGGAGAAGGAGTGGGGTGGGGCGAGGAAGAAGGGGGAGGTTTGGTGGGGGTTTCTAGGGGCGGGGAGGGGGAGGCACGGTGGCCGGCGCGGTGCGGGCCGACACGACGCACGCGGCGCATGGGGCTCGAGGCGGTTGGGTGTCACACCCCGAAGTTTGCTTTCTAGGTTAAGATTCGAGAAATAAATCGCTTAAAATAATTTTTTTTAACCTAGAGCAATATTCTAATTTAAAAATATATTTAATCAAGTGGAAATGACATGGTGGGATTTTTCTTGAGTTTTCCATGTTAAAATACATTAACAGGATTTTTAGTGGAATTTTCATAGCCCTAGAAATAATTTTAATCACTTAAAAACCCTTCACCGCAATAAATAAATCCCTGGAAAAATCCTTTCTCCTTTTTTCTTTCTTTTTCCTTTCTTTTGGGCCGTCGGCCCACCTTCCTTCCCCCTCCCGAGCCGGCCCATGGCTGCCCCCTCCGCGCGCAGCCCCTCCTCTCTCTCTTGGGCTGGCCCAAGGCCACGGCCCGAGCGGCCGCGAAAGTCCACCCCGCCTCCCTCCGTCCTCCCCGCGGCCGGCCGCCGCCGCCCTAGCGCCGCCCACGCCGCCCGCTTTCCCCACGCCGCGCAACTGCTGCTGCCCACTCCCCGCGTGGCCCGCACAGCCCGCGCCCGTTCCCCCCCACTCCCCGCGGTTTTCCCGCGCCGTAGAGGCCGGGATTCGCAACCGAATCCCGGTTCTCTCACCTCTCTCCTGCTGAACTCTGGCGAGAAATCCGGAGCCGTCGGTCGAGCCCTAGCCCCGGCCCCCTATAAATTTCTCCTTCCCGCGCTCCCTTCTCTCTTTTCCCCTAGCGTCGTCGCCTCCCATGAACCCTAGCGCCGTCGCCGCCGCCATCTCCTTCCTCTCCGGTGAGCGCCGCCTCCCTCTCTCTCTCTCTCCTCTCGGTCCCACTCCACCGCCGCCCGCTTTGTCGCTGCCCCTCTCGGCCGCCACCCGCGCCCACTGTCCCCCGTGCCGCCTGCGCCGGCCGCCATGGTGCGCCGCCGCGCCATGGCTACGCCGTGGACGCGGTCGGCCGCCATGTGGCCGCCGCGTCGGCGCCACGTGGTGCGCCGCCCGCGCCGCCGGCCGGTGGACCGGGACCCGTGCCACCGACAGGTGGGGCCCACCTGTCGGCACCGCCGCCCTCCCGCTGACGTCAGCCCTGGCGCCGATGACGTCAGCCCTAGGGTTTATTGCGCAATAATTTAATAAGGACTTTTCTGTTTTTAGTAAAAACACAATTAATCTTCTAAAATTCATAACTAATTCATCCGGACTCTGTTTGAGTCCGTTCAAGTTACAGAAAATTCATAAAAATGTCTAGAATCCATTAAAAATGGTTTTGTTCTCTGTTTTAGTAGACTTATAGCCTGTTTGCTTGTGTGCTTTGTTTTTCGTTTAGATTCCAGTAATTCCGACTCTCCGATTTACTTCGAGGTCGTTGCCGAGGTCGATCCAGCGTAGGAGCAAGGCAAGTCATGCTTATTCACTTGAACATATTGTACCTAAATTACAAATGTCTTATTTTTCTCTAAATATTGCATTGTTTTATAATGTCATTTATGGGCTTATTTACCTATTGTACTTAGCCTTATATTCCAATTGTCTTATTCCTTTCATAGCTTGGGGAGTAATTTGAGTAGTCGCTAGGATAGAACATGCTTAGCCCTGCTTAGTAACATTAGCACATTGAAGGGATAACTAATGCCTCATTATTACCTAATGTTGGTTATTTAATGTTAGCTCACGATGGTCAATCGTGAATGATTAAATAATTGGTTCAACTAAAACCTGAATAATGGTGGGTTGTGAGCACATGGTTTTGATGGTCGTGCTCATGACAATTAAGGACCGGTTCGCGAGAAACCCTGGAAGACTTATCATACTTTCCACAAGCCAGCATGGGTAATGGCTGGACTTGTAGTATGGCTTTTCGTAGTCGACGCATCCAGGCAAGGGTGGGCATAATGGAGTTGGGTCGGCGGGGGTTTACTCGTTGATCAGCTGCCAGATTCACCTAGGCACGAGAGGGGGCTGCCCGCCTTGGTGTAAAGGTGGGAGCAAAACCTGAGGTGTGGTGCGCTTGGTCAGGAAGGGTTGTGCGAAGGGTCCTGTCGTAGTTCCTTTCCGGTGTACCGTGGTGGTATGTCGGTGCACGGTAACGTGTTGTGGGACTGTGTCTTGTGGGTATAGTTGTACACCTCTGATCAGAGTAAAACTATTCGAATAGTCGTGCCCGCGGTTATGGGCGATCAACCAGATTCACCGTGATTAGTTATAATTCTAATAACCTGACTTAATGGAACTGATGTAGTTCAGGTGGTGGTTTGGGCCTGTCGCAACATGGTGTAGCGTTGGACAGTGATGGTTCAATTTTGATTAATTAACTCAACTATTTTACTGCATTCAACTATTGTCTTCAAATGCGTATTCCATGCAAATAACCCCTTTAGCCTCCTTGCATCATTACTCCTTTCCGGTATGACTTGTTGAGTACAGTGGGTAGTACTCAGTCTTGCTTCATTTTCCCCCCACACCAGAGTTAGAGTATGTATCAGATGGAGGCTATTCTGAGGAGTAGGCTTGTGGTTACCGTCAAGGATGCCCGTGGAATGGAATTGCCACGCTGCGAGCGTCTTGTTAACTAGAATAGCTTGTTTTTCTTTTTCCGCTGCATTTATGTAAGAAATTTCTATGGTGTTTGTAAGACATGGATCTGTATGTCAACTTTGTCATTTGTGTACCCTGGCCGGTCCTGGACGGGGATTTTATACATGTCCTGCTTGGAATTCGGGTTAGCAAATTTCTGGGCGTGACAAGTTGGTATCAAAGCTGACCTTGACCGTAGGACAAGCCAACTGAAAACCCTAAGAGCCCTCTGAAACTTTTTCATGTGCATTTGCCCTTAACTTGGAATTGTTTTGGGAAAAAATTCGGGATCTTTGTCCTTTGGGATTTATGGGGAAAAGTTGGGTCGTTTATTCAGTGGGGACTGCCTTAACTAAAATTAGTTTGGAGTTTAAAAAAAATTTTGGGATGGTAAATTTTGGGTTTCGTTTGGTTTCAATTTGAAAATTTGTTGGGAAAGTGGATTAGGCCCTAGTCAAGTTATATGAGAAGCAAAAACTATTTATTTTGGTTCTTACTATTAATTCTGTTTTAATAATGTTGCTATTATAATATTTTCCCATCATTTAGGTGTTGTATTAGTGTTTATTTGACTCTTATAAAATGTTTCATGCACCAAAAATTTTCTTTTGTTACTTGTTTATTTATCTCAGACCTTTAAATTGTTTTCTTTAATTTGGATTTGAGCATGCATTGATTCTCACCCCTTGTCCTTTGTAGATGGCAGGTTATCCCCCTACGCACCGTGGTGAGGATATGGACGGTTGTGTGGCAGAGCTTGCCCGCATGACTTTGGTTGTGGGTTATCTCAGTGGCGAGTTCCCGCACAGAGTTCGGTTGGAGGTCCATGGCTTTGTAGGCACCAATCTTCCCAACATGGTGACCGAGGCTTCAGGAGGCAGTGTTGTGCATGCTTGCCAGGAGGCCGCGTACAGGATGATGACCAGGATCAGCGATAGGCACTCCTACATCTTCTGTGCCTCTGTGTACTGCTACCACCCTTGTCGTTCTGCCACCAGCGACGTCAGCACCTTCCGCCCGACGACTGCAGAGAATGACACCACCTTTGGACGGATGTGCACAGTGATGCAGGGATTGGACCAGATGCACGCCGACCTCCGTAAGGCATCCAAGGCTCTTAACGACCAGAAGCTGATCAAGATTACTCACTTGGAGGACGAGGTCGCTCGGCTCAAGGCCGAGAATGCTAGGCTGCAGGGACGTCCAGCGCCAGGTGGACTCAAGATCCGCACTACACCAAGGAAGAGGTCCACAGCTCCAGTGCGCATCCAGCTTGCACCAAGGAACCCACCACCCACTCCAACTCCAGTCTCAGCTCCAGCTCCGCCGCCCTCACCAGCGTTCACCCTCACCTTCGCCCCAGCGTCTGCGTACTAGGGTCCAGCCAGTGGCAGCGGAGGTTGGTTGCGTGCCACGCCAAGCGGCAGCAACGGCAGTGGTTCTAGTTCAGAGCCAATCAGTGGTGACACTGCCATGGTGGATTCTAGGAGCCGTTCGGAGGAGCCAGGGGATGAGCAGGAGCCTGGCTACGACTCCACCGACCGCAGGAGCCGTTCCGAGCATTAGGCTCGCTACCCTTAGTTTTACCGTTTTCCTTAGTTTGCTTTCTTGCTAATTTCTGTGTGCTAGGTTTGTTGCTTGGGGGTTAGCCGATGGTCGATACCATGTGCCTACGGTATGGATATCTTAATAAGGATTTTGCTTGCTATTTTAAAGTGTTTTAAATTAGATCAGAACAATTACAGTTTAATTCTAATATATTAAAGCTTGGTTTTTAAGCAGTCTGTTTTGTTTCTTTTCCATCTCTTGCTGCTGGTTCTTCTCCTCCAGATGGTCAACACAAGAACAAGTGGTAACACCAGCGGCCATGAGGACCCATCGGCGGGATCACAAGCCAATGGAGCAAACAATAACGTTCCTCCCCCACTACTTGAGAATCCCACTATCGCTCAGGTGTTGGCCAGCCAAACTCAGATGATGGCGGCCATGATGTAACAGATGCAACAGCAGCACCAACAGATGCAACAGCAGATGATGCAGCAGATGCAACAACAAGCGCAGCAGCAGCAGCAGGCTCAGCAGAACCAGCAATTCGGTCCTCTACCCCAATCCAAGCTGCCGGAGTTCCTTCGTGTCCGGCCGCCAACTTTCTCAAGCACCACTAACCCCATGGAGGCGAATGACTGGCTCCACGCCATTGAGAAGAAACTCAACCTACTACAATGCAACGACCAGGAGAAGGTTGCCTTCGCCACCCACCAGTTGCAGGGTCCCGCTTCAGCTTGGTGGGATAATTATTTGGTCACCCGTCCACCCAGAACAGAGGTCACCTGGGCGGAGTTCTGCCGCAGTTTCAGGAAGGCCCAAATTCCCGACGGCATCGTGGCCCAGAAGAAGAGGGAATTCAGAGCACTCCACTAGGGTAACCGGACTGTGACGGAGTATCTTCATGAGTTCAACCGTCTCGCGAGTTACGCCCCGGAGGACGTATGCACTGATGCAGAAAGGCAGGAAAGGTTTCTCTCCGGCCTGGATGATGAGCTGACCAACCAGCTAATCTCGGGAGATTATGCCGACTTTGAGAAGCTGGTTGACAAGGCGATCCGTCAGGAGGATCAACGCAACAAGATGGACCGAAAGAGGAAGGCAGCTCAATTCAGGGCGCACCAGGGGAGTCAACAGAAGCCCCGGTTCAACGCCGGACAGCAGGGTGGACCTTCCACCATGATTGTCCGCACCAGCCCGGCAACTTCAACACCAACAACACTAGAAATCGCAACAACAACGGTGGGCAGCCCAACCGCAACCCAGCTCCGCGCCCACCGATGGCCCTAGCTCAGCCAGCTCCATCAACTCAACCCAAGAAGGAGCCTGGCGGAAAACCATTGGTCTGCTTCAACTGCAATGAGCCCGGTCACTTCGCCGACAAGTGTCCGAAGCCCCGGTGCGTGGGACCCAAGTTTGTTCATGCCCGCATCAACCATGCGTTAGCAGAGGAGGCGCAAACTGCACCGGAAGTGGTACTGGGTACGTTTCCTGTCAACTCAATTCCAGCCATCACACTTTTTGATTCTGGTGCTACGCATTCCTTTTTATCGAAGCATTTTGCTGGGACGCATGGGTTATCAGTAGTGGAACTTAGAATGCCTATGTGGGTTCACACTCCTGGGAATGAGATGACCACAGCTCACTACTGTCCCTCTGTGGTAATAGAAATCCAGGGTTTCAAATTTCTAGCCAACCTTATCCTTCTTGAATCCAAGGACCTAGATGTCATTCTTGGGATGGATTGGTTAATAAGGCACAAGGGAGTTATCGATTGCGCTAGTCGCACTATCACTCTGGTTTATGAGAAAGGAGAAGTGGTGACGTTCCAGTCGTCGACACCCCAGAAGCAGAGAGTGTGCTTGAATCAGGTCGATGGGATGGAACAGACCGCAGAAGTTGGAAAAGACCTTAAGAAGTTGGCGGATATTCCCATCGTCAGAGAGTACCCTGAAGTCTTCCCAGATGACTTAACCACAATGCCACCAAAGAGAGAAATTGAATTTCGGATTGACTTAGTACTGGGAACTGCCCCGATACACAAGAGGCCCTACAGGATGGGAGCCAACGAACTGGCGGAAGTCAAGAAGCAAGTTGATGAGTAGTTGCAGAAGGGATACATTCGCCTGAGTACGTCACCTTGGGGTGCTCCGGTGATCTTCGTGGAGAAGAAAGATAAGACCAAGAGGATGTGCGTCGACTATCACGCCCTCAACGAGGTGACCATCAAGAACAAGTATCCGCTACCT
Source organism: Oryza officinalis (assembly GCA_008326285.1). Lineage (NCBI taxonomy): Eukaryota > Viridiplantae > Streptophyta > Magnoliopsida > Poales > Poaceae > Oryza > Oryza officinalis. The sequence goes on along the minus strand of BDMV01000009.1, from coordinate 35,648,290 downwards.
CGGATCGATGATCTGTTTGACCAGCTGAAAGGAGCAACATGGTTCTCCAAGATCGACCTGCGATCAGGATATCACCAGTTGAGGATCAGAGAAGAGGACATTCTGAAGACGGCATTCATCACTCGGTATGGGTTGTTGGAGTGCACAGTCATGTCTTTTGGACTTACCAATGCACCGGCCTTTTTCATGAACTTGATGAACAAGGTGTTCATGGAATTTCTGGATAAGTTTGTCGTGGTTTTCATCGACAATATACTCGTTTACTCCAAGTCCAGGAAGAAACACGAGCAACACCTCCGCCTGGTACTCGAGAAGTTAAAGGAACACCAATTGTATGCCAAGTTTAGCAACTACGACTTTTGGCTCAAGGAGGTACAGTTCCTAGGTCATATCATCACCGCCCAAGGAGTGGCAGTGGACCCGTCGAATGTGGAGTCGGTTACCAAGTGGACGCCTCCGCGCACGGTCTCACAGATCAGAAGTTTTCTTGGACTCAAGGGTTACTGCCGTCGGTTCATTGAGAACTTCTCCAAGATTGCCAAGCCAATGACATAGTTGCTAAAAAAGGATGAGAAATTCAAGTGGTCAGCAGGGTGCAACAGAAGTTTTGAGGAGCTTAAGAAGAAATTGGTGTCCGCACCAGTATTAATTTTGCCGGATCAGACGAAAGATTTCCAAGTGTTCTGCGATGCATCCCGCCAAGGGTTGGGATGTGTATTGATGCAAGAAGGTAGGGTGGTCGCATATGCCTCATGCCAACTGCGCCCACACGAGAACAACTACCCCACTTATGACTTGGAATTAGCAACAGTGGTTCACGCTTTGAAAATCTGGCGGCACTACCTCATTGGTAATCGTTGTGAAGTCTACACCGACCACAAGAGTTTGAAGTATATTTTCACTCAGCCTGATCTGAACCTCCGACAACGTCGATGGTTGGAGTTGATCAAGGATTATGACTTGGGAATACATTATCACCCCGGTAAGGCCAATGTGGTGGCTGATGCTTTGAGCAGGAAAAGCTACTGCAACGCTACTTTTACCAAGAGAAGATGTGGCAGTTTGCAACGAGAGTTTGAACACCTAAACCTAAGTATTGTAGAACACAATTCGTGGCTACTCTTGAGGCACAGCCCACGCTCGTGGAGCAAGTTCGAGCAACCCAGGTCAATGACCCTAAGATAGCTAAACTCAAGAAGAATATGAGAGTCGGCAAAGTACGAGACTTCGTCGAGGACGAACACGGGACAATCTGGATGGGAGAAAGAATATGCGTTCCGGAGAACAAGGAACTCAAGAAACTAATACTTACGGAAGCTCATCAGACCCAATACTCAATTCACCCTAGCAGTACCAAGATGTACCAAGACCTCAAAGAGAAGTTTTGGTGGGTTAGCATGAGATGGGAAATCGCCGAATTCGTCGCGCTCTGCGACGTATGTCAGCGCGTGAAGGCAGAGCATCAAAGACTAGCAGGACTATTACAGCCCCTGCAAATTCCGGAATGGAAATAGGAAGAGATTGGGATGGACTTTATCACGGGTTTACCAAGAACATCAACAGGGCACGACTTTATTTGGGTGATCGTGGATCGACTCACCAAGGTCGCTCACTTTATCCCAGTACACACCACTTACTTGGGAAAGAAATTGGCAGAACTCTATTTGGCAAGGATCATGAGTTTGCATGGGGTACCTAAGAAGATTGTGTCCGACCGTGGGAGCCAGTTTACTTCGAGATTTTGGCAGAAACTACAAGAAGAGTTGGGAACTCGTCTGAACTTCAGTACCGCTTACCACCCTCAAACTGATGGTCAGACCGAGCAAGTCAACCAGATTTTAGAAGACATGTTGAGAGCTTGTGCACTCGATTTTGGTGGGGCTTGGGACAGAAGCCTGCCGTACGCCGAGTTCTCCTACAACAATAGTTACCAGGCTAGTCTGCAGATGGCACCATTTGAAGCATTGTACGGCCGAAAGTGCCGCACTCCGCTCTTTTGGGACCAGATCGGAGAACGTCAGTTGTTTGGAACTGAAGTCCTAAACGACGCAGAGGAAAAAGTTAGAATAGTTCGGGAAAGATTGAGGATCGCACAGTCCCGGCAGAAGAGCTATGCAGACAACCACCGAAGGGAGCTCATCTTTGAAGTTGGGGACCATGTGTACCTTTGGGTCACACCACTTCGAGGTGTGCATCGTTTTCAAACCAAGGGAAAGCTAGCACCATGCTTTGTGGGGCCATACAAAATTCTGGAGCGCCGAGGTGAAGTTGCCTACCGACTTGAACTCCCCTCCAACATGCTTGGAATTCATGATGTTTTCCACGTGTCTCAATTGAAGAAATGTTTAAGGGTACCCGAGGAGCAAGCATACCCGGAACAGATCGAAATTCAAAAGGACTTGACTTACATGGAAAGACCTACTCACATCCTCGAGACCAGCGAAAGAATGACAAGGAGTAAAGTAATTAGGTTTTGCCGAGTTCAATGGAGCCATCACTCAGAGGAAGAAGCCACTTGGGAAAGAGAAGATGAGTTGAAAGCCGCCCATCCGCACCTCTTCGTCGAATCTCGGGGTCGAGATTCCGTTTAAGGGGGGTAGGTTTGTCACACCTCGAAGTTTGCTTTCCAGGTTAAAATTCGAGAAATAAATCGCTTAAAATAAATTTTCTTTTTAACCTAGAGCAAAATTCTAATTTAAAAATATATTTAATCAAGTGGAAATGGCATGGTAGGATTTTTCTTGAGTTTCCCATGTTAAAATACATTAACAGGATTTTTAGTGGAATTTTCAGAGCCCTAGAAATAATTTTAATCAATTAAAAACTCTCCACCGCAATAAATAAATCCCTGGGAAAATCCTTTCTCCCTTTTTCTTTCTTTTTCCTTTCTTTTGGGCCGTCGGCCCACCTTCCTTCCCCCTCCCGGGCCGGCCCAAGGCCGCCCCCTCCGCGCGCCGCCCCTCCTCTCTCTCTCGGGCCAGCCCAAGGCCACGGCCCGAGCAGCCGCGAAAGTCCACCCCACCTCTCTCCGTCTTCCCCGCGGCCGGCCGCCGCCGCCCTAGCCCTGCCCACGCCTCCCGCTTTCCCCGTGCCGCGCAACCGACGCCGCCCACTCCTAGCATGGACCGTACTGCCCGCACCCGTTCCCCCCCCACTCCACGTGGTTTTCCCGCACCGTAGAGGCCGTGATTCGCAACCAAATCCCGGTTCACACACCTCTCTCCCGCTGAACTCTGGTGAGAAATCCAGATCCGTCGGTCAAGCCCTAGCCCCGGCCCCCTATAAATTTCTCCTCCCCGCGCTCCCCTCTCTCTTTTCCCCCTAGCGCCGCCGCCTCCCGTGAACCCTAGCGTCGTCGCCGCCACCATCTCCTTCCTCTCCGGTGAGCGCCGCCTCCCTCTCTCTCTCTCTCCTCTCGGCCCCGCTCCACCGCCGCCCGCTCCGTCGCTGCCCCTCCCGGCCGCCGCTCGCGCACGCGCCCACCTGCCACCGCTCGCGCCCGTTGTCCCCCGCGCCGCCTGCGCCGTCCTCCGTGGTGCGCCGCCGCGCCATGGCTGCGCCGTGGACGCGGTCGGCCACCGCATGGCCGCCGCGTTGGCGCCACACCGACGCCACGTGGTGCGCCGCGCGCGCAGCCGGCCGGTGGACCGAGTCCACCATGGACCAGGACCCGTGCCACCAACAGGTGGGGCCCACTTGTCGGCGCCGCCGCCCTCCTGCTGACGTCAGCCCTGGCGCCGATGACGTCAGCCCTAGGATTTATTGCGCAATAATTGAATAAGGACTTTTCTGTTTTTAGTAAAAACACAGTTAATCTTCTAAAATTCATAACTAATTCATCCGGACTCCGTTTGAGTCCGTTCAAGTTGTAGAAAATTCATAAAAATGTCTAGAATCCATTAAAAATGGTTTTGTTCTCTGTTTCAGTAGACTTATAGCATGTTTGCTTGTGTGCTTTGTTTTTCGTTTAGACTCCGGTAATTCCGACTCTCCGATTTACTTCGAGGTCGTTGCCGAGGTCGATCCAGCACAGGAGCAAGGCAAGTCATGCTTATTCACTGGAACATATTGTACCTAAATTACAAATGTCTTATTTTTCTCTAAATATTGTATTGTTTTATAATGTCATTTATGGGCTTATTTACCTATTGTACTCAGCCTTATATTCCAATTGTCTTATTCCTTTGATAGCTTGGGGAGTAATTTGAGTAGTCGCTAGGATAGAACATGCTTAGCCCTGCTTAGTAACATTAGCACATTGAAGAGATAACTAATGCCTCATTATTACCTAATGTTGGTTATTTAATGTTAGCTCACGATGGTCAATCATGAATGATTAAATAATTGGTTCAACTAAAACCTGAATAATGGTGGGTTGTGAGCACATGGTTTTGATGGTCGTGCTTATGACAATTAAGGACCGGTTCGCAGGAAACCCTGGAAGACTTATCGAACTTTTCACAAGCCAGCATGGGTAATGGCTGGACTTGTAGTATGGCTTTTCCTAGTCAATGCATCCAGGCAAGGGTGGGCATGATGGAGTTGGGTCGGCGGGGGTTTACTCGTTGATCAGCTGTCGGATTCACCTAGGCACGAGAGGGGGCTGCCCGCCTTGGTGTAAAGGTGGGAGCGAAACCTGAGGTGTGGTGCGCTTGGTTAGGAAGGGTTGTGCGAAGGGTCCTGTCGCAGTTCCTTTCCGGTATACCGTGGTGGTATATCGGCGCACGGTAACGTGTTGTGGGGCTGTGTCTTGTGGGTACAGTTGTACACCTCTGATCAGAGTAAAACTATTCGAATAGCCGTGCCCGCGGTTATGGGCGATCAACCAGATTCACCGTGATTAGTTATAATTCTAAAACCTAACTTAATGGAACTGATGTAGTTCAGGTGGTGGTTTGGGCCTGTCGCAACGTGGTGTAGCGTTGGACAGTGATGGTTCAATTTTGATTAATTAACTCAACTGTTTTACTGCATTCAACTACTGTCTTCAAATGCGTATTTCATGCAAATAACCCCTTTAGCCTCCTTGCATCATTACTCCTTTTCCGGTATGATTTGTTGAGTACAGTGGGTAGTACTCAGTCTTGCTTCATTTTTCCCTGACACCAGAGTTGGAGTATGTATCAGATGGAGGCTATTCTGAGGAGTAGGCTTGTGGTTACCGTCAAGGAAGCCCGTGGAATGGAGTTGCCACGCTGCGAGCGTCTAGTTAACTAGAATAGCTTCTTTTCCTTTTTCCGCTACATTTATGTAAGAGATTTCTATGGTGTTTCTAAGACGTGGATCTAAATGTCAACTTTGTCGTTTGTATACCCTGACCAGTCCTGGACGAGGATTTAATACACATCCTGCTTGGAATTCAGGTTAGCGAATTTCTGGGCATGACACTGGGCGACGATGGAACAGCGCGGCGGCAGTGGCGGTGGGACGGCGCGGAGCGGGGCGCGAGGTGGCGCAGTGCAGCGCACAGAGAGGGAGGCGATGACGACGGGACGCAGCGATGTCGATAGCACGCGGCGGCGCAGGGCTCGGCGACGCGGCGGCGATGGATGGCGACGGCGTGCCCAGGCGCGGGGTGGGGCTCGAGGCGACGGCGACGGCGCGGTAGCGCGCAGGGCGTGATGGCAACGGCGCCCGGCGCGGCGGCAGCGGCGGGCAGCGATGGACGGCGTGGCGGCAGCGGCGGCCGGCATTCGGCCAGGCTAGACCTGCGTCGAACCCCTGGCGCGCAATGAACAGTGCCGCCAGGAATTTTTTGTGTTTTAGTGTTTTCTCGATAAAAAATAGATAAAATCACGATTTAAATTTATATCACCATCTAAGTATTTGAACGACATTATTTCACATTCAAATGTGAATTTACCCAGCTTTAATAATGTTTAAATATTCAATATTTATTTAAGTCCTTTTAATAATTCCTATATTTAGGGGTCGTGTATATATATATATTTGTAATCTCCTATTTAATGGTATGAATTTATCCCAAACCAAAATAAATAGAACACTCGTTCAAGACATCTATGTTGGATATTTTGTTTATTATCAACTCTGCCTAAAACTTTATTTCAATTTATATTTTAATTATTTATTTAGCCAATTTATTTTTTTACGGTTTATACCTAATTAATTCTCTTTATACAATGATTAATTAAACTCCGCAAATAAAGATCCAAATAAAAGGTCAATTAAATTCGGCATGATACAAATTTGATTAAAAGTTTTTAAAATTACGTGTTTTAGGGTTTTGTTTTCGCTGATCGAATTTTCAGGGTGTTATAGGCAGGAAGAGAGCAGAGAGGAGATGATGGACAGAATACTCAGCGTGCATCGGGGAAGAAAACAATTTGCACACAATAGTTTAAAGCACTATCTACCTATAAAAAATGTAGAGTTCTATTTTCTCCAAGAGGCAGCTAGCTCCATACATTAGGATGGATTATGATTCAATAACCTCGAGCATATTTTCCATTAGAATCAGATGTAAAACGGTCTCAATTCATTTAAAAAGGAGCATAAAAATTACATATAAATGCAATGGGTAAATAAATATACAGTTGACTACATTCATGCAAACAAAAAAAAGTTGAGGAAAAGATTTACATTATGTAGTTAACTGAGATACAAATTTTCTGGAATATTTGGGTATTTTTTAAGTAGGTATGTATATAATTAAATTAATTTACAAGTAAAGTAAGTGTGAGAAATAAAATGATATGGTTAGATTTAATTTTTATTAAATTCTCCATGATTAATTACACTCTTTGAAATTTTCTTGGAATTTCCATCGGTTAATTGCTAATTTTCATAATACAAACATCATTTCAGTATTTATTTAAATAAAAATCATCATTTCTCTCTGGACCATTTTCAACCCATTTTCTTCTTCAACAAACAACCAAGCCAGCCCGCTTTCCTCCCTTCTCCTCCCCTCCGCCTCAGCCCGCAAGCACGTGTCTAGCCCAGCAAGCAACCTAAAGTCTAATTAGCGTCCTCCTACTCCTCCTCTCACTATCGTGTGGGCCCTAACCAAAAGTCTAACCTAAGTGTTTTGTGTTGGACCCATCGGCCCGCGTGCGGCCCAGCAGTGCTACAGATGATGGAGGCCGGCCCAACGTGGGATCGATCTGAGCCGTTCATTTTGATGGACGGCTAAGATCGGTTCCGAATTCATCAAAACCGTCGGTGCCAAAAAAACCCTAACCCTATATTCACTTTTTCCTTCTGCTTCTCCCATCATCGGTCGTCTCTCCTCCTCTGTTGCTCCCTCTCCGCCGCTCCCCCTCCCCATCCCTCACTGGCGGTGCCTCTCCCCTCCCCTCCCCTCTTCCCACCGGCGGCGCCACTCCCCCTTTCCCTCCCTCATCGGCGGCGCCGCTCCCTCTCCACCTTTTCCTCCCATCTCGCCGGCATGGCGCGGCGATGGCGAGGGTATGGCGCGGTGCAGCGATGACGAGGGTACGGCACAGAGACAGCGGCGACAACCGTCCCTCCTCCTCTCCTTCTCCCCGTCGGCCTCGACGACAGTGGTACGCCGCCGAGACGGCGCGGCGACGACCGTCCCTGCCCCTCTCCCCCTCACTCTCGGCCTCTTTGTTTCTGTTATCAGATCCGGGAGACGGTGGCGGTGGGGATTGGGGCTCAAGGGAGACGACGGCGGATCTAGAAGGATGACGACGATTGCTGCATTAGGGCTATTGTGAGTAGATAGAGATCTGATTATTGTTGCTCTTATATTTGGGATGTGACATGAACTGATTTAATTTTTTGTGTTATTTGATATGGACTCTGGATGATATTTGCCGTGACCTAGTTTTTAATTGATCTGTGATTTTGTGATTTTCTGATATTTGTTGTTCTGTGATTCAATCGATTTGGGTCGGATGCAAAAATCAAATACGTAGTAATGTGTATATAGTCGTATCACATGCATAACTTGAGCAGATAACTTGAGCACATGGATACAGATGGCACGTCGATAACTTGAGCAGGTTTGCACCCTGCTCCGAGCACTCCGGCGGTGGCATCATGGAGTGGACGCTACTGACACCGTCACGGTATAAAAGACAAAAGAAGTTTTTTCGCACGTGGAAAGCCGAACCCAGTCTTAAATTCTAGAATTGGATCCCAAATAAACAGATTCCCCAAACTCATGCACAAAATAACCCCCATTCATCCTCAAATATAAAATTTTAAGTGAATATCCATCACCTCAAATATATCAAATATTAAAAATTAGAAACCGGTCAAAACCAAAATTTCGAATTCAAATTCTACTTAATTCCCGGCATTTCTCAATCCTAAAAATCCCTGGGAAATTAAAAAGAGATAATATTCATCTTGGACCATCCCCTTCATGCTTTCTTCTCCTCAGCCCAGCCCAGCCCAGCCCATCCTTCTCCCGTCCTATCCTCCTCCCCTTCATAGGCCGGCCCACTTCCTCTCCTTCTTCCCTGCGGCCCAATCGTCCCTCACAGAGCCGCCATGTCCATTTTCCCCCTCTACCCCACCAGCCCAACAGCCTCGGCCTAGCTCGGCGAGGCCGCCGCATGCCAGCGACAGGCCCACGTACGGCTTGCGCTCCTCGTTCCCCATCCCGAATTTTTTTTATTTTTAATTTTATTTATTAAAATATTTACAAAAAAATATTTTCTATTTGAAAAATTTACTCGTCCATCGCCCTCTGGAGGGCAATTTTTTCTGACGTGGCAGACGGCCGTTGGCCCTCACCTAACGGCCGGCCAACGGGGAAGGGAAAATTTACAGGCAGCCTCCTTGCCACCCTCTCAGAAAGCAATTTTTCACTGTAGGGAAACGCCTGCAAAAGGGCTAGGAGGGTGGCCTAGCATTTTTGCAGGCAGCCCTCTTGCCGCTCTCCCAGAGAACGATTTTACACTGTGCGGCGGACCCTCCTGGAGAGCCCTCCCGCAAGATTTTGTAGCGCTAGGCCCACGTACAGCTTGCGCTCCTCGTTCCCCATCCCTACCAAACCAGCACACACTCGCCACCTGCTCGACGAAATGCCGCACCGCTGCGTCCATCGGCCTGAGCTTTGAGCCACCGTGCCTTGCCATTGCCGTCCCTGAGCTTGGCCTTTGCAAGCGCGATCCTAGGCATGCTCACGCTGTCTCCAAGCTCTATGTCTCATGGCCGAGCCCCTTCGTCAGTGTGGTTCAGCTGCCGCGCATGCTACGATGACAATGCCAATATCTCTTGCGTCTCTATTTAAAGCTTAGCGCCATTCTTTTTTGCGCCGAGCAGAGGGATTTGCTTCTAAAATTAGTTTTCTAAAAAGTTTATTCGTAAAATAAGTTCTACAGAAAGGGCCATGAGTAAAAAGTCCCGCATCGATACAGCTCCTAGGTAACTTAACGACTCAATGCCTCCTATTTTTTTCTTTCTGTGTTTGAAGGAAGCATCCTGAGCGGCGTGGATTGCAAAACAAAAATTGACTTTGACGTGTATATCTACCGCTGAAAACATAGAATACATAAATTCATGCGGCGCCGAGCATGAGTAGGAGTACATATCTTCCTCACGTACCACCAAAGTTTGACTATTTGCCACTTATAAGAATCACTACTATTCAAATGCCACTTATTTTAAGTATGGTTTTTATAAAATTGTCACTAAAGAGATGAGCTCGTAATCTTTTGTTACTTTATCTATGTGGCATGACACACAAACATACCAGCATGAAACGCAAGGATAAATGCTCATTTTTCCCTTTATGAGCCCACAAGTCAACTTCTCCATCTCTCTTGTCTTCAATCTCGCAACGTCACCAAGGTCTTCCTGTCAACCTGTCGAGGCTTCTCCACTCTCATCGATGGCGCAACCAAACATCCATGCTAGCCTCAACGCGAACTCCTCACATATCTTCAGCAACGCCCACCCTCGTCCTCCCTCCCCGCATAGGAGAGAAGCCTAAGGACGAAGGTGAATTCGTAGAGATCACTAAACGCGACCTTGATGAGCCTGACGTGGTTGTTGGTGGACACAATATCGAGCTCTAACAATGACATCATGAATGCTGTGGTGGGGACATCGCACGCACAAATGTCCTTGAAGTTGATGGCGATGGCACGGCGGAGCGCCCACACGGGCAAGAACGACATGATGGATGACAAAAGTGACGTGGCGTCGATGATGAGAAAGAAGGTCACCGCATCACCTCCCTCTCACTCCACCGCCACACATCTCCTCTCCCATCACTGCCACCAATGGGCCTTGTGCGAGGGGAAGGGCTCTTCAGTGTGATAGAGCCAACCACAACAAGGAGCGGATGGAGCTCGGCAGTGGCAGGAGCAAAAGACATGGGGTCTCGCTTGATCTAGGCTCGTCAATGGTGGGAGCAACGAGCGTGACCGCCTACGACGGAGAAGGGGTAGGGACATTGACGAGACAAGGAGGTCGAGAGAGGACGTGGGCCCTCGATGATCTCTAGCCTCATCATGCAGGGGCTCAAGCTAGCGCAAGAAAGTGGAGAGAAGGAAGGGTGTGGATAGCTAACTGCTGGAAGAAGGGGAGGCATCGAGGATGGTGACGGAGCGTGAAACTCCTCACCGGGAGACCGCGCGGGCCCCCCTTTTGCCGGTTCGGCCGGGGGCGCTAAGTGAGGTTCCTCGCCCTCGATCTAAAGAACGTCAGCGAGAGTGGAAACACGCAAGACGCGGGCGACGTAGACAGGTTCGGGCCGCTGGGAAGCGTAATACCCTACTCCTGTGTTCTGGTGGATCTGAGGGTCTCCAACAACACAAAGGGAAAACTATCTCCCACCCATTCGCCGGAGTCCCCTTTTTCCTAGGCCTGGGCCTCCTTTTATCCCATCAGGGGTCACCACATGGGCCTCAAGTTGCCTAAGAAAAGAAACATTCTTTTTACAATCAGGGCTAGTCTACAGCCGGAAGTGACCTCTGACAAGCTTGGTGCATGCCTTCTGCCCCGTTCGCCAGCTCTCCCGGTGGACGCCCCTTTCAACCTTCATTCAATGGCCGGCGACTTTCTTGCTACGCCTGCGCTGAAATCTGGATTGGATCTGACCGGGGCTGACATACCAACTCCAGGAGTTAGCACGCCGGCTCCGGCTAGGGACGAGAGCCAGGAGGCTCTCATCATTCCGACGGGACGGGGCGAGGCGTGCGACTGGCCGCCTGTCGCCACCTAACCCACGATCTGACCGGCCTGTGATCGGTCACGCACCGCGACCGGTCACGGACCGGATAAGCGTGCGCTGCGCCGCATTAAATGCGGCGTGGTGCGCTCGCCTGATCCGCTATAAATGCGGTTAGGTGAGCCCTGTTGTGCTCACCTAACCCGCACTCGTGGCGCCAAGATCACGGGGGGTCGGGGCGCCCCAGCCCTCGGGGCCGTAACGGGAGCGGCCCGACCCCTCGGGGAGACAGAGGAAGGGGCGGCCACGTCACCCCCGGGCCCGACCCCCCCCCGAGGGGGTCGGGACACGTGGAGGACCGCGGCTACCCAAGCCTCTAGTCATGACACCCCCGGTCCCATGTCACCGACAGATGGGTCAGGAGGCGCCGAAGGAGTGAAAGATGAGGCGTGCGCCGATAAGAGGAGAGTGAAGAGAAAGATGGAGATATGAAGGAGGATGGACATGTGGGGTTCATAATAGAGAAAATTCGATCCATAGCATAGAAAAAATAATACCAAAAAATAGCACAACATTTTTCCTCTTTCAACCAGAAGCACATGCCACTATTTTTTTCTTTGATTTGTAACACATCCGTCACATTTTTCGTCCAAGTCCATTGGTTAGCCATGACTAGGAGCGTGAAAAGTCTAATTTGCCCTTTATTCTAACCAAACCTGAATTTGGACGGCGAGGGCGAGTGGGAGTGGGTGAGGTGGCTGGAGGAGGCAGAGACCGTGGCGGCGGCGACGGCGGGGTTGCCAACAGCGATGGCCCTCGCATCCCGTCGCCGTCGCAGTCCCCATCCCCAAGCTCGTTTGGCGCCGTCGCCACCACCATCCCCAAGCTCCGCTGCCACCATCGCCACCCCCGAGCTCATTCGGCACCGTCGCCATGCTTGCGTCCCATCGCCGCCACTGAACCGCCATGCCCAAGCTCACGTCTGATCGCCGCCGCAGTTGTCCCCAAGCTCGCGTCCGCCGCAATCGTCCCCAAGCTCACGTCTGGTCGTCCTCGAGCTCGCGTTTCGCTGCCGCCGTTGTCGCCCCTAAGTTCGTGTTCCACCGCCAAACCACTATGCCCACGAACTCGCCACGCGCAGCACCGTCCCCGTCAGAGGCGCTCATGTCACCACCGCCGTCCTCCCAACCACCCTCCACGGCCGACAACGAGTCGGCGATAGGACGATCGTCACCATATGCCCCCGCCGTGCCGACAGTCGTGTCGCACCATGGTCACCCACCAACGCGCTAGCGAGATCGACGGGAGGAAGAGAAGGAGAAAGATGGAATAGAAAAAGGGCAAATTAGTCTTTTTCCATCCCAATGAATGGCAAATGTGGCGGGAGTGCTACAAATCGAAGAAAAATAGCACAACATTTTTTCTCTTTCAACCAGAAGCACATGCCACTAATTTTTCTTTGATTTGTAACACTTCCGTCACATTTTTCGTCCAAGTCCATTGGTTAGCCATGATTAGGAGCGTGAAAAGTCTAATTTGCCCTTTATACTAACCAAACCTGAATTTGGACGGCGAGGGCGAGTGGGGGTGGGTGAGGTGGCCAGAGGAGGCAGAGGCCGTGGCGGCGGGGTGGCCGACAACGATGGCCCTCGCATCCCGCCGCCGCTGCAGTCCACCATCCCCAAGCTCTGCTGTCGCCATCCCCACCCCCGAGCTCGTTCGGCACCGTCACCATGCTTGCATCCCATCGTCGCCACCGAACCGCCATGCCCAAGCTCACGTCCGATCGTCGCCGCAGTCGTCCCCGAGCTCGTGTCCGGTCGCCGCCGTTGCAGTCGTCCCCGAGCTCACGTGCGGTCGCCCTCGAGCTCGCATTTCGCTACCACCGTTGTCGCCCCTAAGTTCGTGTTCCACAGCCGAACCACCATGCCCACGAACTCGCCACGCGCAGCACCGTCCCCGTCAGAGGCGCTCATGTCACCGCCGTCCTCCCTGCCACCCTCCATGGCCGACAGCAAGTCGGCGATAGGACGGTCGTACACCATATGCCCCCGTCGTGCCGACAGCCGTCCCGCACCATGGTCACCCACCGACGCGCTAGCGAGATCAACGGGAGGAAGAGAAGGAGAAAGATGGAATAGAAAAAGGGCAAATTAGTCTTTTTTCCATCCCAATGAATGGCAAATGTGGCGGGAGTGCTACAAATCGAAGAAAAACCAGAGGCATATGTGCTTCTGGCTGAAAGGGGGAAAATTTTGTGCTATTTTTGGTACCGGCTTTTTTTGTGTGCTATGGATTGAATTTTCTCTTCATAATATGGTAAAATGAGCATTCACACTTGTGCTGGCGATGGAGTTGGTGCATCAAAATAATAAATAATAAATTATTAGAAACAACTCTCTCTATTTTGATAAATCTATTTAAAAAAGGTATAAATGATATTTAAGAAGTTGTGATTATTAAGAGCAACAAATAGTTAAATTTCCCTCGTTCGAGTCGACCCCGCGGCGTCTCGTGGAGGAGGCAGTCCGTCACTCCGTCCATCTTCTCGACAAAGCTTAGCTTACCTTTGCTTCCCTTCCAGGAAGGCCGGCCTTTCCCGCCGTCGCCGTCCGCTTGCATCCGCATCCGCATCCGGCTCGCCTCGCCTCCGGAGTCCGCCGGAGGATGGAAACCGCCGCGGCCTCGCCCGCGCCGCGCCCCGCCCAGATCCCCAGATCCACGGCCGTCCGCCCGCCGTGCGCCACCCCCTTCTCCCGCGCCGACTGGCAGACCACCTGCGCCGCCATCCTCGCCACCACCAGTAGCACCAACGCCAAAGTTAATGGCGCCCCGCGGGTGAACAACGACAGCAACAGCAGCATCAAGCCCGCTCTCGCCGACCACGCCGCGCAGCCGCTCGACCTGGATCTGCTCCCCATCTCCAACCTGCCACGCCCGCTCAGCATCACCGACCTCTCCCCGGCGCCCATGCACGGCAGCCAGCTGCGCGTCGCCTACCAGGGTGTCCCGGGTGCCTACAGCGAGGCCGCCGCGGCCAAGGCCTACCCGTCCTGCGACGCCATCCCCTGCGACCAGTTCGAGGTGGCCTTCCAGGCCGTCGAGCTCTGGATCGCCGACCGCGCCGTCCTCCCCGTCGAGAACTCCCTCGGCGGCAGCATCCACCGCAACTACGACCTCCTCCTCCGCCACCGCCTCCACATCGTCGGCGAGGTCCAGCTCCCCGTCCACCACTGCCTCCTCGCGCTCCCGGGCGTCCGCAGGGACCTCCTCACCCGCGTCATCTCCCACCCGCAGGCGCTCGCCCAGTGCGAGCTCACCCTCAACGCCATGGGCCTCAACGTCGCCCGCGAGGCCTTCGACGACACCGCGGCCGCCGCCGAACACGTCGCCGCCGCGGGGCTCCGAGACACCGCCGCCATCGCATCCTCCCGCGCCGCCGACCTCTACGGGCTCCAGGTCCTCGCCGACGGCATCCAGGACGACGCCGGCAACGTGACGCGGTTCGTGATGCTGGCGCGGGAGCCCATCATCCCGCGCACGGACCGGCCCTTCAAGACGAGCATCGTGTTCGCGCACGACAGGGAGGGGACATCGGTGCTGTTCAAGGTGCTCTCGGCCTTCGCGTTCCGCGACATCAGCCTGACCAAGATCGAGAGCCGGCCACACCGGCACCGCCCCATCCGGCTCGTCGACGACGCCAACGTGGGCACGGCCAAGCACTTCGAGTACATGTTCTACATCGACTTCCAGGCGTCCATGGCGGAGGTGAGGGCGCAGAATGCGCTGGCGGAGATCCAGGAGTTCACCTCCTTCCTCCGGGTGCTCGGCAGCTACCCCATGGACATGACGCCCTGGGAATATTCCTCCTCCGCATCATCGCCATCATCGGCGGCCGGCGGCGACACCACCAGCTGATCGATCAACAAGACTGATGCTGCTGCTGCTCTTGATAGTTGAGTACAAGTATCTCAAAAAATGCTCAAATTTTGTTTGTTAATTGCTTCTTTCTTCTTTTTTCCCCTTCAAATTTTTGTGACCAAAATTGGAGAGAGGGGAGGAAGACCTCCTCATGTTTGATTGCGGTTGCTGGTGCGGATTTACATGATGATGTTCTCAGTAAGTCCAATTTACATCTTGGAATGGAAGAGATGCCTAAAACAATCAAAACAACCACCATATTTCTGCTGTCCTGTGATCTTGTCTGCTCAGCTATGTTTGGATTTGCCATTGGCTCTTGTTGCTGAGGAAAATTGAACGAATTCACTGATCGAAATGGCATGCCATTACTTGAGTACACACATAGTACTGTAGATGGCACAGATAGAAGACAGTTTGGTGAGTACTTTGAGAAACAAACATCCATGGCAGCACGTAAGGTTGATGTTGATAGGATGGGGATATGGCTCTGGTTGGTTTGGTGGTTGGGGCTGACCGACAGAGGTAGCCAGGGGAGCCATCTGCAACCACAACTCCATAAGCGGTAGGTGACGTTCAACGGTTGAAATGTGCCTTTTTTTTCTCTTTTAAGGTTATTTATCGGATTATTGAAAAAGCTTATTTACTCTTTAAAAAAAGTTTAGTTTTATTAAAAACCGTTCTTTTTCATTGCATCACTTGTTTTAAGATATTTATTGTATTTATTTTTTAAAAAAATATTGAATTTATTTCTATAATCAAGTTAGTAGGCAACATTATTGGGAACGGACCATGGTGGTGGCGGTCGGCTGCTGTCTTCTCCCGCTTGGCTTTAGCTTAGTTAAGCCCAACCATTGCTGTTACGCAAAACGGAAGCATCAGACATGCTAAAATGTAGTATTACAATGGAGCAATGTGCATCAAGCTACCACATTAACAAGCCACTCGACTTGACCGCATTGTTTCATCAAGTGATTAGTAACATAAGTCATGATTCTGCAGGGACATTTATTAATCCAAATGGTCTCTTTCGTAATATTGACTTATACCAGGATCCATAAGCAAATCATTGAGACCTTTACCAGGATTTATTAGGTGGGAATTGAGATCGCATACTACTGATGCCTACAGTTTCACAATTAGTTACAGAATTGTATAATACTCAGATCTATCATCTGCCGAATTAACAACTTCCGACGACAAAATAATTTTATGCATCACAATGGCAAGGAGGAAGGAACATCGAACTACAATGATGATACCCACATCAAGCAAGAAAGCAAGCCATAAGTAACTAGTTTAATTCTGCCTCCATGATGTTCTATTATCAGTTCTTTTTTAGGTACAAAATCTCTACTCCTCGAAAGATGAAACAAGTTTGCCAAAAACAACAGTAACTCAATGGCAGCGTCACCCATTTCTTTCCCTCGTAATGAAACAATACACTCCTTTTTAACATACAAGATGGCCTTCTATGAACAGAAAGATCACTTCCCTTCGATTGAACCAAAAATACATATATCAGACCCCCGAAGATCTCGATTGCGAGGATGATCGGTTGACAAGGCCAGAGCTGGACTTGGAATTTATTCTGTGTAAGCACCTTATCCACGATTAATGGTGGCTGAGGGATGAACTCAAACATTTGACCAAAATTTACTTGTGCAGCGTGTCAGGCTTTCAACTTCATACTAATCCACCTACATGTCATGGCCGCGACAGCATCATTTCAGCTGCTGCTGCGCATCACCCCTCACGCAGACCCACTTTTATGGCATCATTTCATTTGAGCTTCTGTTAAGCACCAGATTTCCAGCTAATCCACCTCAATCTCATCATTCGAGCTGTTTCTGTTGCTACTGCTTCTGCCCCTGTGTGTGGCAAAATGCTAATCAACCTCCATGCCATCATTTGAGCTTATCGGCATACATCTTGCATGGACTATGGGTACACGCTCTTTACTCTCAGCACTGTCGCCACTGCTGCCTTCTATCTTCGAGGAATCAAAATAGACTGCATCCTTGTACATCCAGTTATCCTTCTCAATGGAATACATGTCATCAAATGACTCTCCACAAAGTGCACAGATAATCTGGCTCTCATCTGCGGGAACCATGAATTCACAAACTTCCTCTGCAGAGCTCAAATCTGCAACAGAAGAAGCAGACTCCAGGACCCTGTTCTGCACTTCATGTGATCTATCGACCCAATTATTTTTGCTAGGGTACCATTTTTCAGGTGCGATACCAGTATTTCTAGTCTCAGGTTGCTTTGATCCATGGCACACAGTGTGCCCAGAGAGCTCTTCTTCAAGTCTGAATCTTAGGCCACATGTATTACATTGATGACTTTGATCATCAAAGAGGGTGCTGATCACATGTGCATGGTACTTGCGGAGCACCTCAGGCTTGAAGTCAAAGCCAATAAGGTCTACCATCTTGATTTCTGCAGGTTCCTTCTTGATTTCAACAGGTTGGTGCACCAGCGCCCTAGTTGGGGCAGATGAGTTTTGATTGGATGTTTCCTTTTTAACTGAAGGTTTGGCAAAAGGCAGAGATTGAGCTGAAGCAGTGTCATCTGGTGTGTTCAGATCTGATTTACGGGGCTGTTGTGGGATCGCTACAGTTGAATCCGCAGAAGGCGAAGAAATCAATCCCTTTGCAACCAGGGAACTGAGAAGACTAGAGAGTGGTGCAGCTTTCTCCGAGGTCTGTGTTGTCGGGCACACAAACGGCGATGAAAGTGGCAACCCAGGAGGCAAAGGTGGGCGCAGAGAGTTTGGTGCCTGAGACTTCAGAGTATCACTAGCTGGAAGGTGCAGGGATGAGGAAGCAGCTGAAAGAGATGTCGAAACATGAGGAGGTGGCCCACTTGGAAGAGGAGGCTGTGCCCTCAAGCTGGCAAGATCATTGGGGTCATTCGGTTTGAATCCACTCTTTATAAGGCCAGCCAACAAATTGCTAGCACTTAGACGATCTGAGCTCACAAGAGTGGAATCACTAGACAGAGATACTTCTTCAGGCTGCCAATGCCCCACACCAACAGAAATAGGCAGCTGGATTGAAGATTTAAATAGCGAAGATGAATTTTCAAGTGAAAAGCTTGCCTGCGGTTGATCAAGTGTCTTGAGATGTGGCTTTGACTGCAGCAAGGAAGGGTGCTTTTCGATCTGCTGGGAGGCATGTGAAGGAGCACCCAGCAGATTAGGTCTGCCCTGAGAAAGTGCAACATTTTGAGCCGAGGCATGAGTTCTTTGGTTATAGTCTTCCGGAGGATTTTGACCCAACTGCGAGAATGATTTGGATGAGTAATCAAGCTCTGCAGGACTTGGGGAACTCTGGCGTGCAAACGATGCAGAAGGTGACTGAACAGGTGGTGAGGAAGTTGACCAATATCTATTCTTTTGCTGTCCTATAGTCTCAGTTGATCTTGAGGCACTTTCTAGGCTTGATCGTCCAGCATAGGCTCCTGACAACCCAACAGGTACAGATGAAGTGATACTTGTTGACAAGGTGCCAGCATAAATGGTAGACCTGTCCACTGGCTGATTGGAAAACACTGATATCCTAGGATCTGACACAATGTCTGGGAGAGGTTTTTCATGGGATAACCAGAGAGAGGAACCACGAGATGACGAGAACGGCTGTCCTTCCGGGAGCATTTCCCTATCAATTCTTAGTTCCACTTCGTGCTTACCATGAAGGTACTCTTCATGATCCTGAACAATTGAAAAAACAATCAGATTATAATCTTGTCCAAAAATAGTGCAAAGATGGAATATGTGTATATATGTCATCAAAATTTAGCATGGCATACATGTAAAACCTAAGATTTTGAGGCAATATTATAAATTGCAAAATTGAGAGCAAACCAGCAGTTAAAACTATCTAACAACATTAGGTACATGTAATTAACTTGCTGTATCTATCAAGTATTGAATATGCTTTTCTAGTATCTTTTTCACATACCATATATGGTGCAATTCTTCTATCTTGACCCGTTGCATTTCCAAATCTTTGGAAGCTATCTAGTTTGTGCAGGTCAGGGTCCAAAGGTCCTCCCGCCTCTGCCCATTTAACCCTTTGAAAGCTTCCAATATTTCCATCATCAGGCATCCATTCTCTTTTTCTTGTGGAACTGGTACCTCCATAATCTGCTCCTTGAGAACGTACATCATCCCACGTGTACTCTTCTTCCTCAGAATTCTTCCAGCTTTTGTTGGATGACGGCCTACCAATCCTATCAGAATTACTAACAGGAGTTGGCAGAAGTGCACTATCTAAACGTACAGATCCTGATGGCCTAACATCCTTGTTTGCATAAAAATTGTTGCGCCTGTCAAACTGTTCTTCAGAAGAACCAACTCCAGCAGTATAATATGGTCCGCCAATTCCATCTTGGCCTTTAGGTTTTGCGCGAACAAGACCAGTTCCCGCAACAGGCTGCTGTGAAATGTTGGAGAATCCAAGGACCCTCATATCTCTATCTTGCTTTTCATGAATAGGATTGCTAAAAGGGTCCCTTTGTGCCCGCTGTACGTTCTGCATATCAAAGCCAAATAATAACAGATGCATTATATATATAACAAAGTAAGACATCTAAGCACTTATCAAACGGTGAACTTACAGTCCTAGAGTTCAAAGCATCCAACCGCCGCCCTGCACCTCTATCAACAGCTGTCCTGCTAGGCCTCTCAATATCATCACCAGAATCGGATATTGTAGTAGTCTTGGCCCCAGCTCCCAGTATCCCCTGTCCCTGTACAGAGTGAGGGGAGAATAGAATGAGGTGAAAAAACTCACGAGTGATGTGGTAGTGTAAAGCACCAGTTACAATGCTATGAACATATCTATATTTTTTCAATGGGAGCAATATCTATCATTGTCTTAATATGATACTCAAGATGACAAGAGCATTGAATAGCTACATCTACAGAATTTCAAAAAACAAGAAGTTGGCTTGCCTTATTTGGTTGCTGGAGCTGCTGCCTTGCTTCCAAATATTTTGGGTTCACATGAATGCTGTGGGATGGACGATTGGATTGAGAATCAGGCTTTGATGGTGCAGCGCCTGATGATCCATTAGTAGATGATTGAAAGCCAAGTTCCTTCTCAATCACTTGGAGTGAAGCTGGAGAAAACACTCCTTTCCATGTTCCAAATAAGTGTCTCATGCTATTGTGTACGGAAGAATCAACCTGTTTATATGCTTTGCAGAACACCTACAATAACAAGGAACCGCTCAAGAAAACTAAGGTTCATCTCATACAGAAAGAAACCAAGATTCATTATTTTTCCATGAAGCTGGTAATCTCAACTATCAGGTCAACAAAAAAGGCTAGAAGAGCAAGAAGGATTATTTACTAACCTCAGGTAATCTTGCAGAAAAATGTTTAACATAATCTTTTCCAATATTTTTGACAATACTGTCGAGTAGATACAGAGATGGTAGCTTCTGTTCACTTGGAACCTACAAGAACAAGCAGCCAACAAAATGAAATAGCATACTACCTATAAGAATACAATTACATAAGCAGATACTATAGGTTTGCAATGAAAAAAGAGAATCACAGAAATGTTAATGTGATACAAGTACAACAACGGAAAACCTAGTGTCACTGCTATAATAGTTGTGTCTCCAAGACTAGAAAAATCTGCTACACAACAGACCAATACAAATTTTCTTTATGACCCTCCCATAGAGAAGGCCCAATGTTTTTCCATCTTTTGTTTAGTTGAGTTACATCTACTTGTTGAGAAGTCCAACAACATTTTGTTCAAACACAAGAAACATGTGAAGATAATGAGCCTAGCTGAAATGCAAGAGTTATCAGTAGGCATCATCACCTAGGAAGAGCAGAGGCTACAAAAGAAGTGAACAGTGCGAAAGCCATCTAAGTTAAGTAGCCAGCAACTATACAACAACACCAACCAGCGTAGGCCACTTATGAAGTGCAGTATTTCCACATCCTCTCATCATAATTTATACAGTTTCACCTTTACAGGAACACGCTAAAGAGTTCAATCATAAATATGGGTTTCTGAAATCTGGATCCATCTTGTGTGCAACGGTGGAGATGAGGTACACAATTTGAGAATATTATCAGCATGAGAACATTTTAACATGCAGTGCAGCACAAATCTGGGGATCAGATAGTGGAAGAGTAGGAATGAAACTGAAGCCTGCATGGTACAGTTTGCAACCATAAGCCGATACTTATGATATTTTCTAGCATCACTGAACACTTGCATAGGGTGATAGAGCCCCACCATTAATATTCTTTTGCCATGACGAGTAAGTCTAATATTCATACAGTGAATGATATCGCGGGCATAAAATTGTCACACGGTAACTTGAAATGGATTCCACAACGGTAAAGCGTATAGCACCATGTGCCTTTAACGTCATACAAGAGTAGTGCATGGGCACGCGCACATAGAAAGGGATAGGATGTAAGAGAGAGATTCAGTCCATAGCGATACACTCATTACCCTGATATTTGCATACATCAACATAGGCGAAATGCGGGTGCTTTAAACCTTTCGTTAGAAATTAGGTGATCTTTGGGCAACAACCACAGCACAGGGATCTCGATTAGCTATGTTGTTATGTAGACTAGAATACAAGATGGCTGCTCATGGGAGCACGTTTGCTGTATCTAGCACAAGACGTACATGATATATGATACTGGTATACTAAGTAACACAGGACGCGAAAGGAGTTTTACATGGAGAAAGGGGGTACGGAATGGAATAACATAGCGGAAGAGAAGGTTAAAGGTCACCTCGAGGATGTTGGCGCAGATGAGAGAGGCGATGGGCTTGGCGGCGTGGAGGTTCTCGCCGGCGATGATGGTGAGGTTGGTGATGATGGGCTTGGAGTTGAAGGTGAGCTCCCCGAGGGCAGTCCGGTACTGCGCGACGAGCTCGTCCACCTGCGCCTGGTCGACGGCGGGGGCGGGGGCGGGGGCGGCGGAGGCGTTGCCATTGGCAGCGGGGTAAGATCTGGGATCCCTGGGGGCGGGGCCCGGGTGCTGGGCGAGGCGCGGCTTCTTGGGGTCGGGGGCGGCGGATCTGCGGGCGGAGGCGGCGGAGGAGGGTGAGGTCTCCATGGGGGCGGCGGAGGCGCGCATGGTCTAGGGTTTGGGGGGCATGAGCATGTGAGCGGGCGGAGCTAGGGTTTGCGAGGTGGGCAAGCGAGGCGAGGCGAACGGTGTAATTGGATGGGCGGAGGAAAGGGGGGGAGGCACTGCAGGCAGCTGTTTGGTTTTCGGTTGATTTCCTTTGCTTGTCAACACTCAGGAGTCAGGACTCACCACGTGAGGAGAGGAACACACGAGGAGGAAGAAGGATGAATCGATTTGCATGCAGTATGGAGAAATTAACATTTGCATATTTGATTTTTTTTATGCTTGATTTGGGATCTCTTTCTTTGCCTTTTCTTTTCTTTTTTCCTTCTTTATGTGTACGGTTAATTTGGTTATAGAAAGCTAAGTAGCCTGATTGACTTTGTTTGGAAAGGCTATATAATCTTGTTAAGATTTGTATCTTCTCATTAATACTTTTTCAGGCAGTAATCATGCAACCACGATTTTTTCCTCTCCGATAGGCAAATCTAACAAACGAAGTTGTAGGCTGCATGAATAGCCAAAGTTCATGAACCTCTCCGATGTTTCTCAAACATGGCAAAATCTCAACCACCGCGAGCACACCGCGTCACCGTCAATGAGAAATTCGATTTACTGTCCTCTCATTTCCTCTTCTTCTCGCATTCCCACCCACCTAAAACCCTGGTATGTGGTATCTAGAGAAGGAAGCAACCACGACACTCAAATCCCTACTCTTTGCCTCGCCCACGTGAGCCTCTAAGCACAACACGCCACCTCCACCAAGGCCGGTGCCGATCTAGACCAGGTGTCCACCAACTGCACCGGGGCGATGGGTAAGGAGCCCAAGGGTAAGGCGTCGCCTAGGAGGAAGGAGGAGTAGCAGCCTGTGAAGAAAGACGTTTGCTAGGAGCCAGATTAGGGGCTTGTTTGGTAGGGCTCCAACTTGTAAATTTAACTTTAGGAGTTAGGTCTAGAGTGAAGTTATGGAGCTGCCAAAACCCAGCTCCACCTCTCTAGTTCATTTTGTGAGAGCACTTTAGCCAGCTTCACTTTATTTTTGGGTGGAGCTGAAATTGTTTTGTTTGAGTTCCAACTCCAGGAGAGGTAGAGCTAGAGCTAGAGTTGTGCCAAACAGATTCTAGGAGGAGACCGAGAATCTGGAGCAGGAGCAGGTGCTTTCAGGAGAAGAGGGAGCCCGACAAGGCACGTGCTGGCGGGGGCAAGGAAGCGGGCGGTGCAGCCCAGCAGGATCAATGCCGATGGCGACCACAAACCAAAGTTTCTCGGTGTGCCTTCCCAATGAGGCACGCGTCACGTGGTGGTAGTGCTATAAGCGCAACGCTAGAGTTCCATTTGCCTCATCGTGTAAGGATTGTAGCGCGTGCATGCCATCCTATGGTGCTAGGAGATAGAGGGAGAGGAAGAGAGGAAGTGGACTCCTCCTCAACTGTTGCCCAGAGTACATGAGTAGTTTGTTTACTTCCTAAGCTTTGTGTTGTGAACACTAATTAGATCGAGTTCTAATTTTAAGGTCATGGACTATTGGAATAGTAAAAATGGATTTGCTAAATGGCATTCGGTAGAAATTTGGAGATGAATTCTTATAGATTTTGGACCATCAGATCCGCACCAAGATTCATGCCTAGGAATTCTTCTCCTCCGACTCCAGCGAGTTCCTCCTCTTCTCCGGCGGCGGCGACACCCTTACCTTCGGTAGGGGACATATGGATTAGGGTTTGGGGAGGAGGAAGAGGGGATTTCCCCAGGGCTTAGGGGGATGGTTGTGGGTGGCAGAGGACTGGTGGTGGACACGTGCGGGTGGCGAGGCAGCCCGACGAAGGCGGCGGAGCCATGAGGTTGGTAGCGGGAGAGCCGACATTGGCGACGGGGGCAAACGTCGAGACTGACGGTTAGGAGGTGTTGGAGGTGTTGGAGGATTCGGTAGCGAGGAGCCACCGGAGACGGCGAGACGAGGGCACCTCACCGCCACTGCCTTGAGGAGGAGAGGAGGAGGAGGTTGGCCGGGGGGAGGGGGCTCGCTAGCGTCGTTCACTCGTTCTGCCTAGCCGATGAGGCAAGGGGACAACGCGTTGGGTGGGGGAGGCAGCAATGTTAGAGGGCGGGCTGTGGGAAAAAATGAAGAGGGAGGAAAATGATAAGGTTACTGTATGCACAAATGTTAAAAGCATATCAAGTATCCAACAGGTCCAAAATTCGCATGATATGGGGGTGAGATTTTGTCACAAATTGTGTAGGCAGTCCCAGTTATTTATGGTTCACAGGTCATGGATCTGGTCGTTCGGCCGGGCTAGGGAATGAGAGGAACGAGCATCGCGAGAGTGTTTTGACGATGGCGCGCGTGGCAATCAGATTGTGAAGATTTCATTTTCTTTCTGAGCATGGAAGTTATAGCAACAACATCACTACATGTGCTGAAATATAACTATAAACATCTTTTCTTTTCAGAAAAAAAGATTATCAAGTCATTGAGCTTAAAAAAACTCTGCTAATTTGCAGCCTCAGATTGAACCAAATAATTTGATATGCACAGACGCCGGCGCCTGAGTATGCACAATCTGATACACAAAAAGTCAAAAAGTACAGGCAAGCGGATCCGCTTGGTGCTCGGAATGCCAGTTAATGGCACCTTCAATACTGCAATTACCTAGAGGAAAATTAAATGGGCGCAAACAAAGTTATATTGTACATTTTGGATTGTGGTTTGCTTTTTTTTTTTTGCGGGGAGCATTGTGGTTTACTTAACTGTGTACTAATAGACAGCCCAAAAGGACAACAAGTGTTCAGCTTCCCATTCACATAGATTGCCTTGTTTTTTCTGTCATATTGTACATTTCGGTCCACAGCACATCACACAAATAATTCAACATCTTACTACTTGCCAAATAATTCAACCTTTAATCCAAATGGGCAGTTGTATGTTGTATTGAGCATTTATCAAATTCTTCTTTAGCATATTTTTCCCAATGGCATGGAGTAGTAAGAAAAAACAGAATGCCAAGAATGTGATGGCCTATGTACATGAAGAAGAAATGTAGGTGCAGTTGAAGCCTTTAACAAACATAGTGCTGAAATTGAGATGCAAGCATAAGCATCAGGTAGACAGGTAGAAGACATTAACAATGCAGCCATTTGGGTTTGCACTTCATCAGGCATTTGCTGTGTCAGTCAAGAACACTAAATATATACAATTGCTTTGTTTCGATGCCAGCCAGCAACCATCCCATGGACAAGTAGAGAGTATTTTGACTGGATAGTTCATTTCTCTGTGAATGAATCACAATTCAATTTATTCTGAATTGCAGAACATCTTTGAAGTTGAAGAGTAATCTGTTACCTGTTCTTGCAGATGGTTCTGGTGAAGAGTCCCTCTTCTTCTTTTAACCATGTAACTTTATAACCCTTCATTTCTATCAATGAAATGGCTATAAGGTAGAGCTGGCTCTACCTTCTTACGTCAAAAAAAAAAGCTTCTAGCATTGTCCATAGTCCATAGTCCATTTCAGTAGACAAAAAAGAAGATGAGTGACCACCTACATTCATACGTCATCACAGAATTCAGCCATCAGTTAAAATAACCGATGGATGTAGAATGTACGTCTAATTTTGCACTCACATCTTATCTTGTTGCATGCACAAGCAGTACAGTTCCGCCAGCATCTCCTAGTTAACCTCAGGCACCACCATCTCTGCCGGAAGCAAAAGCCATCAGATTCAGTACTCTTTGACACCAAAAGGTCGTCACAGATCTAAGATTTTACAGGAAGATTAGAAGGAAGTTAGCTGCAATCCTGGGGGATGCTCACATTAACAAGGATAAAGGAAGATCTAAAAAGTTCACCAAGGCACAAATCCTCATCCTTGATTCAGAAAAAAATTTCTACTTTGTAAATGAACTCTTATTTCAAAGAATTAATCACAAATCCTCATCCTTGATTCTGAACAACAAATATTGATTGATCATTTTTGCCTCGATCAGTAGTAGCATTCAGTTCAGTGATACCGAATCAGTGAAAGGGAAGACAAAACTCTTCAGAAGGTCATCAGTGTCAGCTTTACTTAAGAATGTGTGATCGATAAAATACGTTGCTCCATTTTTTTGTTCTTAATCGCTATACGGCGAGTATTTTATTGATGGGCAAGACCATGGCCAGAAGGCAACTCGGGCACTCCTCCTAGTCCTAGGTGGAATAATTTCATCTGTCGATCCAAACAGGTCTGAATTTGGTGGTTTCAGAGATGCAGGTCCAGGTAGGTAGTTAGTGACAGAAGTATCTGAAGTTTTTATTGGGCTAGAACCTTGATACGGCTCCAAGAATTGACTGACAAACTGATCCGTTAATGGATATACAGTCATACAAGCAGGTACTCTACTAGTAGTATCAAACAAGCGTGCAATTCGTCAGAGAATCTAATAATTCCAATAAAACCAAGGCCATGGTATTATCTGATGAGGTCGAACATAGAATGTACTAGCAAGGCCATGAATACTGCAAGATACTAATTAGATAAGCAAGTTTGCTGAGTGAAACCAGTCACTGTATCCTAGATCACAAAGTTTTAACTTAATTATCGCTGTAAACAATACAATATATGATCGAGTGAAGCTGCCAACATAATTCCTGGGTGTTAGCTCTTGTGGTTGACGATCCTACTCTAGCCAAGGTACTGTGCTAGGTGGCCTCATCAGTTTACATCTTCAAGTTTGTTCCATTCAAAAGTTCTGATAAAACATACCCCCTCCATCCTAAAATATAACAATAGAGTACTCGATTAAACACCACCTAAAACTATGGACAGACCTGTTGATTGCCAAGGCTATCCAGGGCATAACAAATGTTGATTGCAGTCAGTCGATTTCAGATTCACGATTCACATTTGCAGAAAACCAAAAGCTGCGAGAAAAACCAAATTGCAGCAGAAAAACAATTGGACTTAAGACGCCCAACGCAACCAGGAGGTACACATCCATAAATCGTGAGCAATTTGACACCACCGAGAGGACCATACGGTTTACAACCTCGCTACATTGATAAGAAATAAACAGGGGCATAAATAAGAGCACACACTTAAGATTGTGCTATAGATAGAACTATATTCATCCTTGCTACAAAATACCAGCAATACCCCCTCATAAATAGAACAGATAAAACAATAGATAATCTAGCCATTATATAACACAACAGCAAGGCATGAAGATGCACCACACACTCAAGTGATTAGAATCCATCTCCACACACTTAGCCATGACCCTCATCCCAAAAACAAGTCCAAGTCCAAGTCCAAGTCCATGTTATCCTCTCCATCACTCATACTTGTTCCAGAATTCTGTTGATGTCCACCTTTCCAAGAGGGAGGAGACAGATGCACCATACGGGTCTGCTTCTTGTGAGAAGGCACGGTCAACACAACGCCTTGTCGTTTTAGGTTACCCTTTATACCTGCAGCCAGCGAAATATTTAGTGACAAATAAAAAACTGGCTCAATGACAACTAAATAGTAGCTCTCATCTCTATCCTTTTCCTCTAATAAAATTCCATAGCGAAACAATCAACCTAGGTGATGTGCTCTTTCTGTGAAAGCACAAGTCAGTTTTTGTTTCCACCATATGTTTGTTAGGTAATGTTTTGCAATCATAGAAGGCGGCATCCATTTTAAAGTCATATCTGTACTGCCATTTAACTGGACATTGCTCATAAATCCCATTCCCATTCCCATTTATTTGAGTATCTGTGTAATATGTTTTATCAGCTCACCATAAGTGTTCCCAAGTCAGCTGTGTCAAGTATCTTGTTAACACCAGAGAAATATTAGCATCCTGAACTGGAATATCATGTGTCGCAATGCCATAGAAACAGGGCTATCATTCCCTACAGTGATGTCCCTTGTTCTTGTTAACAAAGACAAAAACACGTATTTTTCCAATTGATTAGCCCATATATATGCATCGATCTAATAGGTTTGATATTCTTATCAATTATAACTTCAGGTTTGCTATTTATGAAAGCAGGCAAGGTTATGATGGTTAGCAATGGAACTGACCACAGAGTTAGGGATGAACCAGTAGAACTAATAACTAATAATTACCTGGAGACGTACGAAGATAGTCTGATATCTTACTGCTCATGTAGGCAAAGCCAATTCCAAGAGTTCTTTCTGCGCCAAACTCAGCCACATCTTTTAGCCCAAGCATCATCGTCCCATTGGTCAACCTTGGCCATGAAGCAAACAATGTCATCAGAGTGCAAGCTGAGCGTTGGATGACCCACATGAAGTCTCTCCAAGGTTGGCTGAGGTGTGCCTTGGTCATCCAAAAGCTTAGGCAGCAACGCAAAATTCATCTTGCTGTCATCAACAGAGAGATCGGAAGCAGTGATTTTGCAGTCCTGGCGCCAACCTTGCTTCCAGGGATTGGTGTGTGGTGCACTCCAGGTGGCAGCAGTCCAACCTTGAGAGATGGTGGAACCTGGCCTGACATGAACCTGCATCTCGATGTACTTGATCCGACCTTGGACAAGGGCAATGTCACGAAGAGGCCTTGGAGAGCCTGTTAACGAGTCGTTGGGGTTGAGCGGCGGCGGCAGCGGGAAGTAGCGGAGCTTAGTGGTGTGGAGAAGGTCGCAGAAGAATTACCACGGTAGAAGTCGACCCAGCCCATGGTGCTCGCTTTCCCTCCAGTGGTGATTGCCTTGGTATTGACATGGGTGAATGATGGGTCGACCAGGCCATGGAGGGAGAGTGGATGGCAGGTCCAAGCATCAGCGCCGGAGCGGTAGAGGTGGAGGGCATACTCAAAGTATCCTGATTCGAAGGTGTTACATAGTGCAGCGACGATGTAGGTACCATCGGAAGGAGAGCCGCAGCGCAGGATGCCAACCTCGTTGTCGATGGCATGGGGCGGGACCGCGGGAGCAAGCGCAGTTTCGGGGTTGGGGTGGTGGCCTGGTACACCAACACCAAGTAGTCATGTCATCTGCTCTTGAAGCGGCTGTTCCTGCTCCCTAAGGCGACGCGGAGGAGGACGAGATCGGCCTCCGTGGCCATGATGGTGGGCTCGGCGGTGAACTTGTAGGGATCCAATCCAGGGCAGTGGACGCACATGTAGGAGACGCGCGGCGGAGGCGCCGTCCGCAAGGATACCTCGATGGCCTGGCCGCTCCTGGTTTCGGACCTGGCGGTGGTGGCGTTGCGGTGGCTGGCAATGAAGGCTCGGTTGTCGAGGAGGACCCAAGGTGTAGTCGCCGCCGCAGCCGCAGCCGCAGCGCCGTGGGCCGGCGGCCACAGGGATTCCTCCATGATTGTCCTCTTCGACCAGTCATCGCTCTCGCCTCCAGCCATCTGCTACGCCTAGCTCCGACTCCGACGACTCCCCCGGCCTGGAATTTCTACACCTTGCGCATTAGGGGAGGGAGATGGAGTGGATCGGGGGAGGAAGAGTTTGGATAGATGTGGGATTTGGGAAACGGAGTAATCTAGCCTAGCCGCCTTTCTTGTGCCTGGAATTGAGGAAGAAGATGAGCGGAAGGAGATGATTTTTTTAAAAAAAAGAAACTGGAAGAAGATGGCCGCGGCCGGGATACTAGTACTGATAGCAAAGGTGTCCGTGCGTTGCTAAAGTGAGGGTAATTTTAATATTTTATGTGTATTTTATATTGCACGCTAGTGGATGAATAGCCAAATACAAATACATATCACACAAACAGAATATGAATCATGTGATAAGATAAGATAAACTTGTACATCTTAATTCATATAAGTTTTAAAGGATTTTTAACATGAGTTCCAATCTCATGAAAAGTTTTTTATGAGTTTATTTCTCTCATCTAATTCCTACGTTTTTCTGTGGTTCAATCAAATTATTATTCCTATATTTTACAATTCTCTGTTTTAAAGTTGAATTCCTGTCAGAATCTTATATTTTTTCTATTCCTTCGTTTTCTCAATCCTTTGATTTAATCCTTTGATTCAAAGAAACCCTTTTTTGTTGGGGAGAGAAAATCCCATGTTGTCTTGAGTACACAGGACTCGATGGTAGATAAAAAAATTAAAAAAATACCGAAATCGTGCTTAGTATTTTAGCGCATAAAAAGTATTCCTTTGTACACAAAGAATCCTACAATACCTCCCTGCCATTCACACCACCAGACGTAAATTTAACCGTGCTTTTTTAGTATAAGCATCTATAGTTTGTTCACCGAGGATTAACCGAAAAGAAAATACTTTAGTGCCCCATGTTAAATGATGGATGAACAGAAATAGGAGGATAGTTAAGAGGTAGGATGAAAAGAAATTTTAAAAAAGTGATTAATTAATATGGTAAGTAGTAGTGTATGAATACTTATATTATTGGACAAAATTGAAATGTTTATACGGTTAGACGAATCGTGTACGCCTATGGCCACATCGTGTACCAAATTGGTTTATGATGGAATGCAGATAGTAGCTTCATGATATATGGGTAGAATTAAACTACGGTATTGTCTTAGGAGTTTTGCATGTTAGCCCTTTGATATTTCTATCATAGTCTATGCTCTTCTACTTTTCTTATTTAGAAGCAAGTTCAAAATTTTACATTACTAACCCTGGAAAGCATGAAGTACTATAAAGTTAATATCAAAGTACACGTTTACTCGGAAGCGCATGGGCTGCCGTCGTAGTTATAACGGCAGGACTGTTGCGAAATAAACAAGAGCACACTCTTAAGATTGTGCTATATAGATAGAACTATTCATCCGCTCTACAAAATACCAGCAGTACCCCTCATAAACAGAACTGATAAAACAGTAGATAATCTAGCCATAAGTTAATTAACAGCAGCCAGGCATGAAGATGCACCACACTTAACCATGCCTCATCCAAAAAAACATGTCCAAGTCCAAGTCCATGTTATCCTCTCTATCATCCATACTTGTTCCGGAATTCTGTTGATCTCCACCTTTCCAAGAGGGAGACAGATGAACCATACGGCTCTGCTTCTTGAGAGAGGGTACGGTCAACACAATCCCTCGTCGTTTTAGGTTACCCTTTATACCTGCAGCCAGCAAAATATGTAGTGACAAATAAAAAACCGGCTCAATGACAACTAAATAGCTCTCATATCTACCCTTTTCCTCTAAAAATTCCAAAGCAAAACAATCAACCTAGGTGACATGCTCTTTCTGTGAAAGCACATGGTCATGATGCAGTTTCCGTTTCCACCATCTGTTTGTCATGTAACATTTTGTGATTATAGAAGAGGGCATCCATTTTACAGTCGTATATGTAATGCCATTTTACTGGGCATTGCTCATAAATCCCATTCCCTTCAATGATTTATTTGCATGTATCTCAGGTTGTATCTATGTAATACTCCCTCCGTTTCATATTACAAGTCGTTTGATTTTTTTCCTAGTCAATCTTTTTTAAGTTTGACCAAGTTTACAGAATATTATAATAATATTTTCAACACAAAACAAATATATTATCAAAATATATTCAATGTTAAATTCAATGAAACTAATTTGATATTTTAGATGTTTCTAAATTTTTCTACAAACTTGGTCAAACTTAACAAAGTAAAAAAAGTCAAATGACTTATAATATGAAACGGAGGGAGTATGTTTCATCAGCTGAGAAAAGGTGTTCCCAAGTCAGCTGTGTCAAGTATCTTGTTAAGACCAGACAATATTAGCATCCTGAACTGGAGTATCATGTACACCCAATGCCATAGAAACAGGGGCATCATGCCCTACAGCAATGTCCCTTGTCCTTGTGAGCAAAGACAAAAACAGATGTTTCCAATTGATTAGTCAACATATATATGCATGTGCATCAATTTAATAGGTTTGATATTATTGTCAATTATAACTTACAGGTTTGCTATTTGTTAGCAGTGGAACGGACCACCGGAGTTAGGGAGGAAGCAGTAGAACAAAAAAAACAATTACCTGGAGCCGTACGAAGATACACTGATATCTTACTGCTGATGTAGGCGAAGCTAATGCCAAGAGTTCTTTCTGCGCCAAACTCAGCCACATCTTTTAGCCTCTTGTTCTTGGTGTCAAGAGCAAGCACCCAAGCATGGTCGTCCCATTGATCGACCTTGGCCATGAGGCAAACAATGTCATTGGACTGCAGGCTGAGCGTTGGATGGCCCACATGAAGTCTCTCCAAGGTTTGCTGAGGTGTGCCTTGTTGGTCATCGGAAAGCTTAGGCAGCAACTGAAAATTGATGGTGTTGCCATCAACAGAGAGATCGGAAGCAGAGAGCTTGCAGTCCTGGCGCCACCCTTGTTTCCAAGGATTGGTGGACCTCCCCACATGGTAGCAATCCAACTAAAGATTTTTATTCCAGTGGGCACAGCTATGATCATGGTAGCTGCGGTGAAGTAGGCACGCGTATCAACGTCTAAGCCCACAGTAAACATATGATGAGCCCAAACTAGAAATCCAAGAACACCTATACTTATCATGGCATAAACCATGCCTAGATACCCGAAGACCGGTTTTCTTGAAAAGGTCGATACGATATGACTAATAATACCGAATCCAGTCAGAATGAGAATATACACCTCTGGATGACCGAAGAACCAAAAGAGATGCTGGTATAATATTGGGTCTCCCCCTCCTGCAGGATCAAAAAAGGTTGTATTAAAGTTTCGATCGGTTAATAACATTGTAATTGCCCCTGCGCAACAGTCCAACCCTGAGAGGTGTATGTGCCATTGATGGTGGAGCCTGGCTTGACATGAATTCGCATCTCGGTGAAGTTGATTCGACCTTGGACAAGAGCAATGTCGCGAGTAGTCCTTGGACATCCACCTATCAACTTGGTGTAGGCACTGAGTGGTGGCGGCAGCGGGAAGTAGCGGAGCACAGGGCTGCTGGCGGCGGTGTCTGCCCAGGGAAGAAGGTCGCAGAAGAGAATACCACGGTATAGATCGACCCAGCCCATGGTGCCAGTTTTCCCTCCAACCGTGATGGTGTTGGTATTGACATGGTTAAATGATGTTGGATCGACCGAACCATAGAGGGAGAGTGGATGGCAGGTCCAAGCATCTGCGCCGGAGCGGTAGAGGTAGAGGGCATACTCCAGGTCCCCTGATTGAAAGGTGTTACAGAGCGCCGCGACGATGTAGCTACCGTCGTCAGGGCCGGTATGGGCGTGCAGGCCAAATCTTGTGGGATCATGGCGACGCCTAACCGAGCCACAGCGGAGGATGCCAACCTCGCGGTCGAAGAAGCTGCAGACAGCAGCAGGGTGCGGGATCAAGCGCAGCGACGGGGTGTGGGTGGTAGCCTGGTACATGAACAAGTCGCTGCATTTGGTATCGAAGCAGTTATCGCGAGGGCCAATGGTGACGCGGATGAGGACGAGGTCGGCCTCCGTGGCCATGATGGTGGGCTCGGCGGCGAACTTGTAGGGATCCAATCCAGGGCAGTGGACGCACATGTAGGAGACGCGCGGCGGAGGCGCAGTCGAGAAGGATACCTCGATGGGCTGGCCGCTCCTGGTTTTAGACCTGGCGGTGGTGGCGTTGCCGTGGTGGTTGGAGATGAAGGCGACGTAGTCGAGGAGGACCCAGCTTGGTCTCGCCGCAGTAGCGCCGTAGCCGCCATGGGTCGGCGGCCGCAGCGTCACGTCCATGATGTTCCTATCCATCGCCTCCCAGTCATCACTCTCATCTCCTCCCATAATCTCAGATCTATCGCGGACGACGACTACTCACCTTGGGAGGGAGGGGAATCGGGTCGGATTGGGAGCCGCGTGACGGAGGATTTGGAAAGCGGAGTGACCTAGTCGCCGCCTCGCCGGACTGAGGAAGAAGAGTGTGGCCGCCGGATTGAGAAGGAAGGGAAGGGACGGGAAGGGAGGGGGAATGGCGGGCCTGGGCCGCCGGAATCCCCGGGCTACCAAAATCTCTCGCTCTTTTATCCATACATATTGGTCGAGTCCAAGCCCAAACCCAAATCCGAATCCAAATCCAGGAATTACCTATGCTGGGCTCACCGCTCACCTATAATTAGTTTACACTACTTACTGCAAATAAAATAAAATTACCTTACGTTACAACAGAAGAAGAAGTGATTAAAGACAGAGCATAGTAATCGGTAATTAAAACCGAGTATTTAGAGATAAAGATAATAATAAAGATGGAGAAAAGAAGTAGAGAAAAAACTTTGAGGTTTTTTCTTTATAAAAGTCTCTTGGAAAACCAAACCTAAAACCGGTTAAATATAATGGACAAAATTTTCATATAATTTGACACATGCACATGGGCTCACTCGGAGCAAATGATGTGACCATGGCTACTATAGATACAACCGTTGATCACATCATAGGTCAAGCCATATAAATTCCGGAATCCAATTCGGCCACCCGCAACAGCGTTGACTTCAAATAGCCGTCAAATATGCATACGAGCTCTATTTTTGGCCCATGAGTACTTGATGAAAAACTCTTAGAGTCCTCTTTCCAATGGATCCAGTCTCATCTCCAAATTTCATTCTAGTCGACCGCAATCAAAGAAACAAAGTACTATGTCACCTATAATGGGCCTATGAGCTTGTAACTTCATCTGTGACCCTGGCCCATGTGAGGTGCGACCCAATCTGGTAGAGCACGACCCTAGGAACCCCTTGGTCGTCCTCCCACCTCTTTAAATAGCTAGGTACCCCTTTAGGATTTCTGGGGTTTTGTTAGATTAAAGTTTTAGTCATTGCTACTTTACTTGTAGTTACGTGTGTCGACTAAACCACCTAATTACTTGTCTTCGGAATCCCACCTTATCGTGAGCTTTAATTCCTATTTACAATTCAGATTGTTTTTATCTTGTTCTTGCTTGTTTCTTCGATTTGCTGCAGGAATAAGATTGGTTTGCACCGGCAAGATCAACAACCCACGTAGAGGTATATCGATCGCTAAGGCGCAACACAACAACGTCTTGTACTGTTGTAGTCGGATCGTCAATGTTTCTCCCAAATCGTAACTATCATCAACTCACCGAAAGATCAGGCCAACCAGATCCCTGAGCATACCAAGTGAAACTCAGGGTTTATCAGCAAACCAACGAAGTTAACACGTGAACTGCATATGGGCTTTGTTGTGGTGGTAGCTTTTGCATGCATGCAATAGGCTGCGACAATACGGCTGACTGGTGGGATCTGTGCACCATATTCCACTTAATCATGCTGACGGAGCGTGACGCTCCTCACCGGGAGACCGCGCGGGCCCCCCTTTGCCGGTTCGGTCGGGGGCGCTAGGTGAGGTTCTTCGCCCTCGATCTGTGGAACGTCAGCGAGAGAGGAAACGCACAAGACGCGGGCGACGTAGACAGGTTCGGGCCGCTGAGAAGTGTAACACCCTACTCCTGTGTTCTGGTGGATTTGGGGGTCTCCAACAATACACAGAGAGTTCGGTCTTCAGAGCGTATTTGCCGGAGTCCTCCCTCTCTTTCCTAGGCTTGGGCCTCCTTTTATTTGGCAAGGGGTCACCACATGGGCCTCAAGCTGCCTAAGAAAAGAAACATTCTTTTTACAATGAGGGCTAGTCTACAGCCGGAAGTGACCTCTGACAGGCACGGTGCACGCCTCCTGCCCCGCTCGCCAGCTCTCCCGGTGGACGCCCGTTTCAACCTTCATTAAACGGCAAGCGACTTCCTTGCCACGCTTGCGCTGAAATCTGGAATGGATCTGACCGGGACTGACATACCAACTCCAGGAGTTAGCATGCCGGCTCCGGCTAGGGATGAGAGCCAGGAGGCTCTCATCATTCTGACGGGACGGGGCGAGGCGTGCCACCGGCCGCCTGTCGCCACCTAACCCGCGATCTGACCGGTCTGTGACCGGTCACACACCGCGACCGGTCACGGACCGGATAAGCGTGCGCTGCGCCGCATTAAATGCGGCGTGGCGCGCTCGCCTGATCCGCTATAAATGCGGTTAGGTGAGCCCTGCTGTGCTCACCTAACCCACACACGTGGCGCCAAAATCACAGGGGGTCGGGGCGCCCCAGCCCTCGGGGCCGAAACGGGAGCGGCCCGACCCCTCGGGGAGACAGAGGGAGGGGTGGCCACGTCACCCTTGGGCCCGACCCCTGTCACGCCCGGAAATTTTCCCAAATTTCCAGACCATTTTGTGTATTAAGTCCCTGTCCAGGCATCAACCAGGGTACACAAAACGACAAATCAATAAACAGATCCAAACGTAAATAAAGCGATAAATACTTACAACAGAGGCACTTAGTCCTCACACCAAAAAGAAAACAACAGCGGAAAGAGACGATCCTAGCGGGGCTTCAGCTCCACTCCACAGGCAAACTCAACTGGGGTCTGAGCCTTGGTCCTTTAACTTCATCTTCAACTCAGAAGTACTAAACTTCTGAAAAAGGGGAAAAATAGCAAGATTGAGTACAACCACCGTACTCAACAAGCCACACCAACGATGCAAACATGCACAGGGGAGACAAAGGGAGGCTTGTGGCTATTTGCAGAAAAGCGGTTGAAAACCTTTACATTTTAAAACAGTAAAACAGTTGCTTAGTTAAGACAATATTAAATCTCCACTGAACAACGCTACAACCACGTTGAACAGGCCCAACCATTCCACCTGAACTACACCAGTTCATTAAGTCAAATTAATTAAACATGTGGGACTAANTTTTTTTTTATTTAATCAATTAAATGAAGTTTGTGACTTTAAAATTATTTCTTTAGCTCCAAAAATTCACGAAAAATTTTGGAGAGTACTTTAAGGCACAGAGAATATTACAAAAATATTTCCGGCCATGATTTTTAAAGGAAATTTTTGATTTCCTTGCTAATTTCACTTGTTTAAATTGCTTTAAATTTTTATTTAATTTCTGGAAAATGTATTATTAGGTAATTTTTAATCCCGATCGAAAATCGGGGCGTGACAAATCTACCCCCCCTTACAGGAATCTCGTCCCGAGATTCGGGGTTGGCTAGAAAGAAAGCTGGCAAGGGCAGGGTTGGACTGGCTTGCAGACTTCCGCGGCTTCTTTCTGACTTTGACCTAGCTGATTGATTAACCCATCTTGAGCGACTGACCCTGTTGGCATCCAGCTCGATGTTCCGTTTCTTGGCCAAAACTGCACTGGTTGGTTCTGTCTGCTCTGACCCTGATCTGGGTTGCAGTTATTCATACAGCTTACTTTGGACTGCGTAGTTGACGTTTACAATTTTTGATGAGCTGAGAATCGACTTCGTTGACTTGAAACCGGTGGGGTTGTTCCTGAAACTTTGAAACTAACGTTGATGATACCAAGGGTTTCTGTTTTTCGGATCGCGCAAGTTCACTTTCAAACCTTGAGTAGAGACGATCTATCCAGCAAGTTTCTCTGCCACCTATTTTGTTGGTGACGTATTCCTTTTCTTTTGGCTCGACGTCTGCATTCTTTTACTTTAAGCAGAGGTAGCGGAACAATTCCTTGTCGTCTTCCTAGAACATTGGGACAGTTTTCAAAAACTGCAACGGTTGTCTTGAACTGAAGGTAACCATTCTTGATCCTTATTCACCACTAGGGTGCAGTTGCATCTACTGTTCTCTTGGGGACCTCTAAGATTGAGAGGATGGATATTTTTCTCTGACGCCAACTTGTCAACTTGTCACTACCAAATATTTCATCATTCTTCTCATTTTATTGAGGTGCCACTTATACTGTCCTTCAAAAAGGCCTCATCATGTCGAGTGTTACTACGGTCTGACCAACTTAACCGACTTGTTATTTCCTGGATTGATTATTTTCTTTTCCCGGCTAGCGATTACGACTTAAGGGTCTGACCAAATTGTAGTGAGCTGGTAAAAGAAACTCTAGGTTTCTTAGTGACGTTGTCAGATGCACATCTTCACCTGTCATAATTCATCTTGACAATCCAAATGCGGATTGAATTACTCAATATTCCCTTCTTATTACCTGACTACCACAAGACTTCTGGGTACCTTATGACATTGACAGGTACACAAGTGAATCCACCTTTTGGATAAACGAGATGAGCCATACGAAAAGGGAAAAATTGCCTGACATATACTTTATTCAATATTCCTTCTTTTATTACATAACTGCGATGAAGTTTCTACGTACAAGGAAAAACACTTGGAGAACAAACACTTGTAAACCGTGGCATGACTTGGGTGGTGCTGTCTTTACTCCTGTGATTCAGGCCGGTTTGTCTTGATCTGTCCTCGCTTACTAGCTGGTGTTTCAACGGTAACACTGCTTTTCTTGCAGACATTCCTTGGGAAGATAACAATCTTCTTGGTAGCTACGGTTGGTAGGACCTTCTTGCTTGGGATGTCGCCAATCTGCGATTGGTTGCTGGCCGTCGGGATCGGAGCAACACGGGGTGCATTGCTTGGTTCGTTACCCGCCACGCGAACTGGTGCTGGGGACTCTTGCTGAGGTTGCTGTGGACGGATTTTTCTGTCTTCTTGCGGTTGGAGCAGGTTGTCGTTGTCCTGGCATCGCTTGCCTTGCTGTGACTGGCTTTGTAGCTTTGGGACGGTTGCCGATGAAACTGGAGACTTCCTTTTGGTAGCCTTAACGATGATTCGCTGTGGTGGGAATTGCACATCCAGGTGACGGTTGGTTTCACTTTTCTTTTAAGTATACTTTCACTGGATTTGACCCTGCTGTGCCGAGGCCGAGGCAATTGGGGAAGTTAGGGTATCGCAGACAGGGCCGGTACCTTGAAGGTATTGACGTTTTGGCATTGAACAACCATCGGATAAATGACTTGCATCTCCACAGTTGAAACAACGATGGACTAATTTCTTTGGTCTCGGGAATGGACACTTATTAAAGTAATGTCCTAGCTGAAGGCAGTTGAAACAATTTACTCTGGGTTGATCACACTGCTTATCCTCTTGGGTCTGCACACTCACAACTGAGACAGGGGTGATTGGAGATTCTTGAACCTTGTTAGTAGCACTCTTGTTGCTGCTGATAGTCTCAACCGGAATTGGAGCTGATTGGAGATCAGGGGCGGTGATGTTGCTCGCGACTGTCATAGGTTGACGAACAGGTTGGAGGGGCGTCCTTTGATCTTCCTTGATCTTAGCTGGGACCACATCCAGTTGGCAGTTCTTAGGCACATGATCTGTTCCCTCACACAGGAAACATGTGATCTTCCTTGTAGGACATTCATCTGGCGAGTGGGTGTCTTCACCACAGGGACAAGTGTAGGAACATGCGTTAGTAATATGTCCAATTTCTCCGCATCTGGTACATGCTTTGAACTCCATTTCTTTTTCACCTTTAAGGATCTCACCATCATCTTCATCATCATCATCAGAGGACACTTCTTCGAATCCATCCGTACCGGGCTTAGGCAGACCATACAGCCTAAGGTGTTGAGTTAGCTGATGGGCACCATGAGAGGTGTTTCCTCTCAGACGCCTTGGTATATTTGCCGCATCTTCTGGAGTAAATTCTGAACCAGTGATGGTCAAGTTCCTACCATCGTCCATCTTCCATACTAATGTCTTCCTCTTCTTAGAGTTTGATGGTGGCGCACCATAGTTCCTGTAGGCAAGTTGACTTGGACGTTTCTCTCCTCTTGGGCATTGTGCTTTATCGTCAATTGGTGTCCTGGTATACACGTTCCAGGGACAATTTGTCGCATGATGACCTTGTTCCTCACAATCCTCACAGATAACATTAGCTTCTCTCCGGTATGAGAGTGATGGAGGTGCATTCGTCTGGTGGGATCTTAGCATTATATCGGTAGGAGGCGTAAGTGCTTGTATTGGAAAATACTGACTTTGGCTCTGATTCAGACTCTGGGCTTGTATCGGAGCTTGCATCTGTTGTTGCGGATACTGTCGTTGCATCTGCTGCATCATCATAGCCAGTATTTGCGTCTGGTTAGCCACCACTTGTGCTAGGGTTGGGTCTCCGAACGGTGGAGGTGAAATGTCCATGGGGTTGCTTGGGATTACTCCATGAAACTCTTGCGATCCTGATCCACTGCCATTGTCTCTGACGTTGACCATCTGTTCCAGGTAGAGGAGGGAAAATAGATTGGTTGAACTAAAGGCCAGGCCTTAACCCACTTAGCTACTGATCTGATGTGAGTACACTTTTACTGTTCAAGTTGATTAGGCAAACAACCTAGTATGGTCACATCCCCACCACCAATGATGTAAACCATACACCTGCACACAGCAAACAACACACGATCTAACGACTACCGATACTACTCTTCCAGGAAGGATTGGGTTTAGGTAAGCTCCAAGAAAACTTCGCTCGAACCTCGAGAGACGCCGACCTAGGACTGCTCAACTTGCCCTTCTGGCTTGAAGCTCGACTCTTGGCTTGTCTTTTGCGAAGCTTTTAGTTTGTGCTCCAAGCTTAACAGCTAGAGAGTTGGAGAGGAAAGGAGAGAAATTTGATAAACTGTTTTGCAAAGACTCCTGAGGCTAGGGCTGACGTCAGCGGCTAGGGCTGACGTCAGCCGCGGCGGCGGCGGCTGCGCTCCACGTGGCGCACACGTGGCGCCGACGCGGCAGCCACGCGGCGCCCACGTGGCGGCCACGCGGGGCGGGAGCGGGCGGCCAGGATCGGCCCGAGTGGCCGATCCGACGGCTGAGGCGCGCGGGCGGCCAAGCGGCCGGGCTCGGGCTCGGCCGAGCCGGCCAAGGCACGCGGCGGCGCTAGGGTTTCGGCGCGGGAGGCGGCGGCGCGGCGGCGCGCGGGAGGCGGCGCACGAGCGGCAGCGGGGCGGTGCGGGAGCGCACGAGCGACGGCGGCGCGGGAGGCGCGCACAGCAGCGGGCGGCGCGTGCGGCGGCGGCCGGGAGGGGAAAAAAAAGGCGGCGGTGGAACTCACCGGCGGCGGAAGACGGCGGCGTCGGCGGTGGCGGAGGTGCGGCGCTAGGGCTAGGGTTTTGGGGGCGGCGGCGGTGGAAAAACGAGGAGGGGCCTCGGGGGGGGAAAATAAAAAGGCGGCGCGGCGGGAAACCCGCCGGGGTTTGCGGCGGAGCGGGCGGCGCGGCGGCCGGGCGGGCGGCGGCGAAGGGCGAGCGCGGGCCCCACCTGTCGGTGGCCCGGGGCGGAGGGAGGCAGCGGCGGCTCTCGGGCGGCCTTGGGCCACGGCCTCGGGCCGGCCCGGGAAGGGGGAAGGACGCGGAGGCGGCGGGGCGCGGCCTTGGGCCGCCTTGGGCCGAAGGAGGGAAGAGGCCGCAGCGGCTCGGGTCGCTGGGCCGAAGAGGGAAGAGGCCGCGTGGGCCGCGGGAGAGAGAGAAGTTTTGGGCCGGAAACGGCCCAAAACAAAAAGGGGACATTTTTAATTTGTTTTTTTTTTATTTTAATCAGTTAAATGAACTTTGTGACTTTAAAATTATTTCTTTAGCTCCAAAAATTCACGAAAAATTTTGGAGAGTACTTTAAGGCATAGAGAATATTACAAAAATATTTCCGGCCATGATTTTTAAAGGAAATTTTAATTTCCTTGCTAATTTCACTTGTTTAAATTGCTTTTGACTTTTATTAAATTTCTGGAAAATGTATTATTAGGTAATTTTTAATCCCGATCGAAAATCGGGG